>CAXIVR010000002.1:227155004-227675004 GCA_964035755.1 Teleogryllus oceanicus | reverse complement strand
ACTCCACCACCAAAAGAGTTCATTCTGGTATTTTACTTGAACTGACAAAAATATAAAATAATGATTTCGGAAATTTATTAATGTGATTTACTAAAAGCAATGAATATGCAAAATATTTTTATTGTTATCAGAATTTCCAGAATCATAATCAAATCTCTTCAAAAAATTGAATTAAGGTAAGATGAAAACGTTAGTACGTTATAAATATCTGGCTATTTCCGTAAAATATTTCCATTCCAAACACAGTTTTCTCCTGTTGATTGATTGATTGAATTTCTGTTTTTCCGGGCACGTCAACTGCTTTGGTCATTAGTCCCGTTAGTGTAGTGCATGTTTTTTCTCTCGAGAGACGGCGCTGATCTTCCCCCGCTGGATGGCGAGATCCGGCGCCGACCTACCGTCGGCTAGTGGGGTTTACCCCTAACCAGGACTCTCCCACAAGTGGGGCACCGCCCCAGCTGCCAGGGACAAGCTCTAAGCTCCCAACTGGTCTCCCGGAATATGTGGTAGTGTAGTGCATGTTAGTGTAACTGTGTTTAAAGGGAGATGATAGGACAAGGAAGAGGAAGGACAGATCGCGCGCGGTCCGTGGCCCCAAGGAATTAAAGAAAGTTTTTTCTATATTATAAGTAGAATGCTGTTACGTTCTCCTAAATTGAGAACGAATCGGAACGTTCTACCGATGATCAAAGACAAGAAGATATCTTAATAAATTACAAAATTCAACTTGTCTCATCCGACTGATAGCGTGATTCAAGTAATAAATCAAACATATTACTCTCAACAACATTAACAGATGTATTAATGAACTTTTTTACAAGAAGATTTACCTTCTAAACATTAACTAATAAATACAAAAAAGAATACGTTGCTTCACTGCAATGTAGCAAATGTGAGTACAAGAATTAACATTTGGGTTTTTTCTTCTAGAAATCATGAAAAAAAATTTTCGGCATTAAAACAATTAAAACAAATATAGTACTAAATATATACGACTTTAATTTTTGACACGGTGTTTTAACTCTAGTCGCAAAATTGAACTGCAGGGTTCGATTTTACCCAATTTAATCGCACTCTGTTGTTGGAATTGGGAAAAAGCTTTGTGAGATTGCTAAAATAATTTCAGTAACATTTAATCGTATAAATTCTTTCAACAAATGTATTAGAACTATAATGAAGAAGATACTCATTACGAAATTAGAAATATACCATGTTAAAATGGTGTTGGAAAAGTATATTTCGTTCCCTTTGGTCTTATCTACACATTTAACTCTGTCTTAAAGCATTTTAACAATCCTAAATCATTTTGTCGAAAACGTTTTGCACTAAGCTGTTGAATACTTCCATGACACGTGTGACATTCAACACAAAAGCTTTACTTCGTTAACGCTGCTAGCAATGGTGAGGTTTCACACTCAATTTTCTCGAATATTAATGTACTTAAGCTCGCACACCAGTAGCTATTACGGGTAAGTGGCATTCACAGAAAACGTGAGCATTGCGACTAAGCACAATATCACCACTTAATCTCTCTCGCCCCTTTTCAAAACTTATTCCCACTTCACTTGCAACACTGTGACGCGGTCTCATACACATTTTGAATGACTACGCTAGCGTTGCTTTGTTCACACGCTCTCTCCTTTTTCTTTATTTTAAAAAAAATAGAACAATAGCTTCCGTCTCGTAGCCCTTGGGATTCGTGTACGTAGTAACGCAATTTGCATGTTGTAACCTCCCACAACTGAAGTGTTGCGTAGCCATTTCTCAGTGTCATAACTTTAAGTGGAAAAGTCGTAGAAACGCCTAATCCTTCATACAAAGCACTTCATTGTACATAAGTTTGCAGAAGGCACATCATGACTGACAACACAGTTTCGTTCGTTGCTTTATTTATATTCATTCTCAGCTTAAAAGGACTGAACTTTTCCGTCTGTTCGTTTTTGGAATGAACAACCGAAATGACGTCTGGCTTCAAATGTGAGGCACACAGTGTTTCCATACCAACAAGAGGATTATTTTATTCAAGCTCTCCAAATGCATTTGCCCGCTTGTAGGAAACACTCGACGGGACAGGTAACACAAACGAATGACTTTCACATTTCGCCTTCAATCTGTGCATTCGCAACGGGCGGAGTGATTGACATGGCGGGTGGCATTTGACCTTTGGTTCTCTCCATCCGCGTTGAAGGATCCTCCTCCCCTGATTCGCAGTTCGGACTCGGCCCTCGGTTCCTCGCTCTCGATCGTTCCGCCGCGTTTTCAGCTCCACGGCGTCCGACGCGGGGGCGGGGACGGAGAGGGGGGGGCAACCGGAACCTCAACCCACAACCAGCCCTCTCCCCCTTCGCACCTACTGTTCGTTTCTGCTCGGTCGCACCTTCCCTGCTCTGTAAATCGATTCCGTAAAAGGAGTACACTGTCAAATTTAATGTACACTTGTACATTAGAATACATAGTCAATGCTGAATCTGGAAAGAATGATACATGATCTTGATATTCAGGTGATCATGAATGTATGATATGAATGACGAGAGGCAGAGGTAAAGGGAGAACCTCTACAATAAATCTATACTGATTTTAAATTACGCATTCAACTTAATGTACAAATATATTAAGCTCTTTTTAATGTACAAGGTTACAATAAATTTGACAGATGATCCTACCACACTACGTGGAGCCTCATTGACTTTTCACAAAAATATAAAATATTTAAAATTGTATTAACACAATACTTATTTTCAATATAAGTATAATAAGGTATTTCATTACAATACGATATTAGTGAATTATAAAATGAAGTCGTTAGACCAAGTTTGAAAACTAATTGAGTGTTCTAGGATGTTACGATAGACTATCGCACAACGTTTTACCCACTTTGGAAATATTCCAGTGTACTATACTATTTTTGGTTAAATTTGACTCTTTATCCTACCAAATGTGACAGATTGATGATGATAGTAGTTAATAAAGGCAATGAATTGTTATACACTCATGTAAGGGTATGAAATATTTACTTCGTTTTAAAACGAATTATTACCATTGAATAGTTGCAAATAAGTGGATGTCTGGATGCATATTTTTATAATGAATCATTCAGAAGAGGTCCCTCCATTTCACAATATAATCTTCCAGCAGGTCTTGATAGCACTACATCAGTCCCCCCTCCCTCGTCGTAGGATCAAAAGCAGTGCTGTTGCAAAGGCGTCTTCCTCGTTTCTGCTTTTCGCCTCATGGGCGTCCAAATTTGGCCAAAGTGTTTGTGCCTCGCGTAGAGAATAAATCTCTCGTAATATCCCTGGAGATACTAACTTCTTTTCGTGTAAAGCGTTGCAATATTAGCATCTAACGAGTGACAGCCAGTCCTCAATGAATTTCATGGAGTATGTTTCTGGATTCATGGGGAGGATTCGCACTGACGATGATTTTGAATTAATAATAATAATAATAATAATAATAACAATAATTTTATATTTTATTATAAAATTATTATTATTATTTATTTGAATTATATTTTGTTTTGCCTTGCTTCTCGAAACTTAATCGTAAAATCGTTAGATCGTCGATATGATTCTTCTGGACTTAGAGTAGGCGAGTCGTGGGCAGCACGCTCATAATTCTGGAGTTTAAATTTCTGTCATTAATGAAAATTTTTTTAGTGGGAAAAATGAAACACTAATACAAAAATGGTATACGGCATGTTCACTTTTAGCTATTTTTCGTTTTAGCTATCAATTTATTATCATCATCCTCATCATCATCTTACGTTTTCCTTCATTCCCTGAAAGCACTTTTCGTATTTCCCTTCTCACATTAAAGACAGTATTTCTCTCTTATATACATTATTGGAATATTTTCCAAGACAATGAAAATGTGAGAATCAATACCTTCAATGAATGCACAGTATTGATTATAAATAAACAGGATATTGTGAATAGAAGATTCTCCTCGTTTACACGAAGAAACGAGTCTAAATGTTCGAATGTCTTGTCCTAATGTTGGTTGCCAAACTCTTTCCTACACACTAACATACCAACCTCTTGTTTTTTACATAACGTTTCTAACTTGCAATCTGCTTCAATTGCAGATTCGCCCTTCTCCACCTTCGCCTCCGGTAACCTGCACCTCCACCGCCGCCGGTTTGCCACAACCATCATCTTTCGCCTTCCTGCCTTGACCGCCTCGCCCCCCGCCACCGCCCGCATCGCCGCCACCGCCTTCGCCCCGCCTTCGCCACCGCCTTCGCCACCGCCTACGCCACCGCCTTCCACCGCCTTCCGCCCGCTTACCCCGCCTTCAACCCCGCCTTCAACCGCCCTTCGCCACCGCCTAAACCGCCGCCTTAACCGCCGCCTTCCCCGCCTCCGCCAACGCCTTCACCACGGCCTCCCCCGCCGCCTTCGCCGCCGCTCCGCCTCATCTCCAGCCTCATCGCTGCGCCCCGTATTTTCGCCCCCACTCCCGCCCACGCCCCGGCCGCATTCCTTCCTCCTCATCTGTGACCACCGCTACAGATGCCGCCTCCGCCACCTTCACCTCCACCTTCTTTCTCCTCCACCCCCTCCACCGCCACCGCCATCGCTTCTTGTTCTCCGGGCCATATCGATTGTCGGAGCGCGGAGTCGATCAATCTTGTGGAGTGCTCCCCATCAGAAATAAGCAACACAAAGCAGCGCGCGCGGGAGCGGCTGGACTGCGGGTGGTGGGGGCGGTGGAACCACCTGCCCTCCCCTCCCCTCCCCTCCCCCTCCCCCCCGGGGCCACCGTGCGCTACCGCCGCCGTTCCCACACCTGGGTGCGTCCCCAGGTGGATTTGCGGCGCAGCAGGCTTTGACTCCAACAATGCACCGCCACGACGCGACGCCTGTCGCCAGATGCTATCGCGATAAGTGGATCAAAATTTGGGAATCATCCTGATAAGTGGAAGTACGTTGAGGAAAATAGAAAGAAGGGTGAAGTTCAAGACGGAAAGACAAGCAGAATGAGAAATTATTTCCCCAAGGAGGACGAAGAGAGGAAGAAGACGAAAGGAAGAGAAGAGAAGAGAAGAAACGAGACGAAGAAGAAGAAGAAAGAAGAGAAAGAAAGAAGAAAGAAGGAAAAGTGTATGTTTTTCTACTAATCCGAAAGTAAGACGAAGCTAGAGTAAGAAAAGCCACAAACTGCTTCGTTATTGTAGTCCTCTGCGACGTATACATTAGAAGAACTAAGAAGGAAAAAGAGATGAGGATGAAAAGTTATTTTTTTTAAGGAGATTCAAGTATCACTTTATAACATTCCGGAAATTTCATATCGGCGTAATTATCATATCAACTTCAGCTATCACCCGTCACAGTATTTCACTGGAAACTGACTATGCAAAAATTGATCTTACTTCTCATTTTCAGTCCTTCATTTGCGATTTATTTATTATGATGGATGATTAGGGTAAAAGAGAGATTTAAAACGAAGCTATACATTGCATTGTATTTGGAATTAATTTTCAACTAATTTATAGTAACTTTGTTTCGGATATTATCTATTATCGTATTATTCATCTACCGGGAAAACATACCCGATTAATCAATCATCAGAGTTGATAGTAGTTTTCTCTTCTGCATGTAATTTATATTAAACACTTTACTTAAATACCCCCCAAGCAAGCTCAAGACGATTCAAGGAATTCAGTGAGTAAATATTTTTCATTACTTACTACTCAGTCATTTTACGAAAAAAAGACGAAAATTTGTCCTTCCGTTTCGAGCCATCCACTTACTTAAAAGAAAGCTTATCGCAATGAACTACCACACAAACACACATTTCCTCGCATTCGCGATAAGCTTTCCGCTACACTGACAATTTCCGAATTCCCGGCACTTCTCGGGTGAAATATGAAGTGGGACGACACACGAATGCAATTTTTCTTGAAGTGCTGAGCCCACACACAAGACGTCACAATGATTGATTGTTTCTCGGACTTGTCTCCGCTCCTTCTCGAAAATCTCAGCGGAAAAAAAACTTTTTCACCGGAAAGCTGCGGGCGTGTCTGTATGTATTCTTTGCGAGCCAAGCGCGGCTTCGCGTTCAACAAGAAAGATTTCCAGCGATTCTCCGAAAAAACAGCAGACACACGACAATTCAGAAGATTTGAGTTAACGAGTTCATTAACACCCGACCTTCAAATGGCCGCAAGCAGCTCCGAAGGAAGTCTGTGGACTCGCAGCTGTCCGCGTTACGCCCCGCTTTCAAAGAGTAAAGTGGGGAAGATTCTTTCTCGGCAGACACTGGTGAACGCGGATTCAAACGCCCACCTTTGAAGTTTATTCCGTCATTTTCATCTGTGGAGAGGGCACCCCTCACCTGAGTTATGAGTACATTCTTTGATCGCCTGCGCGGGCAACTCTCTTTCTCTGTCTCTCTCTCTCTCTCTCTCTCTCCCTCTCTCTCTCTCTCTCTCTTGCCTCCTCCTACGCGCTCTCTCTCTTTCTCTTCCCCTTTTCCTTCGCTAAGCGCTGGCGTTCTTTACCCCTGTTTTCCGCCTTATGTCACGTTGCAGCTCTTGACCTTTGAAGTGCGACTTCAAACGCCCCACCGCCACCACGCTCCGGCGGCTGGCGGGCGAAGGATGCGGATTGGGTGGTAGCTAACGTGTGCGTCGATGGGATGGGCCCGTTGCGGTGCGGAGCTGTTTCGGATTCTTGTGACGTACATTAGTTCGGGTAGGAACCGCATTTCTAGTTGTAGAGATTTTAGTTGTTAGTAATAATCATAGGAAAACGAAAACTAATCGTTATGATACATGGAAATAAATACAATTATCGTAAGAGCAGTAAATTTAATCGAAATCATAAGATCTCTCTCGTTATTGATCATTGTAATCATGATCATTGTAAATGGCAATATAAATTGCGAAGATTAAATTAAAAATAAGTATTAAGGGAAAGAATGATATTAATACTTACTGTGTATGCAGTGCTTACAATGAGGAATAAAAGTGTATTTTTACTGTTTGTAATTTTGTATACGTCTCTGATAAAATTAATTTAAAAGCAGCAATTCAAAGTAGCTCGTAACTTCATTGGCTTCTAGTCTCTGGAAGAGAGACATCGAGCGCGGTCCGTAACGCGTTTCTTAGGTTATTGCTTAGGAATAAGTTTAGAAATTAGTCTGGTATTGATCCGAGAAGCCATGGAAAACTGCGGTTCAATGCATCCGGCTACTAGAATTTTCGTCCAGCTGCATTCGACCTAGCTATCTAGCTAGAGTCGAAAATTCTGCAACCGACGGGACTCGAACCTTAGGACCTCCCGTCTAAGCCACTGCAGAGATAACAGTTGATGCCATGAGATACCCAAGCCGGTTTATTTTTTAGATGAAAAAATCATTCAGAAGGAACAAGCTTAGAAATTAGTCGTGATAAAATGTTGATACTGTTGGCATTATTGAAATATTGTAAAATGTTATTGAATAATGACGGATTCCTAATACAACCATTTATCGCAAAAAAACGAGAGATAAGTAGTAACTCAAATCATACCAAAGTTTAAATTTGTATCGATAACTCATTGAACATTCAAGAATAAGACATAGACCTTTTTATTTTTATATTCTGCAAGAGACATTAATCTGTTGCGAATGATTGAGTAAAATTCCTTCATTTCGTGGGAACATAAATCAGAAATGACGAACCACGCTGTGTACACATTGAGATACGTTAGTGAGAAATGTCTTAACGATTCATCGTGTGTAAATAGCATTTTTCTTTGCTGCGGTTTTTTTGTGTGTTTTACAAATATATGTGGTCAACTGCCATCCTCAGTCCATGAAAAAGTTTCTAGCCCCAAATAGTTTTTCTTCAGATTCTTTATAATACTCAGATGAGTCAATTTCCTTGGTATCTTTTATGTTGGTACTATTCTCTGAGAAGGATTAATTACTTGATAAAACACTATTTACTGCCGAAAATCAAAATCGTAAAACTTTTTAATGGCCAAAGTTTCGTATTAAAAACATACAACAATATTGCATGAAATTTAATTATTTGATTTCAGTTGTTTTCTATTCTTAAAAGTACAGTATATTATGTATATATAATAAATTACAATTGATAATCTTCTTATGATTTTATATGTTCTCCATATTCTGATGAATTGACATCAAACACATTAATACTGAGGAGTAAAAATTGAATATGGTTAATCTATTTTAATAAACAACTCTGAGTAGGCTAATACAGGAAATGTTGACATGATTTTTGGGAGTTATATTCCATTGTTTTTAGTGAAAAAACTAGAAGGAATAATATTTCCAAGTTACATTAATTAAATCATTTTAAATTAGTGTAGTGTTCCATCCATCTTTAAAACCCCCGGCATGTAAAATGTTGTGTATCTGATTAGAGTCACATTTATTTCCTTGGGGAAAATAACTATCTATTCCGAGTGTATTAGAATTCAGCCTCGAGCTGACCATCTTTGAAAATACTAACCGCAAAATTAATTGAGAAATATCGTGTCTGCACAAAGGAAGTACAGATAATAGCATTTACCAAGCCGTATATTATTAACTTACTGTGCGTTGTTCGATATAGTATCTCCTACTAACACAGATGAGTGGTAATACATGCCATATTTTGACTGCACAAAAAAATCCCTTCATGTAAATCTTTCACCCCTCCACCTCCCTTAGCTCCTTCAAACGCACCCCCACCACGCGAAGGCGGGGTCCGTCATGAACGCCACTTTCGAAAAAAAAATAAAAAATAAAAAAAAGAGTACCGCATGACGTCGGACAAAAAGGGCCGGTGTACTGACTAGCCGCCCAGTCCGTCTAAATCCTTGTTATCAAGCTCTCCGGAAGCATAACTTCTGCGTGAAAGAACTTCGTTGATATAAAAGCAATTCAGCGGGGCCCACTCACACCACGGCGACGGGGTTTTGAAATACGATTAGGGGGCGTTTTTACGATAAACAAGCGGCACGAGCCTACGCGACATGGCCACTCCCACCACGATCTATTTTTTATTTATATTTTTGTTTCGTGGTACGCCATAAACCGCCTCCATCTCCTCCTTCCTCGCAGAGACTCTCGTATCGAACAGGTTGGATTATCGATTTGCATACATCAGCACGGTGACGCCTGCGTCATTTCTCTCTTCGTAATATTTGCAGAAACAAAATGGAACGTATTCTTCAGGAGGCTGATGTATGTGACGGTATTTCGGGCTCGCCAAACGCCACTGATGGATGGCTCCGCCACATGGGCGCGTTGTAGCGTCGCGATGATACGTCAGTGTCGCGAAGCGACGAGGGGGGAGAGGAATGGGGGTAGTGAGGAGGAGGGGGTGTGATGGAAAGGCAGGATGAGAGATGCAGGGAATGGTGATAGGGGAGGAAATTATTTGGAGGGGATGGGGAGAGGATGGAAGGGGGTGGGGGTTATAGTGTTGGGAGTGGAGAGAGGAGAGAGGGTCCATAGGGGAAAGTGAGGAGATGGCATGTGGGGAGGAGGAATTGGGTAGGCGGTGGATGAGAGACATCCAAGGGTGAAGTGAAGGGAGGATGGTTAGGAGGGGAAAGGAAGGGGAAGGTTGAGGAAAGGAGAAGAGAGAAGTCGAAATGTAGATGAGGGGAGGGGAAATCAGTAGGGAATGGGGGGAGCAATAACTCAGGAAATCGATGGCGGTAGAGTGGTTGGTGATGGCAATTGGGATGCAATCAATGAGAGGATCAAATCCAGTACGTTGCAAACGAGGGAGATTTATGAGTGAAGGCTCTTTTATCATAGTGCATAATAGTTGTAACAAGACAGGGCAGTTGCACATTAAATATACAAATGTCGAAGATCTGCCATGTATAGATTGACACGTAGAATCACAACTGCATGGGAGGAGAATAATATTTAATGTTATTGATGTATGCTATTGGACTAATAGAAATATCTAAATTATAATTTTAATAAATATCGCATTCTAACTTTTTATGGAAAGTGATTTTAAATACTTTTTAGGAACAAAGTTTACAATTTCTTTGAATTGACCAAATTGTGATTATTTTACCCTACTTATCTACGAATAACCAATGATAACTCATGTCACCTATACTGAATTATAAATCATATTATCAATTTTTTTACATTTTATTTTGGGTATATTGATGGCTTGAAGGACATGATTGATGAAACCTGGCGAAGGACTTTGATACATCCCCAGCTATATCTTGTGTCACAGGTGTAGAGATAACTGCATTTTTAATTGGAAGTTACGAAGTATAAATTTCAAACTTCAGTTATGAAGTACCGTGAGAAAGATAATAGAGTGTAAACCACATACGGCGAACAGGACATACCATATAAAGTCTATATTTTCATTTCATGAAGAAAAATACAAGCAGATGATGCCATCTTTTGGTAACATGGTGTATCAGAAATGATACTGCAGGCACTTAGAACTCAATGCCTCCCTTCTCTTGCATACTTCCAGCATGTTGTTTCAGTAGAAAGCTGTAAGTGAGACTCGGATTAAGTTGGACGAGTATCTAATAACATTCATGACATAAAGCATATATGTTCCAGTGTGATGAAATAATACTTTTAATCGGGCAACCAAATGCCCTTTAGAGTCTTTGCATTTTCCAATTAACATACATTGTATATCAAGTACTTTCTCATTATATCAATTTATTAATTTTTGGCTTGCTGATATGTTTACCCGAGTGCGTTTTAACATGTTTTTTTTTACTTCTTCTAAGACGTTGTACGTGGTGCACACCTCTAATGCAGTATGTTTTGTGTAAATGTTGTGTTTCGTAGGGTTTTCAAGTTCTGCGTACATTTATAAAATTTCCGTTAAAGAAATTCGGGCGTGTTAGAAGTGATTTCGACATTTCAGCTTATTTACTGGTTCTAAAGATAATTGGCTCTCTGGAAGATTCCGGGCAATCTTTTTGCATTTATTGGACTGAAAAAGCGAAGACGTGAGTATTCGCCTCAAATACATATAATTTACTTCACAGCCTCTAATAAATTCCACCGAGACCAATTTTGAGAAGCGAAGGCGCAAAACCTGGCACGAAAAAACTGAAAAATACTTTGTACGAATAGCCCCACAAAGTGCACCGGTTCTTTAATTTATATGCCTTTCACAGCGTTCATTCTGGAAATGACACGACATTCCAGTAGACGTTGTACCTCTGAATGCGAAATTTCGAAGTAATACGCCACGCATTTGTTTAATGGTCCTTGTCGGTCGCTACTCGTCAACGCTCGAACGTCTGTCTGTCCGCCTTCTTCTGAAGAGAGTTCGTCATGGCTACAGCACGTTATCCACCCGCCGGTAATTGAATAGCCGTAATTTTATTTACTTTATTTTCTAACAAAATAAAAGAAGCAGGTTTCTGAATGCGGGAGAGAGAAAGAGAGGCTAGTCGTCTCTAGGGAAAAAAAAAAAAAAAAAAAAAACTCTCTGACCGTGAACGCTGCAAACAATGTAAGTAATGCAAACAGACAAAGCCTTCCCACTACTGGAAACTCTTCTCTCCGGCCTGCATGATTGGACAAGGAAGAAGCACTTCACACACGTAATACAATTCGGGAACTCGGCTCGCTACTTTCCATTGGTTACTGCACAATTGACTGGAGCGGAATAAAAAAAATGTGGGGTAAAGGGGGAAAAAAGTGGGAGAAAAGGAAAAAAGGATCTCGCCTGAGAGCCGAAGATTGACGCTCGAACACGAGTGAGTACCCGTGAAACCCCAATCTGGAGCTGCTTTAAATTTGATTCCCTCACTACATTCCACTCGACATTGCGTGTTCCTTAGGCGTTGTTGCATATTTTATCGGATCCTCCCTCCATCGCCAGCAGGAAGTCACTACCAGCGATTGCGACGATCAAGGATGCCTCTGTTAGAATATTGAACGCGGCCAAATCCGTGGCGCTGTTATGCTGCGCAGGGTAAGGGTGAGCACAATCACGGGGGTTTCCTTCTCAAGCGAACCAAATGCAGACGGAAGGCTGGTCTCCTGAATAGTAGATACCCCGCCAGACTTTTTCCCTCGTGTTCGTGTCGCGGTTACGTACAATATTCAAGACGCAGCAGTCATTATCCTGCACCAAAGTACTCGTTTCATAAACGGTTGTTAGGATGCAGATTTCATGAGTCAACGCAACGGCGTAAAACTTCATTATGTTGGGATAAAATTTCATGTATTAGCGAAACTACTCGCAACTGCCGTCTGCAAACTAAATCTTCGTGTGGGTAAACGACGTGGAAAAGTTCGGACGATACCCTGTAGCCTCATGTGTCTTGTTGGAGTGTCGCCATGGACCAACACATATGACGGAATACGTAACAAGCACTCTGCAAAATTTTGCGTTGCTGCCTCGAGACATTTTCATGAGTAAAACATTGTTGCGCAAACCTACTAACCTTACAATATGCACTGCTTAACAATAATTCTAAAATATGAGTCTTTTGATCTTTCCTCCTTCTCTGCTATCAGGCAAAATTTTAATACGCTAAATCGGTTTCAAACTTTGTCCTATATGTATATGTTGAATGGGAGGAATTATAATTATATTTTACTGTTTGTGACGTCATAATTATGGTTGAAATCAAATCCTCTAGTGGAATTGTAGCCGACTTCTAAACTAGCGAATAAAAATAAAAGCAAGTGCTTCCAATTTTTGGCGTTTACCTTTTCACATTCAAATACTCAAGTTGAAATAAAGTTAATTGTATATGAATGAATCATTATTTTTAAAAGAGAAAGAAACAAATCTCAGTACCTCAAATTATGGGTAACAATATTAAAGTAAATGTTTGCTAGAGAATCCTGAATTGTTAGTCCAAGCGGAACCAAATGAAAACTGTTTTTGTTTGTTTTGTTTTTAAATACATTTAAGATCGCTTTTCAACTACCAAGGTTGTATAACAACCACTGTATGTAACATTGGGGGTAACGGTGTACGGACACATGGAAACATCCATGCCCCGATTCGAACCCGCGACCCTTCAGGCATTCAGACTGACTAAAGGCGTATTGTATCTGTGTAAATTAATGATCACTCTTAATCGCATTCCCTGTGCATTTGTATGCATTATCCATTGAACATTTGGTCAAAAAGTATTTTGAATCATCTCTTGGAGTAAATCGTTGTTCCAAAAAATGACAAATAATTATAGAATTGTTCGCAAAGGGATAGTGTGTAGCGCCTGCTTCCTGTATCAGCTTAATAACCGCAAAACGAAGGGCATACGAAATAATATTGTTTATGGTTTTCCTCATTGGACTTTTGCAGGTACCTGCAAATTCCAATTGCAATTCCTTTTGTTTTATGACACGTGAATTACGTTGGATAGTAACGTTTATTCGTGGAGCACATGCGGTATATATATCATTCGGCCTTATCAGTGGACATACTCAAACACTCCCATGTAGAACAAACTCCATTGCAGGCATCATTAATAATAGGAACAATTTTTCTCACAGCTACGGATTCATAATACTGGCGGAACTTGACAGTTAATTTTCGTGTTTACAAAGAGACGAGGCGATTCGAGCTTCATGGCGATGCTCTTTGGAATGTCTCTTTAGACAGATGGTTTGTCCCCTCAGCCATAAAGGGAACGATGGGTATTTGCCAAGAACAAGTTAAACACTAGATCTTCTCAGCGAGAGGCGACGACACAAAGATTTCAGAAATGCACGTGGAATATATTTCTCTGAGCTTTGAAACCAGTCTGAATGAACGTTGACAGTCTGAAAGTGTGGCCTGTATTCCACTTGTGAATCCATACAAAGCTACCCCGAAGCCATCTTCTGTGAAGAAACAAAACAAACAAATTTTGCTTACTTTAGTGCTCATTGGGAAGCAATCAGTCATCAGATGTGACACTTGTGTTCACGTGATGTAATATTATCACACTTTTAGTCAAATACAGGCAATGCTTTTTGAATGTCAAAATTTGGTTAATATTACAACAGTTTACATTGGCAGCTATTAACACATATTGCCACGTTTAATGACCTAACATTCTCTATTCGTGGGAACTGAAAACGAATAAACTTGAGAAACATAAGATGCAACCTTTCAATGTGTATTATATACTCATTAACCCGACAATTAAGATTTCAATTATCAATTAAAGTGATAACTCATTATTAATTTTCATGCAGATTCTCATAGGCACAAGACCATACTAAATTACTCTTACGAGTTTAGTGATTACCTGAAAAATCTTCCGAATAATAATAATAATAATAATAATAATAATAATATTATTATTATTATTATTATTATTATTTGGTTTTATTATGTAAATGGGGCGATTTCTACAAATGTATAACTTATTACACAACAAAAGGAGGTTAAAAATAAAACACTATGACAAAGACTACATTAATATGAGTAATTTAAGAAAAGGTCATGTATTTTGGTGAGAAATTTTATTCAAAACCTCCTGGAGTGAATTTAAGATGAGCATGTGCTTACGGTCTCTACTGGATATGGTAAACATTTTTAAATAAACATTCACAATTCTCATTTTCAATACATACATAAACTGATAGAAAACTGTTTAGGTTTCGGCCACGAGAAAAGTTTCTGTAATTTTATTACGTACAAGTATTTCGAGAAAATGAAGAAAAAAGATAAAATTTGGATTTTGACTAAAAATTGCAAATATTTAATTCATTATTCCGCGTAATTTCATATTGTGAATAGTGACTGACTTCCCTTACTCATTGCGTAACTACTTCGCAGCTGATGTCATGCGACAGTAAGTCTCCAAGAACGAGGTCGCCCACTATTAGATATTTGCTATTCACGTGTTGCGTTATGGAACGCAATATTTTCTACATTCTTGGTATTCTCTTGAACCATTGTTCTGTCTACATATGTTCTTGCAGTATTATGTTCTTGCAGTATTCTTGATTTCTGTTTCAATAAACCTTATTGCAATGTTGTACGAGAGTACTTAGAGAGAATTTGTAGTTCTAGTAATATATAATGAATTTGATGTACTTGACAGTGTCAGATCTACTTTTTGGAAAAAACAGTTTGTGAAGTTTTCTTCACTAGCATTTTTACGGCTTCAGGCCGTTAATTACTGTATAATGTGAACAAAAATACTGATTTAATAATTTGATTCGAAAATTGATGTGATGAAAATTTGAAAATGAAAATTGTAGATGAAGATTTGATTGTAAAATTGAAAATACGTGAATATATTGTAATATTTTAAGTTCGTATTATACAGGTTATGGTCTATTTTCGTTGTCAGTTTGATTACACATTTTTAATGATAATAGGTGTCCAATGTGTAAGAATAATTAAGAGTCTATTTCTGTTAGTAATACTATAATGCGTTTATTTTTTATATCGACCGTTGAATACATTTCGTAATACCACCTCCTTGTAAGAAATAAGAAATAACATTTCTGTGATAGGAGCACTCATACATCTTGTTTGTTACAATCATTTGTTTTAATTATTCTTCACGGACGGTTAAAATCACTAACGGATATCGGCCGTTTTCAGTGTCTTTCTGTCCAGTATTTAGTTGCGTTATGCCAACATAACAGATTACGATGTATTACGAAAATATTTTAACACGGCTTCGAGAATAACACAATCAAATATTTGTATTTTTCATACATATTCATTGTTTGGGATTTCCCCGTGTTCCTGGGTACCTAACAAAACCACAGTGAAGAGGCTGGACGCAGTGTAATAGAATCGTTTATTTCAGAAAGCCTTCAAACGCCAAATTCCTTATTTCGAGAAAGTTAAGAAAACGTCACACAGTTTTTCTGATTTCAAATTATTGTTTAATATTCAAGCATTGGCAAATGAGAATGTTTCATGTAAAAATGCAGCAAACGATGCGTCTATCTTCATGGAGCAATATTCCGTCTACTCTCATGGAGCAATATTTTTTTTTGTTTTTAGATTCTGGCATTTGACGAGTTTTTGAAATGACCCATTCAATTTTCTTCGTATTTCTATGCGCATTGGGAATTAGTATTATAGTATACGGAGCTCGGCGTGGATTGTTTGTCGCGAACAGCCTCTGCTATGGCGCCCGAAAGCTGCCAACGACCTCAGCAGATTCCACGTGACCCGGAAGAGCAGCAAGTGGCGCCCCTGGCGGAAGATCCGCCGCATCCCGCGGCGGCAGCGAGGTAGTTCCACCCCGCCCTTCCTTCCAGTTCTCCTCCTCCCCATCTTTCCCACCCACCCACCCGCCCGTCCACGAATTGGCGTGGGGTCGCTGGCACCGGCTCTGTGACGGTGGTGGTGGTGGTAATGGGAGTAAAGACCCATTCACAATGGAAGGAACGGTAACGTAACGCGGATGCAAACGCTTGGCGCCGTGCTATTCTATGGATTCATTCAGAATGGCCAACGCTAACTTGAAAGAGAACCATTGAGGTAGCTGTGGAAGTTCTCGTATTTCAAGGTTTCACGTTGACGTGAACGTATTTTGAGATCAGCAGGCTATCGTGTATTCCAGCCACATCCAAACACTTTCCGGAGTTTTGTTAGCGAGAAGCAAATGCAGTTTCTAAGAGCATAAATTGATATCATTTCTCATGAAATTGTTCATAGAAGTACTCATTGTACAGAAAACATTTTCAAACAAGTACGGTCGCACCCATTTTAATTATTATTACAGGATTAAAAAAAATCTACAAAATTAGTGTATCGAGTTCCTGGCACCGACAGATTATTTTTCTCATGAACTTGACGTGTTTGTAGTCATTGTACTTTTTATGTTCCTATTTATGTTCAATGCGCATATTAGTGTCCTCACGTGTACGTTAAATATTTAATTGTGACACGAAACTTAGGCGTAGCACACTTGAGTGTCTTTGATCGGCACGGAACTCAGGGAGCAACAGTCCGATGGGATGGTTGGTGGTAAGTGCTGAGTGATGGTACAGTTGGGGATGGGCCGGAGAAGGTCATGGGCGGAGGATCAAGGAAAAAGGAAAATGCTTGGAGTATGGTGAAAGTGGGAAATAGGAGGCAGGAGGGAAGGGGAACAGAGCGAACATCGGAAGTGAACGTTGGGGAATGGCAAACGGGCTGGTTAGAAAAAATAAAGAAGAGGAAAAAGGAGAAGAGAAAGAGAAAAAGACAAAAGAGAAGAGAGAAAGAGAAAAAGACAAAAGAGAAGAGAAAGAGAAAGAGAAAGAGAAAGAAAAAGAGATAAAGAGATCAATTAGTGGGGAATTAATGAGTAAACGATAGTAACGACAATGATTACTTGAATGGAAATGGAGAAATTATGAAATGAAAAAGAGGAAAATCCTTAGAAACCAACTTTCCCTTCCCTTTCCAGCAAAAACCTCTCATGGATTGGCAGGGGATCAAACCCGTGACCCTGTTTTTATAATGATGTACGCGCTAAGCATAATGGGTACATCTTTAGCGTCCCATTCCTATCTGAAAAGGACACATAGTGTGCGTTGATTGATTAGTGATTCCAATTGCGACGACTAAGGTCTGTTGGTTCAGCAAGTGTAGTGAAGGTTTAATGCGCGAGGTGGTGTTGATCCCCCCCCCGCTGCATTACGAGATCCGGCGCCGACCTCCTTCGACTTGCGGGGTTTCCCTTAACCAAGTATCTCCCTCTAGCCCCGCCCCAGCCGGGACAAGCTCAAAGCACCCGTCAGGCCTCCGGTGGTAGTGCATGGAGAATGGACGGTTAGGCAGGAAGACAGGAAAGGAACGGCGGGTAAAGTAGAAACGGCGGCTAATGCAGGGGTGGAGCTGGATGGCGTGGCGAGCGGAGGGGGCTGGCAAAGCGGGGGCCGCGTGGACGCCGGCGCCGGGAAACCAGAGGCCGCCGGCCGGCAAGCCCCGCGCCGCCCCATAAATTAGCATAATGTTTTCCCGAGCGGTCGCCTCCGAGGGGCGGGCGCGAGGGACGGCACTGGCAGTGACGTCGTTTGAGGGGAGGCCAAGCCGATAGGAGCAGGCGTAATGGTAATGGTTGAGGATAGGGGTAGGCGACTGGTTTCGCGTTATTGCTCAACGCTGACGACAAAATGAGAGGAAAAACGCAAGATCCATAAAAGGATGTTAACAGAGATTCAAAAGTATCTGCTGGTATTGTTAGTGTGTAATGTTAAGTGAGATTTTAAAAAGGAGAGAGAGAAGCTGAAGAGGATGTATGCAGTGTATAGGAGTGACAAGATGAACCTGACACGCACTATTGACGACTTGCTCCTGGGACGATCGAGGAAGTCGGGGTAGCGCCGCATATGAAATGGGTGTGGCAGAACGCGAAGGGGGCAGAGAAATACTCATATCACTAGGCAGCGACGTCCCGCGATGGCGGAGAGGTACGGCGAGGTATGGGGCGATGGTAAAGAGTAGTCCTGATGAGCGTTGCTATGGTGTAGAGCAATACATATCGGTGTCAACACTGCCGTTGCGTCTACCGCCTCGCCTGTCGCCTCGCCTGTCGCCTCGCCTGTCGCCTCGCCTGTCGCCTCGCCTGTCGCCTCGCCTCGTCGCCTCGCCTGTCGCCTCGCCTGCTCGTCCTCGCCTGTCGCCTCGCCTGTCGCCTCGCCTGTCGCTCGCCTCGTCGCCTCGCCTGTCGCCTCGCCTGTCGCCTGCCTGTCGCCTCGCCTGTCGCCTCGCCTCTCGTCTCGCCTCTGTCTCGCCTCCGTCCGCCTCTCGTCTCGCCTCGTCTCGCTTCGTCTCGCTCGTCCTGTCTCGCTTCTCTCGCCTTCGTTCGCTCTTCTCTCCTCGCTCGCCTTCGTCGCCTCTCTGTGCCCCTGCCGGCTTCCTCAACGCTTATCTTCACTCATCAGCTTCGCGTGCATCAGAGTCTCAAACCGAGAGAAGTGGCTCAGGGCATCAACAGATGTGTCTGCAGTGCCTCGATCCGCGAGGTTCTCGGTTCTAGTCTCGACGGTGACTATTTTCGGCACTAGCTAATAGCTAGGTCGAATTCAGTCGCAGTCTGGAGGAGAAATCTAGCGGCCGGCTGCTCTGAAGTTAGGGGGAAACTCCAGTAGCCGACGTTAGGGCGGTGCCGGATCTCGCCATCCAGCGAGGGGAAATTCATCGCCATCTCCCGAGAAAAAACATGCACTACACTAACGGGACTAATGACCAAAGCAGTTGGCGGCCCGGAAACACGAAAAAATCAATCAATCAATCAATCAAACCGACTCCCAATCCCGCTGTCTGTCTGCTCCGCTCACTCTCCGCTTTGCGTCGTCCGCCGCCTTCGCTCTCCGCCGCCGCGCCCTCGCCGGCGGCGGTGGCGGAGGCGGAGGGGCTGGCGGAGGCGGCGGTGGTGGTGGCGGAGGCGGGGCGGCGTGGCGGAGGGGGCGGAGGCGGGGCGGGAGGGGAGGCGGAGGCGGGGCGGCGAGGTGGTGGAGAGCGGCGGAGGCGGGGCGGCGGAGGCGGGGCGGGCGAGGCGGGGCGGCGGGCGGTGGTGAGGGGGGGCGGAGGCGGGGCGGCGGGGCGGGGGCGGGGGCGCGGGGCGGAGGCGGAGGCCCGGAGCGGAGGCGGGGGCGGCGGTGGGAGGAGGACGGAGGCGGGGGCGGCGCCTGAAACGCGACGCGGCCGCGCGCGGGAGGGAAGTGCGTGCATGTCTTGTCAACATCAACACACGGCCGCGGTGCCGGGCGGCGCCGTCCTGCCGGGCAGGGGCGGGGAGGGGGAGGGCGGGGTCGCGACGCAAGTACGGTCCGCAGTGTTGGAATACAAGCGAGCGAGATGGAGAGGACGGCGAGACACTAAGCTGAGCAATGCGTTTGGGGGGATACTCAGGTTGTCACGGGTAGTTTACTGGAAGGACCATGTTGGTTTCATTAACTTAAGGCATTGGGTTGGGATGGGAGGAATTAGTATTAACTGGACATCGAAGGATTTAACAAAAATAAGAGCGAACCATATATAGTTATAGTAGCGGGGCAGTTAATATGAGACAACCAGTATCGGTCGTGGCATTCGAACATGATTATATTGGGAATAAAGGTTTAAAATTTTCAACATTAGAAAATATGAATATCGTGATGTCTCCAGTGATCTGTAATGAAGACAGCAGAGGTAAATAGAAAATGCTTATCAGAATTAAATGGTCAATATTCTCAGGCGGAGATAAGCGATAACGACTTGCTTTTTTAAGTTCTTCCACTTCATTCATCAGTGTTAGCTTTCTCGATAACAACAGTACGTTTGAAGAAGGTTTATTTTAAAAATAATGCTGGTTTTATTTTACAGCATACGTACTTAGGGAAGACTGTTTCATAAGGATGCACTTTACATTGTGTATCCAAAAACAATTATCTTTCCTCGTGTGTTGATAGTTCTTTATAATATCGCAATACACATTTTCTTCTTTCTATCCTAGAATCTTGCATTGTTTACTCTTTTCTTTTTCTGTATTTGTATTTTTTTAAAATCATATTCCTTTAAGCATATACATTCCAATAATATTCGCTGCTTGAGCACTTCCACTCTCAAACCCTGTCATTTTCTATCAAATATGTTAATTTACATTTACTTTCATTATTGTACTACCCTCCGGGATAGATTATAACTTCTTTATCTCTTCAATATTATGGTTCGTGATGTCTTTCCAACCTAATTTCCATTCGATAAACTGAATTTATTTACAACCGTATGTGTCAGAAAAAAAAAATAGTACCACTAAAGTGATTGCTCCCTATTTTTGCACCAAAATATTTGTGAGAGACCAACAATCAAACATAGCACAGTTCTTGTTCAAAAGGCTACCACAAAAAGTGCTCTTCTTACAAAACAAAGACCTTTGGGGTACATTGCTTCCCAACTAAGTTAGCTTACGCACAACAAATTAAAAATTAAAAATGAATACCAGAGCAACGTGGGTCATTTCAATTTGATTATAACAGATTAAAAAATAACTTCAATAAAGTTGTAAATTTGGTTACAGTTCATTTTTTTCGTTTCAACACGCGAAGGAGGTGCATTTATTGATCATTGGGTCTCCTTGAACTCCTTGAGTTATATGTAAACTACAAGGCTAGTTTTAAAAAGCTTATCACCATCATTGTGTACTCTAGTACCAACACTTTGTGTACCAACTTGAAATGTAAGCGTACTTAGTGGAATCTATTTGAAGATATAAGAATATATATGCACATACTTGCTTCTATTTATCATTTGGAAGTTTGATGTCACGAAAAATAACACGTTAAGCGATGTGTATCAGCAGATCTGATTCAAATGTTAGACTCGTGATTATATAATACGGTGAAATAAGTGTCTGTGCATATGTAAGGGGAGTAAAGCGGATATAAATGTCGTGCCAGCTTTTGAGAACATATTTTAGTAGATATTTGAAATTATGCAACGTAAAAAAATTGATTACTCAGTTCAAGTACGCCATTTTACCGATATAATCCACAATTCTTAACAGATATAGTTAATAACTTTGACTCTAAAACATTTTCTGCTGAACTTGTTCGTTTCAGAAAATCGGAAAAATACTAAATGCTATATTTTAAATTTTAATTTTTTGACAGTTTAATGAAAATGCCCCTTGAAAATAGAATTTTGTTTAGAGTCTGGTTCAAATGTGAATATTGATACAAATAAAAAGTGATTTTCACAGAAAATATCGCAAATTTTCTGGCCTATTTTTCTGAAATATAATTCATTTTTTACCGTCAATTTATTTACCAGTGTATGTACCAATGCAGTTCACAACTCCATATCACGTCACATTCACAGCAGCACATATTAGTACCGTGGCCGGAACATTCAAATTCCGTCTGGAAGTCATCACAAAAATCCAAGGTATTTTCCGGCTTTCCACCGCCAGTTTGCAGCATTAGAGAATTTGCGAGGTCCGTAAATTCCGAACTCAACAGCCACCCCCTCTGCCGCCAACTCATTTGAAAGCATCAAAAACCATTCTCCCTGGCTCTCGCATCCCCAGTCATCCACGTGACGAGCCGCCCCCCTGCCCCAGCCCCGTCCAGCTCCCCGCCCCTGCCCTCGCCCTGCCCTGCCCTGCCCCCCTGCCCTCCCGCCCTGCCCCTGCTCCCTGCCCCTGCTCCCGCCCTGCTCCTGCCCTGCTCCGCCCTGCTCCTGCCCTGCTCCTGCCCTGCTCCCGCCCTGCTCCTGCCCTGCTCCGCCCTGCCCCTGCCCTGCTCCCGCCCTGCTCCTGCCCTGCTCCTGCCCTGCTCCTGCCCTGCTCCTGCCCTGCTCCGCCCGCTAACGCCCTGCTCCTGCCCTGCTCCGCCCTCTGCCTCTCCCGCCTCGCTCCCAAACTGGTCTTGTCCCATTCGCGTCCAGTGCCTTCCCCGCCCACGCACCGTCCAGCTCCCGAAATGTTCCTACCACTCCCGGCCGTTTCCACACACACATGAACCCTCATACAAACCACTCCTCCATCCCACTCCCTCGCACACCGCTGTGCCCGCCTCCATCATCCTCCGTCGCCAGCGCACCCCGCCAACCCCACAACTCCACCTCCCCCCCGCGCCGCCGGAAGCGAAATAAAGCCGCGGATCGCACGCAGCGCGACCGCCACGTGGCCGGCGCCGGAGCGGCAGGGGCGGGGGGGGGAGGACGTCCGGCGGAAGGCGCCTCGAGACTAATTAAATATGTGGCCGGAGCCAGGCGCCCGCCGCGCCGGCAAGGTAAATCGTCCCTGCCCCGCCCCCACGCCGCCGCTGTCACGGCGCCTGAGTCTCATGCTTTCATTACTCTTTGCAGGCGTTTTATTTTCAGTGTCATCACCGTCGTTATCGCCATCATCAGTACCACTAGCATTTTTTTTCTTTTTCGGCTTTATTTTCATGTTTTTTAAAACTGGTCTAGAATTGTCCTTAAATAGGAGGTCATTTATTGAAAGGAATATTATTAAACTAGTGTTGCTCCATCAGCACTTATTTTCTGGCATTATTTGTCACGGTTACGTTTTATTATGATAATGAAGCTTGTATGGTACTAAAACTTCAGCCTTCTCTTCACGGAGCAAAAGGCGGACCAATCGAACAAAATAGGAATGTTTAATTTTTTTTTAAATCTTGGAAGGTTCTTTGATATTTAAGCCAGACATTCATATTAAATCAATTTTTATTAATGATTGTTTTTACGTTTCTATAAAAATACGTACGTAGTCTAAAAAAGTAAGAAAAAATTAATAAAAATTGATATAATATGAATAAAACCAAAACCGCCCTAAAAACCAAAGGATCTTCCAAGATTTAAAAAGGAAAAAAAGGCAGTCCTTTCAGTAATATCAAGAGATATAACTTTCATAAATTTCAATGAAAAGGGAACTTCCCTAGAATAACGCTCTCCCTTTCAAAATGTTTTTCAAAAACAGTTATTAAAAATATCTTTACCATTAACAACATAATAGAAGTTAGGATGAAAAATTGTAACTTTTCCAATTTTCGAATATCCAAAGGTTTCTACGAAAATGAAATCTATACTATACGATTTATGAGTGTACTTTGCTCTATTCGAGCAAACGAATATACTGAGTTAGTTTTGGTTTCGTGTAAAGCATCATAAAAATTAGAATATCCATTTGAAATTTGCACGGCATCAAGCTCCAGTAGACGGCTTGGAAAATATTTCTTTTGGAAAGAAATTCGGATAAAATTTGGGCGCTAACGTTATTCACAGGCGATCGAACGGTTACATACAGAATGTAGCTACCAATCGGAATCTGTGGTTGATATTTCTTAAAAACAGTCCTGCCAAAATCTTGTCGACGATTTCTTGCATTATTTAATTGTCTCTCGCACTACCTGTACGAGAAAGTAAAAATCTGTTTCATGAATTCTCGTCTGGAAAACGCATTCTCGAGATTTATGTCTTTATGTGTATACTGTACGTTTTAGAAACGAAATATTATTTTTATTATTCTTATTATTAATATTATTTTTGAGAATTCTTTCATGATTAGAAATTATTGGAATAACTACAATTGCTACCCATATATTCGTTTTCATGTAAATCGGTTTTCATTAAACCATTCTTATAGCAATATTGGAAGGATATATTTGTTGTAGTAACTTTCATCTGTTTGTTGGAATATTTTTTCCCCCCAATAATTACTCAAATATTTGCTTATTTAGAATTTTGGGTACGAAGGTTTTTTAACTGTTATTTGTTGTACTACAGTACAACCAACATGTTTCGAGGGGGTGAGTCACATGGATCTGGTAGATCAGCTCATATGCAGCCCTCAGGAAGAGAGTACAGTACAGTTCCGGCATTCGATGAATTTGACAAAAGTGTCTCGAAAACAACGAATCGAGCGGCCACTCAAACATACCTATGAGACCATGACGTTGCAACACCATCAACGATTGATTGATTGATTGATTTTTTCGTGTTTCCGGCGCGTCAATGCTTCGGCCATTAGTCCCTAAGTGAGTGCATGATTTTCTCGGGAGATGGTGATCTTCCCCCGCTGGATGGCGAAATCCGGCGCCGACCTACCATCGGCTAGCGGGGTTTCCCCTAACCAGGACTCTCCCACCAGCGGGGCACCCCCGCCGGGACAAGCTCAACCCCGGTCTCCCGGAAGTGTTTCCGCGCAAGTTCGCCATTACCCGGAATATGTGGTAGTGTAGTGCATGTTAGGGGTGTGTGTGTGTGTGTGTGTGTAAGGGGGAGAGGATAGGACAAGGAAGAAGAAGGAAAGATCGCGCGCGGTCCGTGGCCCGTTTGGTAAGGTATTACTCCGGCATTCGCCTGGTGTTGATGGGAGAAACCACGGAACACTACCGATCAGAGCAGCCGACTGCTAGAATTCTCCTCCAGACAGCGACTGAATTCGACCTAGCTGAAAAGCTAGTGTCGAAAATCCTGGAGCCGTGGGGAGTGGGAACCTAGGACCTCCCGGTCATAGGCGCTGCAGTGACATCAGTTGATGCACTGAGCTACCGCTCCCGGTTCCATCAACGATGTGCAGCACAATACATCCGGGATACAGAATCTAACACACGCACATTCCTCATCACCCGAAACAGGAGGTCCGCCACCGACTACCGGACCCACCTCTCTCGGGCGGTTCGCTGACCTTCACATCATCAAAGGCCGCGATCCCGGCGCCCGCTCCGTCGCGTCGCCACGCGCCTAAATTTGGAAAGCAATCGCGGACGCGCGCGCCGCCCCGCCCCCCGCGGACACGCCGATTATGGATTCAAAGCGATTAGCGGCGGCGATGGTGTAGCGGTTAGCGTATCGGACTGCTATACCCAAGTTTGCGGGTTCAAACCCGATCGAAGCCGTGGATTTTTAAGGGCGAAAAAATCCTTTGTACGCCTTCCTTCGGAGGGGAAGTAAAGCCGGCTGTCCCATGTTAGTATATTTACTGCATGTGAAAGATCCTCTGAGCTAAATTCAAATCGCCTGTTTCGTCGCCCAAGTAATACCTTCTTTCTCCCATGATTGGTGAAAGGAGTGTAACGAAATTTGCGTGGTCAGACGAAAGAGCAGGCCTTATGGCCTGAGTCTCGCCACGTGAAATAAGGCCAATTCAATTCAATTCAATTCAAAGCGGCCTGGAGCCCGCTCGCGGAGGCGGGAATTGCGTGTTGACACAGCAACCTTTCAGGGCGCGAAACAGGGAGGAAGGGCGGGGATGACTGACATGCGGTGGGGTTATGATGAGTCCAAGGCCGGGTTGGTGCGGGACGGGGAAGGGGGGCCGAGAAGTGGTGAAGCCGGATTAACGGGAACAGGAAGAGAGGAGATCTGAAAAAAGGAGGGGATCTATAGGGGAGGGGATTTGGGGAGTTATCATGCGGCGAGGAGTCTCATATGGAGTCTGTAAACGAGCAAGGTGCACGATAAGAACTATTGATGGAGAAAACATCAGGGGGAGGGGTATGTGAAGGATGAGGGAGTTCATTTTTGTATTTTATTGTCATGTTCCTCCATCACTAAAACTACACAACGTGGGATCGTGAGACAAATAATATTGGCGTAAACTTGAACTGTTTTAGTAAAATTTACATCCGCGGTCTCAGCAGTCCTCGGATTAAGCCCCATCCTGTTCTTTTACGTACGTACTTCACTTTTCACTAGTGGCGGCTCGTGGTCAAACTATTAGGGTGTGCAACGCCTCTCTTCTCTCTCCCTTCCTCCCCCTCTCCCCCCCTCTCTCTCTCTCACACACACACACACATGCCCATACATACAGGCATACATTACAAGCATACACATATAGTCATTAACATAGATAATGCCAATTAGAAACAAGGCTTCTTAGGAAATTTGATAACATGATGAATAGTTCCTTTTATCACCAATGAGGGTTGACCGGGTCTTTTCACAACATTCGTTTCGACCTTGTGCGGCAAGGCCCCTCCGAAATATTTACTACTTGTGTCGTGTTACCGTTATGATTCGGCATTTCCAGATCGTTTTTCAAAGAGTGTCAAGAATCATATTGATTCGAAGCTTTTTTACGCACCCTTTTGCTATGGAGTATTTTACATAAACTCACTGTACAAATTTAAGCTTAAAAGTACAAGTTTTTATACCCAATGCTCAACAAATCTGGATAGTTTGTCGTCTACACTGCCTGACGAAACACAAAGTCTCTGTCGCTTCAGTAAATGCTGTTTCTTTTCGGCAATTTTGTCGTGGCTTTTCCATTGATGTTATTTTAATATTTTCGACGCTATTCATTGCCAGTTGTACAAACACAGTTCAGAAAACGAACACTCTAACTTCGGTTGTTCGAAACGCATTAAAAAGTAGCCTCCTACATACGTTTACACAATACTTTTGGTTTTAACATGCTTGGGAATGGATTTGTAATTGCAACTCCTTTAAAATGTGCAAATAACATTCGATTAACACAATACTTATGAATGCAACACTGCACAGCAATGCGTTCATTGGAGCTACTGAGAAGTTGGAAGGATACTCACTTTCTCAGAGATATCCACACATCAATCTTTCTCTTAAAAACTTATGCTAACCGAGTGTTATATCCTCACGACATGTCAAAGCATTTCTAGAGGTTGCGCCTGCGTTGTAATATCCGCACGGTCCGAAGTGTGCTCCCAGCGCCCGTAAGCCACCATGTTCCCCCTCTTTCCCCTTCAGCCCCGCGGGAGCCACCGACCCACGCAGCTCGCTTGCATTTCCCGAGTGTGCTCTAGTCTGCTGTCATGAAGGGCATTACGGGAGCGGACTGTCAATCGCAGCTCTCGAACGGCGCGTGTTTTGAAATACCATGTTTCGAAACACGCTCTAAGAGTCTCTTCCCTTCATGTTAAGAAACGTTTAAGAGACATTGCACTGCAGTTATTTGAGTGTGCACATGCGAACGTGCGAATACCACGAGCCGCCACTGCTTTCACCCACGAATATGACACTTCACCCATGTGTGCATGCTCTCCAAAACGAGGGGAAATCAAACATCCTCTCTCTGAATGACAGACCCATGCACCACAACGGGCCAGCCGTGCGTCAATCCACGGCCTAGCAGTCCTCGAATTACGCCCCACCCTGTTCTCTTACGTGCGTACTTCACTTTCACCCACGAATAGACACTTCACCCATGTGTGCATGCTCTCCAAAACGAGG
The DNA here is from genome assembly GCA_964035755.1 of Teleogryllus oceanicus. Classification (NCBI taxonomy): domain Eukaryota; kingdom Metazoa; phylum Arthropoda; class Insecta; order Orthoptera; family Gryllidae; genus Teleogryllus; species Teleogryllus oceanicus. Next base: position 227,647,448 of record CAXIVR010000002.1, on the reverse strand, counting down.
GAACCAAACTTATTCTCTCTCAACCAGAGACCATGCACAAAACGAGCCACCGTGCATCAATCCCCCTTAGCAGTCATCGGTTATGCCCTACGTCCCACCCTGCTCCACACCCACGCACTTGACTTCTCACCCACATCCGCCTGTCTGCGACGATCCAGCCCACCCCCGGGACCCACCCACCCCGCCCCCCCCCGTCCCCCTCACATTCCTCGAAGCCGATCGGCTCTCGCCGCGCAACACGGAATGGGCGTTTCGCAGCCTATTTGGGAGACATTATTGTATAATTGATGCTCCGGGAAGTTTAATTATTCATAAGAGGAGCGTGAGTATGGAGCCATGTGACTCGCCGATGGAAGCGGGCCGGGGAAAAGTTCCCGGGATCGCCGATGGCAGCGCGTGCAGCGGGACACAGTTGATCGAAAGAAAAGGACACCGACAAGTAAAGAAAAAAACTTATGCATTTTGCAGTTGGAGACTCTATAACTTCTTCGGTTGGGTTCGAATGTGACGTTTCAATTGTAAAATAAAAAAAAGCTGGAAACAGTCCATAACGAACTGAAGAATATTTTATTTTTTAAGTGTTGTTTAGTTTGAAGTCATAAAGATTACTAGATCTTTTCAATAAATTGTAGGTATACAAGCACAAACCTGTTAACAAAATTTAAATGTTAGTTAATGACGCCAGAATTCAGGATTGAATTAAAGAAAACTTTCCGAAACAAATTTAACCAACATTCGTGGATTTTCATGAGTTTTAATGAAATGGCCACATTCCATAAATGATTTTTATAATATGGTATTGATCGTAGAAACCATGGAAAACTCCCGATCAGAGCAGCCGGCCGCTAGAATTCTCCCTCAGACAGCGACAGAACTCGACCTAGCCATCTAGCTAGTCTCGAAAATCCTGCCACTGTCAGGATTCGAACCTAGGACCTTCATTTCAGGACTATTCCTCTCGATTCCGTGCTGACATACTGAGAAAGAAATTCACCTATTTTTTAAAGTAAAATGTTAAGTAAAATTTTATACACGTCAACTTGAGTCCTGTACGATACTATTTTGCTGAATCACCTTGTCAGGTAACACAAAATCCGCTAGAAGGTAGCCCAGAATGACAGCTTTTTGCTCCTGGACATTGCAAGCAAAACGCACTCCACTGAGCAAACAGAGCGTGCGCTCGGATCTTGTCCCTCCACCAGTTGAGCCACTTTCAAGTGTAAAATGCAAAATTAGTTATGAGGGAAGTGGACTGTACTCGTGATGCGTGGTGACAGACTAATACTGAATTATTAGTTACTACCTCTGCAGGTTGGTACAACTTATAGTCAGCAGTTGTTTTCGTAATGAACATACATAGAAGTAGCCACAGAACATGTATCATGCCTAGTTAAAAATCACACCATTTTCTTGAAAGGTCAATAACTACAAATACGCTCAGATATCTTGTAAATGTATATGTACTGTAAAAATGTATAGTAATTTTAGTATTAAAAACGACACGACGACTGTCACAATGCTTAGAATTCTGTTCACAATGTCTTCTAAGCACAACGAAAGTCATTCAGTATCTCAGTTAAAAAAAAATTTTTATAAACTCATCAAGTCGAGTGTGCACTACACTTTTAGCGCCCCTCCCCTATTGAAATATCCTTTGTGCAACTGGAAATAAAGTATTTGCAATGAAAATCTATTTAAGAATAGCTGGATTGTTTTCATAAATATTAAGTATAGAACATTGCCTTTTTACCACTAAGGCTTATTTAAAATGCATCGCTTTTCTTTTCGCATGTAATCAAATAATAACTTCTAATATCTTAATAAGATGACACAAATTTACAATATAACTATTGTCTTTCTAAAAGTAAAACTTAGTTGTTATATATGCTAAAAAACAAGACACCCTAATAAACATACAAGTAGGTGGTATAAAAGCTGTAATGCAAACGTTATGTGGGTCCAACTGCCAGACTAACAACGTTCCCCATCCACATTTTCCTCGTTTTGGAATCCTGGAAATCCAACTGACATGCCTACCCTACAGCCCGCATTACGTAATTTCTGCTACATGCGACCGGGGTGGGGGAAACATCATACCAGGAGATCCTCTCCCTCACATGGGAATGAAATCGTTTCTGTCCTGATGCGTCCGAATATGATTCTTGCTTCCACAAAAAGCAAAAAATAAACAAAACAAAAACAAAATCAAAGAAACCTATTGTCTCTGCTAGTGGAAGATACTCAATTAATTTCGGAAGCGCATTGAACCATCGTATATAACAATCATGTATTAATGCTGTATTGGAAATAGCAGAACTGTCAGGAAGATCATAAACTAATGAATGATACGTGAATTGTTCGCTGTATTTTGGAAGGAATGATTACATGATATTATGCATTGATCAATTGTTAAAAATTGATGATACAAATATAAATATTTAGTACACATATAATGCACGTAATGTCTATTGTGGAATGATGTATTAATATTTAAATCAGAGCAATTAAATGGACTGATCATAAAGCATTATCCAATTTTTGGAGGATTCGAATTTCCAAGCCATTAATATCGTAATGGGCAGTGGGTATGATCACTAGCTAATCTTTAACGAATATATATTTTTGAACTAATTAATAAGATGAGAAGGTCAAATCGATTGGTAAAAAAGTATTAAACGAATGAAAATTAGTATTAGTGAATTTCATTAATGTTAACGAAAGTAATAATTTGTATATCACTGCGGTTTGCTACTACTTTGTGCTCATGTGTAAGAGCAGTCCGGATACAGTTTTTACTTTCCACATTCATAAAGCCTTGTAATTTATGACAATTACTTTTGCCCCTCGGATGGCTCGTGAACAACGTACGTGCTAGGCAGTCCCGGGTTCGATTCCTGTCCGAGGCGAAAATGAATCTGTAGCTTTCTAATGCAAATCGTCTTGTTTCCATAGCTGTGTGACGAAGAGAAAGCTCAGGCAGGTCACGTAAACTAGGTACGCTGATAAAAATACGAAATTTTCGTCACATCTCTCGCTTACCGCTAGACGAGGATAATGAATAAAAACAGGGCCAGAGCCTGGGAACACCGCTTCCTGGCAAAAGTTGGATTAATCCGACCCTAAAATGCCAAATATATTGTACAATACATACTTTGCATTTTTACCTCACTATTGTCGCAAACATTTATTAAAATAAAAGGGCCAGTTACCAAAATGTATAGAAGGGATCGGTATACAAAAATATACAATGAATGCGCATACGAAAGTGCATACTGCGTTGAATTCAATTGGAAAAACTGTCTGTCTTATAAAGGAACAAACTTCTATGCAGAAGGATGACCCATGCAATTAATTTGTAATGCGTGTTTTTTATAAGAAATTCATCCACTCTTTTCCAAGCGAAGAAAATGAAAGTATGAAGAGAATAGTTGAAATTTTAAAAAACAGAAAAAATGTAAAATAAAAAATTCAAACAGCAAACTTATCTAATTACAAACTAGATCTCATTGGTATTGACTGCACGTTAACTCACATTAAAGAAAAAAAAATCCTCTGAATGAGTTTCCCGCGTTTATGTTCACAGGGGATACTTCGTCTCATCAAATCAACCCAACTGAGTAAACTATTAAACAAATTATTGAAAGTAAAAAATAATAAAAACAAGGATACGTGACATGATAAATCACGTGAAACATAAATCATGCCGCTTTGCTTTCGATTGCAGAAATTCTCTTATTGGAAGGAAAAGGTTTATCGGAGAAGGAATTTCCCACTCGAATGAGTAACTTGCGCAGGGGATTTTTATAGAGAAAACTTCCGATCTCTCTGGAGGGTAAACAAAAAATTGAATGGAAATTTAATAAAGTAAAACAAGAACACCAACAAGTTTATCCGAAAACGCGGATATACATTTGGACTCACTGCATTCGAATGGATAAATTCTTGGAAGCATAATTAACTACGAAAAAAGCAAGATAATTAAGTGAAATATCAAACAAGCAATACCTTGAATAAAACCTCACTTGAAGCAGAAATTGCGTCGTACAGCTTTGGACTGGGAAAAAAAATTCTTATTGAAGAGCAAAGGTCTTCCGGAGAAGGATTTTCCCATTCAAATGAATCTCTATCGCAGTGCATTTTTATCGGGAATGCACCCGCCCTCTTCCAAGCGGTTGAATCTTCTGCGGCCGGGCGGGTCCAGAGATGCGGCCGCTAATACGACGCTGTATCGCCGGGGTGGTGGCGGTGGCGGCGGCGGGAGCAGCCGTGATCACTGCCGCATCAATATGCAGGATAAAGGCCATCGTGCGCCACGAGTTATGAATAAATGAATACGACTCGCGGGGCGCGGCGAGCGCGAATCGATCACAGAGGAAACAAGTCCCGCCCGCACACTCGCCCGATCGCTTGCTCGCCCACCGCTCGCCCAGATGTCGCTCGCGCTCACCCACCGCTTGTCCACCGTGCTTCTACACAGTTCGACACAGTCGACACAGCTCGACCACGCTCGACAGCTCGATTGACAATCACCGACGCTTGACCGACGCTCGACCGTCGCACCCTCGATCGACGCTCGACCGACGCTCGTTCGACGCTCGACCGACGCTCGTCGACGCTCGACCGACGTTCGATCGACGCTCGACCGACGCTCGGAATAACGCTCGACCCACGCTCGACCCACCTCGGCCCACGCTCGACCGACGCTCGACCGACGCTCGACCGACGCTCGACCGACGCTCGACCGACGCTCGACCGACGCTCGACCGACGCTCGACCGACGCTCGACCGACGCTCGACCGACGCTCGACCGACGCTCGACCCCGACGCTCGACCGACGCTCGACCGACGCTCGACCGCCATTCATCCAACACCTGTCCATCGACCGCTTGTTTCGCTCACCACATGTCCGTCGCTTGTTTGTCTTTCTTCCGAATCTGACGAACAATTCATCCACTCTGAGCCACCATCCTCGATCATTTGCAAGTGGTCGTCTTCGATCACCCAATACTGGTTCACACTCGCCCCGTTCACCGTTTAGATTTCACTGCGCCTTGAAGGCTATTCATCCATCGCCTGTCCATCATTCGCCCCGCCCACCACCTGTCCGTCGCTTGTCTGCCACTTGTTGAGAGATCAAGAGTCTCGTCAGAGGCTTGATTCCCAACCATTTGCGGCTCCCGGCGCTCGCTCAGCAATCGTTGTCGGTTATTTATCATTTCCCTACTTAACAGGGCTTGTAAACCTATTGCTGCTCGCTCTCAGCTCTATTAGCTGTTGTTCTCGCTTGCTCCGTTATTTTTCCGATTGCCATTCGAGCTGTCTGACACTCAGTGGCGTAGCGTTGTGCGGGCGGCAGGGGCGGCCCGCTCAGAGCCGTTAAGATGTGTCTCGACGCTCTTGCCCTCTACTCGCCCTCCACTCGCCTCCACTCGCCCTCCACTCGCCCTCCACGCCCTCCACCGCCCTCCACGCCCTCCACGCGCCCTCCACTCGCCCTCCACTCGCCCTCCACTCGCCTCCACTCGCCCTCCACTCGCCCTCCACTCGCCCTCCACTCGCCCTCCACTCGCCCTCCACTCGCCCTCCACTCGCCCTCCACTCGCCCTCCACTCGCCCTCCACTCGCCCTCCACCTCTACCGGCGTTATCCTCTCGCCCTCTCGTCATCCATCCAGTCTACCCATCCCTTTCGCTTATTCTCCATTTTAATTTTTATCTCATCTACCCGCCTTTGCTCGTTAACTTTTTGTCGCAAATCCCTCACTTGTTCCCTATTCTTCCCCCAATCGTTCGCCATTCTTAATCACTCGATCGTAGCTCATCCACCCACCTAATATCTACTCTTCTGCCCCTCTCCTTCCTGCGAGTCGCACTAATCTATGAGTATACTGCCAGGTGCCTGCTTCCTCACAACTCCCAGGCTCACTCCCACACCTCCAATAGCACGCCAAGTCCGCAAACCAAATCATTCGCGTGCTCTGGGCATCGATGCAGGTGCCCGGGGCGCCGGGTGTGTAGTATCATGATTTGCTCCGGGTGTGCAAAGCCTGCCCTGTGGCGTGAGGCTTACAGCACACTGCGCGGTGTTCGATCGGCACCCGGTATGTAATCCCTATTGTGGCGCAGCCAGCTAACAAATTGACGAACCGAGTAGGCCGTTTTTTACGTTCGAAACCAATAGTTTGAGGACAAACTTTGTCTCTCTGTTCAGGACCTGCCCATCAATATATATCATGTACCTCAAAAACTATGTGGCAGATGAGAATATTTACGGTTTCTGACCGACCTTTGATGTTCGATCGAACTTTCAAAGGTCAAGTGTAAATATCCAGTTTCGTGATTTGTGTAAAGTGGAATTCGAAATTCCTTTTTCTGTGTGTGTGTGTGTGTGTGTGTATAGGACTATTTCAGCGTAATATAAATAAACCACAAACGAACAACAAGTGTAATGCATTAAGAATAAATATATCTTTATGAAAGATTGATTGTATTATTTACTGCTGTTCGATTGCTATTAAAACATGTGATGGTAGTACAGAAATGTCAAAATTGAGTGGCTTGAAAGCTATAATTTGAAAGATTTTTGTGGATGAATACTTTCAAAATTTAAAATGTATGTGGAGCTCATGTGTTATTCAGCGAGCACGTCACTGAAAAAATATTTCTATCGTAGTTTAAAAAACTTCAAAGTTTGTCGATTTGAACTTTTAAAGTAAATGTTCAATCTATTTTCTAATATTTCCATTGTTAAATTTACATTTGCGCCAAACACCATCGTCGTGAATACAGCAATGCGAATCAAATTATTTAATTCTCAAGGCTCGACATTTTGAGAACATGTCTTAACAACCGATGAAAGATTTAACCACGACTGTCCCTGAACTACATCTCAGATACTTAACTTGTATATTCTACCATTGGGTTGTGTCATCTTGTAGTTTCCTTTCTCCGAGGCAACATCGGATGTTTCCAAATGAAAAGCTTTTGAATCGTGTATGGAAATATGTAAACGTATGGAACCGTCATGGAAATGTGGATCCACAGGGGGATGATGCATATTTCATAGACACAAGTGCTGAGTAACATTACGTCTTACACAAAGCCAAAGCATCTCGTCAACTCAGCTTTCAATCGAGCCACAGAAGAATATGGAATTTAATCCACACCTTTTGAAGAGATGTGTGATACAGTGAGCACACGATACTTGAATGGAAATGATATAAGAAACAAAACAGTAACAAAAACAAATGACGCCGTTCGTGTTTTGCCCCATCTGCGATTATTCGAAAAGTCCTATTATTTCTCACTTTCACACTTTCTGAGCGAACACGCCTGCCTTGATATTTCATCATTTACATGTAACTTCTATATTAATAATTTATAAGTCATTTCTAATAAATAGGTAATGACCCAGCAATGCATCTAGTGATTCAATGCATTGTGCTCAGTAGATAAAACGAACGGACGCAAAAATAATTCAAGCGAGTTGTTTCTAATTTTATTTTTATTCCAAAAAAAAGTATATACTTTTCACAGAATTTTTTCCGAGAAATTTCTCTGTAATTATTTAAAATAAATTGTTCATTCAACTTCCATTGACTTTATGGATATTATTTTATTTCGATAACTTGCAGAAAAGAAAGTACTATAATGTCAAGTATCCAAAAATAAATTGTCAGTGTTTCATTAGCGCTTTATGAGAGGAAATGAAATATACCATGAGTTGATAGTTTGTCAGGAAAACTAAATTTATGACTTGATTATAAATAACGATAAAAAAATTATGACGCTTAAAATAAATTGAACTAGATGAAATCAATCAAATTTATCGCAAAAATTTATTTTCTCATTAAGATCTAAAGGTCAATTCGTATAAAAAAATATCATAGATAATCTCTGACGACAACGCATTTCCTCGTCAGGTAGGCCGGAGAGGAATTAAAGGGAGAAGTAGAAATGGAAACAAAAGTGAAAGGAAATGGAAGTGAGATAGAAGTGGAAATAGTCATGGAAATCTATGAGGAGGTAGAACCAATGGAAATACGTGAAGGAGGTATGGATCGAACAGGAAGTGGATTAATATTTCCGGGCACGACAACTGCTTGGACAATGAGTACCAGTAGTGTAGTGAATGTTTTATGCTTGAAGGAGACGTGTTCCTATCCAGCTGGATGGTGAGATCCGGCGCCGACCAGCACTTTGGTTTGCGGGATCTCTTCAGGTATCTCCCCCAGCGGGCACCACCCCCGCCGGCACATGTTCTGGTCTTCGGAATTATGTGGTAGTGCAGTGTATGTAAGCATACGTGAGTGTAAGAAAGGCGAAATGATGAAATAAGATGAATGAAAGATCGCGCGAGTTCATAGCCATATTCTTAAGGAACTGCTCGGACATTCGCCTAGTGTTGATAGAAGGAACCATGGAAAACTACCTATCACAGGAACCGGGTACTATAAGGTGGCGGCGGGTGCGGTGGCGGGGACTGGCGGCGGGGCGTCGGTGCGGTGGCGGGGCGGCGGTCGGGGGGGCGGCGGGCGGTGGCGGTGGCGGTGGCGGTGGCGGTGGCTGGGGTGGCGGTGGCTGGCGTGGTGGCGGTGGCGGTGGCGGTGGCGGTGGCGGTGGCGGTGGCGGTGGCGGTGGCGGTGGCGGTGGCGGTGGCGGTGGCGGTGGCGGGGCTGGCGAGAGCTGCGCGGGAGGCTGACGCGTGACTCGGGACGGTGCAGTGCACCGCGGTGGGAGCTGCAGAGCCCTTGCCGACTGGCGCGTTGTTTTTCCACGGAGCGCCGCTCTGTTGTTGCAACGGCAGCATCCGGGAGCGATTCGTTCGCCGTGGGTGGCACGCGGGAGAGCGCGCAGGCGGAGTTAGCTCAGAGCTAGCTTTTCTGCTGTCTCTGCACGGATTGGACGGGGGAACCTCAGGTTCGAATCCCGACAGCGTCGTATTTTCAGCACTAAATTTTTATTAGTAGCTAGATCCAATTTAGCAGTTGTCTGGAGGAGAATTCGGAGGCCGGCTGCTCGGAAAAGTAGTTTTTCGAGGTTTCTCCGATCACCACCAGGCGAATGCCGGAACGGTATCCTAACAAACGGGCCGCGGTCGGCATGCGATCTTTTCTTCCTTGGCCTTTCCTCGCCCCTTACAGACACTAACACTTACATTCAGTACCCTCCCGCACATGACGGCAGCTTAGATTGCAATCAGACGGGGGCGGTGCCCCGCTGGGAGAGATACCTTGAAGAGGAATTACCCCTCATGACGTGAACGACTGCTCGCACCATTCAAGGAGAGAGGAATCCGCCATCTCCCGGGATCAAACATTCACTTCACTAAAAGGACTCCAGCAGTTGGTGAACATGAAAACATCAATCAATCAACAAAGGAAAGCCTGCATCATACGAGAATTCCTCAAGGGTATATCATACATTTTGGCATTTTGACGCAGCTGCGTGGATTTAGTGCCGCTAGAGCGGAGGATCACATCCTACGTGAAGTGATTGCCTCCAGCTTGGAATGAAATTCATCGTTGATAGGAAAACCTCCATACTTCGGCGGAGCGGATCACAATTCAGGCCAGAAAACGGACGTTGCTATATTTTCATTTGCAGATTGAACTATTACACACTGTAGTAGTTCTATCTTTTCCTCAAAGCTTGAACAGACTTAAAAATAAATTGAAAATCACGTTCCTAGATACTTATTTGTATTTCATCATTGTAATTTCCTAATTGCTCCATTTTGTTATACTCTAGTCTTTGTTGTAGGGTATTTATTATTATTATTATTATTATTATTATTATTATTATTATTTAACATATTATTATTGTCGGACTTTTCACCACAATTTGGAATTCAGATTTAGATATAAACATAACGAGTTAATGTGGAATAGTATTGTAGGTGGTCCTATTTTGTGTTAAAATTATTTTATCGTTGTGAGATGTGAATTATTGCATCATTGCGAATCTAAGACCACCCCATAAAATAGTCTCTACGGAGACCGCATCCCCATTCCACCTCTTACCACTGGCACTGAATTGCGGGAAATATGTATTCTCCCTGTTCTGTTTTAGGGGGCCCTCACTTGGCAACAATTGCAAATGGAAGTGCTGTTTACGTAATCGATACTCTTAGATACCGAACTACTATTACTCTATAATTTTTAAAAGAAATGATCGCTGACATTTTGGTTTAAAGAGAACGTTAAAATAGATAATGGCTATAGTTTCTAGAACGGTCTCACAGATATTGCAAAAATACGAGATCGAAGAATAAGCATTCTACGTGTGGGGTCGTATCTAAATAGGAAGAGATAATTTATTTCTCGGAATTATGTATTTCATGTACATGACATTTCAGATACCAGTCTGAAGACGTAGATTTTCCCATGTAACAGAATATAGTGCTTCCATTGTCAATTGAGGTTATCCCAACAGGCCAACGCTGGTCGTAAAAATCTGTGTAAGTCGACAGTCGATAAGGTTTCCCACGGTCCAGTTTTCTGTCTTGAATTCTCGTTGAGATAAAATGGAAGTATATTACTCCCTATAAGAAGAAAAGGTCAGTTAAATTTGTCTACATGGTGATTCAGTTTATATTATCATTGAGAAGATAATATTCATTTACAAATTAGTTTTGTAATTCATGAGTATTGATAAAAATTATTTTCTGCAATATCCAAGATATTTTAACACACTGACTTTCAAAGAAGGGTATTTTTTATTGCTGTGCGTTTCAAGTATTTCAATTTATTTGTTATCAGTATATCTAACGTATTGTGTGTACATTCAAATTCAACTTGAAAAAACTTTAATACTGAAAAATCCTTTGAGTGATGGAATACAAATCAACAACAATCATTGCTAATACATTACTTACGCAAAGGAATAATAAAATGAAACTATAAGAAATACGAGATCCAGTGATATATTTCAATCGTCCGGAGTTAAAAGTATAACTTTTACACACAAAAGAAGAATTGAAATGCATGTTGTTTAGAAAATGTTCCCAATTAAATAATTTCTCCACGCTATGTTTGTCAACAATTTAACAATAATACTGAAAATACATTTTGTGAACTGAATTCGAATCTCATTGTTTTCCACATTTATTCTAAATTTCTACAAAAATGTTTTTTAATGACAGAATGTCGAATCAAGTAAGTAAGACTATGACAATTAAGAATATGAAATGTATTTTGTTGTAACCCACAACTAATTCATGTGGAATGTAATCCTCTATCTTTGACCACTCCATGTGGTGCCCTTGGAACAGCTATTGTATGACACGACCACTACACCTCACTAACACGCTACGTAACCCTTTGGCGCACTTTCTGCCAACTAAGGGATTCGCTAATGGCTCTAAATAAAATCAATTACAGCGACCTCCACCGCCAACCGCCAAGGGCTCTGGGCATCTGACCTCTCGGCGTAATCAACGCGGGGTTAGCCTCTCGTCTCGAGAGCAAAGCGAACCTCCCACCTCCCCGCTCTTCCCCTCGACCACCAGCCTCGGGCTGTCGATCACGGTTCGCCACCCCCGTGCGTCGCCTCTCATTATCTTCCCCTCGCCGCCCCCGGCCCCGCCCCTCAGCCACGCCCCCGTCGCGTCGCTGTGGGCGCCCTCATGCTCAGCGTAGCGCGTCGGCCGTCTGTCCGTCTGTCTGTCCGGCCGCCGACTGTCGCGTTGACGACGGAGGCTGGGACATCGAGGGTCAGGCGGCGGCGATGGGGTGGGTGGAGACGGCGGGTGAGGTTGCAGGGATTAGGAGACATGCGGGATTTGGAGGTTGTGCGGGTTGAGACACGAGGAAATGTTTGAGGTGTGTAGAGAAGATACGAAGATGGGGCGTGGTAGATGATTGCGGATTGTGGGGGCGGGGGAACGGGGGATGCGACCAAAGGCTGTGAATGCTACGAGCACCAGGATTCCCGACAGGAGAGATAGCAAAGTCAAATACAGAGAATTGATTCGATTGCGAAAATTCAAAATGGCGTTCTTGGAAACTATGCAAATCGAAAGGCGTGAAAGTGACATGTTTTCTTCTTTCCTATGTTTAATTTTCAGCAACATTCTTACCTATTCTTTCGCTCCTCTCCTCCTCCTTCTTTCTTTCTCTGTTTCCCTCCACGTCCAGACGTAGCTTTTACAGACCTCTCGCTCGTGAATATACAAGAAGTTAATTATGAAGTACTGGGATGAAGGGTGAGTACACGATAATGAAGCAACGTATGGACTATGAATAGGACAGAATGAAATGCAATGAATGATTAGCAAACGACAAAAAGCTTACCAAACAAAGGGATTGCCACTTCATCCTGCACTGGAAGTGTTAGTAGGTTGGCGCTTGAAGAGAACTTGGGAAGACGGCTATGGCTGTGGGCGGTGGAAAAGACTGAACGAGTGAGGCAGCAAGAAATGAGACGGCGGTGGAGCAGCTGAAGTCTTGTGGAGAAGTAGGAAAATGGTAGATATATTGTGACAGAAGTTGAAGAAAAGAAAAATAAGGAGAGAAGAAACCGCATGTCGGGTGGCGGGAAGCTGTGGGAGGCCACCGAAAGCGACTGCATTACAACGGTTCAGCGATGGTCTAGTTAGGTTACGGGGCGATTTTAATGATATGCATTTATTTCCTTTTCATTTTAAGCAATACGTTTAGTATAGAAATTAATTTTACGTTATGACGAAAGGACATGATCCCTTATATATTTCATTTTTCATCGATTTCGACTATACAAGTAATTATTTTACCTTCTTCCGGATTTTTAATGCATTTTTCGCTTTTTTAAAAATTCCATCCTATTAATTTCTTCGCTCAGAAATTGATGTCAGCCGTTGTAAGTAATCTAAGGTTCCTGTGATACCTTTCAGCGTCATTGTCGGTTCAGCGGATTTTGGAATAACTAAACATTTAGATTTCCTGGTAAAGAACAGTCCAAATCCAAAGTCTGCAAGCTGAGTGCACTTATACGAATAGAAGAAGCTTCGATTTCATCAGTATAGTATCCAGCAAGAGTTGCAAATCGAACCTGATTTTGATCATCATTTTTCTTTGCTTTTAGGTGCATTTTAAAACATTTTAACAGCATTTTATTGATCATTTTTGTCACTGGTTGGGTCATTAAAATCATCCCCCGGATGGTCTAGGTTCCCGAGCAACAGAGCTCGGTAACGTGATTTTTTCGTGTTTCCGGGCGCGTCAACTGCTTTGGTTATTAGTCCCGTTAATGTAGTGCATGCTTTTTCTCGCGATGTGCGCGGTGATCTTTACCCGCTGGATGGCGAGATCCGGCGCCGACCTACCGTCGGTTAGTGGGGTTTCCCCGTAACCAGGACTCTCCCACCAGCGGGACACCGCCCCAACCGGGACTAGCTCTAAGCTCCCGACCGGTCTCCCGGAATATGTGGTTGGTTAGTGCATGCTAGTGTGTGTAAGGGGAGAGGATAGCCCTTGCTCGCGAAGTCGGCGAGTACGCATAAAATCCATCGAACATGAGGGCGATTGGGATGGAAATGGAACTGAGCATTACTAGCAAAGAAGACGTACGAGAATCCCATAAAGATGGAAAAGATACATGAGAGAGATTTTGGGGAGAAGACAATGGGAAAGAAGAAGGAGAGGCTGGAACGAGATTCCGGGAGAAGATCAAGGGATAAGGGAATTCGAACGTAGAGACCAAGGGGTCAGTATGGAAGATTAGGAAATGAGAAAGCTATCAAGGTGACGATACGATGGCGTTTTGGTGGAAAGTGCACGGTGGGGTTCGGAGGGAAGGGAGGGCTGACGACGCGGTGGCATGGCGGCCTGGCAGAGAAGCAACGCCACCACCTGACGATGTGGCTTGTGACTGCGAGGTGCAGCATGGTGGCAAGGCGTGGAATCTCGGCACAGTAGCGGCGAGTCGACGTGCAAGCCTGGCATGGGCCATGGGAGTACTGACGGTTTGGGTGAAGTGTCTGGTGGGGGGGGGCAAACGGCAATCGCGGCTGGACGGGGCAGAGGGGACGGGATGGAGCGAGACGGAATGGTACGGGACTGTGCGGGCGGGTTGGGGAGGGCCGGATTCGGACGGCGACTGGGCGGAACTGGCGGGACTGGGCGGGACTTGGCGGGACTGCGGACTGGGGACGGCGCGGACAGCGGCAGGGCGGCGGGCGACTGGGCGGGACTGGGCGACTGGCGGGACTGGCGGGACTTGGCGGGACTGGGCGGGACTGGGCGGGACTGGGCGGGACTGGGCGGGACTGGGCGGGACTGGGCGGGACTGGGCGGGACTGGGCGGGACTGGGCGGGACTGGGCGGGACTGGGCGGGACTGGGCTGGGGCTACTGCGGTGTCGGAGGGGCGGAAGCGTCGGAGAGTTTCATCGCGTGCTCCCGAGGGGCGACGGCTGTGGCTGAGGGGCGGGGGTGGGGGTGGGGGGCGTGTGCGCTTGAGCGACGCTGTCCGGCGAGGGGCGTGGCGTGCGGGTGGGGGGCGGCGGGGGCGGCGAGTCTCAGCAGCCGCGCAGGGAACCAAAGCAAAGGGCGCTGTGTGTGCGTGGGAGCGAGGGGCACAGCTAGGGAAATCTCTAGGTTCTGTCTTTCTCTAGCGGTAGGGAAAGACAGAACAGGAGATAGGACAAGAAGAGTATTTTATGGAAATTCTGGGAGTGCCGGAGGAAATGAATTATTAAAATAATGACATGTACAGAGGCTTGACTGGTTGCTTCTGTGATTTTAGATCGTAACTGATAGAGTGCTGACAGAAAAAAAGAAAAGATATACACTACAGGAAAGAAATAGAAATGCCTTGAAGGAGAAAGCTGCAAAAATTATTGTAGAGCAAGAATAAAACTTGTTTTGACTTTCAATTGATGAAATTTTGTCCTTGAAATGAAGTGTTTAACTAATGTTAAGATGATAAAAGTATTGTTTTTTAAATAATAATTTAACAACTGAAACGCCTATGAGAAATCTATACAAAAGTGTAGGTTCTTGAAATAGTAGGGGAATTGTGATAGTTTCCATTTACTCTACCGAGAAGTGTAATTGGAGGACGACAATAGAGATTCATTCTACGACATATAAGATGCGAATTTGTGTATCGCCACACAGAAGCTGAACTCTTTAACACAACATTTAGTATATTCACTGAAACAAAACATATTAGATTCATTCCTTTATTAAAAAGCAGAGATGCTAACGGTGTTGTTCTCTATGTAATAATTCACGCTAGTTACCATCGCTCCAAAAATCACACATTTCCAGACAACAGAATTCTAGAGATTGTAGAACGAGAACTCCGCAAAAAATTGTTTTCAAAACTGGACTGAGTTGAGGAGGAAATTAACAATGACCGGAGCGCGACCTGCAGGAGATAAGATATGACGGTGAAGATTCTGGAGATTAAGTAATCGTGTTATAATAAACCAGAATGCCACCGAATGGTCCTACATAAAATCCGAAAAGGCATTCCATGCCATAGATGATTTCTTGGAAGTTCGGGCATATGATAGCGAGAATAAATTGGAACACCAAGCGATTGAAGCCATCTACAAAGAGGAAGATGCCGAAAGATAAGGGGAAACGGAATATCGAAGGCGAAGGAGGGGGGTATTGGTTCCCCCTCTCCCTTTGCATACGCTAGCGCATTCGCCTTCCATCGATGTGGCCCGGGTTCGATTCCCGGCCAATCCCTGTAGGATTTGTGAGGATAAAGCGAGCTCTCGGCTGGTTTTCTAAGAGTTCCCCGAATTCATTTGCCTCTCATTCCACCATTTTTCATCATTCTCTTTGTCATCATAATTGATATTATCTCATTAGATCATCACTCATAAGCCTCACTGGCATCAGCCGCAGATGAGCCTCCTAAGCCATCATCAATACAACAACGAAGTTGTCTTTTGAACCGAGATATATATATTGCTACTTTCCCATGTACGCAGAAATTGAGGAGAAATTATGGTCTCCTGTCATGTGAAAGTTGCCTACGGTTTTATTAGATATCTAGGAATTGACGAAATATTCAAAAGTAATGAAACAGTTACAATTTTGATTCAAAAAGGCAAATAATTGATTGTGTTATTCGGTCTATTATTATCGTACTGTGCGTACCGTCTGAATTCTCATACTCAGTGCGTGACGGCATAAGACACAGCTGACGTCATGCGACGGCAGAGCTCCAATGAAGAGGGTGCTCGTTATTCAATATTTTCTACGTACGTGTGACGTCAGAGAGCAGCTACTATTTTTATATTCTAGTGCGCAAACACTAGTTGTACTGCATAAATACTCTACTGCGTCTCACCTCAGTGAGCCGTACCAGGGCCTCCAATTAAAAATTGCATTTACGTAGGTAGCAACCAGATCTCTGGGAAACAAGTGAAGGAGACTACACTTTGTATATGTATTGTGATCATTGATTTTAAAGTGTCCTTAGTATTATAGACAATCATAGATTAACCCCGGATTTAATAAAAAAATGTTTATCATCATCATCTACTGCAAGGATTAGACTTGTTCAGTCTGTTCCAGCTCCTGAAAACTGCTCACTCCATCTTCTTCAAGGCAACCTTGACTATTCTTTCTACAGGATTTTTCCATTTTTCTCTAAACTCTTTGATAATATCATTTACACTTAAACTTTTTAGATCGCTTCTAATTTCTTCTCTTTTCTTGTGATCAAGAAGTGTATAGCCTGCTATGGTTCGAAGAAACACTATTTCTGCTGATTCTACTTTTCTAATTTGATCTTTGGTTAATGTTCAACACTCACTTCCGTATAACAGCATGGCTTTTTTATTAAATCCTGTTTTAACTTCTGATTGTCTATAATACTAAGGATACTTTAAAATCAATAACTATTTGAACAGACAATCTATGAACTACTCTGAGTGTTATAATCTATTATGATCGCGAGAGTACGCAATTTACCTCGTCTACTGTTACAAGCTGCAGCTCGCGCAAGCAACATAATTTGTTGCACAGCAGCAAGGTAAAAGAACGGAGAGACTTTGCTGGTGCGCTATAAGTTACTGCAGTATTGATTTGATTTGATTTGATTTTTTCGTTTTTCTGGGCACGTCAACTGCTTTGGTCATTAGACCCGTTAATGTAGTGCATGTTTTTTCTCGGGATATGCACGGTGATCTTTCCCCGCTGGATGGCGAGTTCCGGCGCCGACCTACCTTCGGCTAGTGGGGTTTCCCCCTAACCAGGACTCTCCCACCAGCCGGACACCGCCCCAGCCGGGACAAGCTCTAAGCTCCCGACCGGTCTCCCGGAATATGTGGTAGTGTAGTGCATGTTAGTATAGGTGGGTGTGTAAGGCGGGAGGATACAACAAGGAATGGGAAGGACAAATCGCGCGCGGTCCGTGGCCCGTTTGGTAGGGTACTGCTCCGGCATTCACCTGGTGTTGATTTGGGAAACCACGGAAAACTACCGATCCGAGCAGCCGGCCGCTAGAATTCTTCTCCAGACAGCGACTGAATTCGACCTAGCTGGAAAGCTAGTGTCGAAAGTCCTGCCGCCGTGGGGAGTGGGAACCTAGGTCTTAGGCGCTGCAGTGATATCAGTTGATGCACTGAGCTACCGCTCCCGGTTATTTCAGAATTCATGAAGCCTGTTTTTATTAAAACATTTAATTGACTGCAATGCAATACGAAAGTATTTTATTTCTCGTCCTTGAGCTGAAGGAGCAACCGAAGGAGAAGGAAGGTCTTTGAGCGATCCTGACGGCGGAGGCGCTGACTTGTCAGCAGCGGCGGCGGGTGGGAGGGGAGGGATGGGGAGGGGAGGGGGGCGTGGCCGCCTGGGAAGTTCGCACGTCCGCCGCCGAGTTCTGCTCCGGTTCCGGCGCCGCGAGCGTGCGCGACGGAGCCCCGTTGCCGCAGCCAACGGTCCCCTCGCAGTCACGGTGCCCTCGAACGCGAGCCCCGGAGCAAAAGCAGCCGCTGCTTGGGGCGGGGGGTGGTTTTCAATGCTCTTCGAGAGTCTGAAACCGACACATGAAATAACGGTTTTGACTAGAAAAACCAAATTATTTCGGCCGATGCGATCACACCCACAAAATTGGAACAAGGAAACAAAATTCAGATCTTGGGAAATGTTCCTTTTGTAACAGAACAATTAGAGATTGGAACAGTTTTCCCGCAGCAATATTTAAAACTTTGTCTCTAAGTGTCCAAAGTTTTAGAAATAAGTTAGAACAATATGAGAGTAATAGACATTAAATGAGTAAGTGCGGTGAAGTGCTGGTCAGTGTAATTCAAAGCAAAAAAGTATAGTGTAGTGCAGTGCAATGAAGTGTAGTGAACGCGATCAATGTATTAAAAAAATTTAATTTAGCCAATGTTTATGTAGCTTGTTTAAATTTTAGTAATGACAGGATTGAAATAATTGTTTTAATACTTAATTTTAATGCTTGTATGATTATTGCATCCTTACATTGTACTGTACTCCTTTATTATTATTACTATTATTATTCTAATTATTGTTATTTAACTGCCACCGGGTCATACCCAATTGCAGTTCAATGCAAGTATGTATTAAGAAACAATTCACTTGGTATGGACATGTTCCGCGAATGGATGAGAAAAGATCATTAGAATGGCAACTAAGTGATAGGAGAAAACGAGGAAGACCAAGACCAGGGTGGACGACCATATCAGAAAGATAATCCACAAGTGGAAATTCCTGCCTGATTCCTGAAAGAACAGAAAAGACTGGAAAAGAAGACTAGGCGTCCGAAGACCGAAGTAGCGGTTAAGAAATTGCCAAGAAGAAGAAGAAGAATTCTTTATTCGTCTTGTGCTTCCCCTTCAATATTTTTCTTCTTTATCTTGGTAATTGGCCTTTATCTTGGCTTGAATAATTTCATCGTTTTACTTTCTCGCTGCGGTGTAGAGAAACAACAACTAAAATATTACAGTTAGAGATTTTTTCAATTCATGAAACCCGTTCCTTAAAGACAGATTTTGAAATAAGGTCATGTCAATTTTTCGAAAATTTGAGTACTTTTCGCGTTATTTTGTGTGAAAATACGGGCGAGAATGTACGTTCTGTTATTGCACCACTAGTTATCTAATGTTCTTCGTCTTTTGCTCCCTTTTCAACATTTTTTTTAGTTTCTTTGACTTGGAATTGGCCTTCCTTTTAATCTCCTTTCTTTCGTCTCCTGCATCCTCTTCAACATCTTCTTTGTCTTGGAATTCTTGTCTTCTTTTTTGTTGATTGATTCCTTCATTTTGTCTTTTACCTTCACGTTTGGTTAATCTTATTTGTATTATATTTTCACATTATTATTCACCTTTATATTCTACTTATTAGCTTCTCCTCCCCAAAACATATGGATTGCTTGTTACATTTGCAATTGATGGTGCTTTTAATCCCTGTTTTCTTTTCGATCCAGGATTGTTGATTTTGCGAACGTATTTTAGGGCAAAACGCACGGATTTAACTCCACATGTTCTGTGAAATTTCTCTTTATATTATAACATTCCGTACAGACATATATAAGCAGATTTCTATATTATTCGAAGTATCCTGCATTCCTGTAGACGAATAATGAAAATTATTCATTTAAAGCTCTTTTAGCATAACAAAAAAATATTTTAAACGTTTCTTACGTCCATAGAACAGGTTTAGAAATCAACTTCAATTAAATAACCTGCCTCCTACTGTGCTACACAAGCAACTATTCCAAGTCACTGCCTATTTAAATTTATGAAAGTTCTTTGCGAGCGCTGACTATCCAAAGTGATACTCAATATCGCAGTTCGTTGAGAACAATCATGGGTCATTTCGGTGGAAGCGTTTTGCGCCGGAAACCGCGGGAGGCGCCACTGCGGCCGCAGCTGCTGGCCCGCGCTCCTTCACGGCGCTGTTCCCGCTTTTTCAGCACCGCTCCGTTCCGGACGAGTCGCTCCGGAGGCGGTGGGGGCGATGGGGGCGGCGGCCGCCGGACGGACGAGTCACCTTCCTCGGCCTCCGCCAGCGCACTGGCGAGCACGACGCCGCCCACGCAGCATGGTCACGTCGCTCACACAAAAAAAATGTCCGTCTTTCGATTGATTGATTAATGATTCCGGGCTCGTCAACGTTACGGCCGTTCGTCCCGTAAGTGTAGTGCGCGTGTTTTTCGCTCGGGAGGTGGTTGTGATCATCCCCCGCTGGATGGTGAGATCCGCCGCCGACCTACCGATCGGCTGACGGGTTTTCCTCTACCAGGTATGTCCCATCAGCGGGGCGACTGAATTCGACCCAGCGGCCTAGCGTATCGAAAATCCTGCTACCTTCGGGACTCCAATTTAGGTCCTTCCGATCAGAGGCACTGCAATGATATCAGTTGTTGCCCTTAGCCACATCTTCAGGTCCCATCTTTCGAAATAAATTGTTATAGTATGAGTTACTATTTTCTAATAAATACTAACAACTCAATTGTAAAGTTCGTTTACCAATACAAACTATTTTCTTTAACTTGGAAATGAAAATGTATATTTTTAAATATTACTAACCTTGTTTTTTGGTATTTTTATTCATAATTCAACTACATAGGGTTAAAAAGGTGGGGAAGGGAATATACAACTCAAGAAGACTTGTGTAGATTGAACTTCTCCAATACACGTCCCAAACACTTTTTACTGTTCATTGACAAATCAAGTTAAACTGACATGTTTTCAACATGAAGTAATAATGTTAACGTCTACAAGGTAAAAATACACTAGGGAGGGATCGTATCCCCCACAGAGATTGATTTCCTGTACTGGAATAGTGCTATGTTTGTGTAAAAGAATCACGGAGTTTTAATTTTGGATTATAATTCATACACAAGATAGTTCCCAAGGAATCATTATCTTTTAAAATTAAATAATACGTTCTTCCAAAAAAGGGACACTATAAACATAGTTTACAATATCATCAATAAGAAAAGAACGTAATTTAATAAAATGTTTAAAATAAATTCCTGTATTTTATACTACAGTAACAATAATATATAGTAAGTGACCATGTAAATTAATTC
Organism: Teleogryllus oceanicus; assembly: GCA_964035755.1. Classification (NCBI taxonomy): domain Eukaryota; kingdom Metazoa; phylum Arthropoda; class Insecta; order Orthoptera; family Gryllidae; genus Teleogryllus; species Teleogryllus oceanicus. Next base: position 227,626,444 of record CAXIVR010000002.1, on the reverse strand, counting down.
GTGTAAATTAATTACACTACTGATATGAAATAGAACCAGTCAGTATCACCCAAATAGTAAAAATAAACAAATTAACAAAATTAATCTGCCACCAAGTTACGACACTTAATTGCAGAATTGATACAATATCTAATCTAAAAAGTATTTCATTTATATATTTAGAGACAACTTGTAATTTAGATACACCAACTCTTTGCTGAAGGTAACAAATTCTCTCAAGCTAGCAGATAATGTAAAGGAGAAGCCAATCTATCAAACTCTCTTTGATCGGCAAACTGTTACTCGATCTCCTCAAACAAGTACCTCAAAAGGTCACAAATGTAGCGGAGCGACCACAGCAGAACACACTTCCTCACCACCGAACAGTTAAGAAAGCACCATTTCGCTTCCCGCTATTGAAAACAAGTTTACCAAAAGAACAGATCAATTTCAAGCGATACCATCCAAAAACAGACATTAAACTGTAATTGCCTCAGCATGATCCATTTAAGAAAAATAACAAGTCCACTCACGATGAACCTAAGTCAACTCATTTGTAACCAATGGACGGCGTAGCGAGCGGTATCTAACGTGTAGTTAAACCGTTCCATTCCCAAACAAGGCTATGCATTTGCGTGGCCAGGGTTAAGCGGCTATTGTGTGGTAGCGCTAAACCAACTTCCTCCTTTGCCGTTAGTGCGGCATCTCTCCGAACTTATTACTCGTGGGGTTTTCTTCCCCGGGCTGCTGCCGCCGCCGCCGGCACAGCGGACGGCGCCCTATCTGCGCATGCGTTGGAACAATAGGGCTGCCCCGAGGCGAGCTAACGGACCGGACCAGTTTCTCTCGGAGGAGCTGCCCTGATGTGCGGACCGGCGCGTAGACAGACACGCAAATCCAGGGCCTTGCAACTCTCCATCAAAATTCCTGGGGACCAAGCCGGAGGATGCTACGATAGGAGGCGCTGGTGTCACCGGGTACAGCTGCAGGTCATTGATTGATTTTTTTGTTTCCTGGCGCGCAACTGCTTCGGTCATTAGTCCCGTTAGTGTAGTGCATGTTTTTTTTCGGGAGATGGTGGTGATCTTCCCCCGCTGGATGGCGATATCCGGCGCCGACCTACCGTCGGCTAGTGGGGTTTCCACTAACCAGGACTCTCCCACCACTGGGCACCGCCCCGGTCGGGACAAGCTCTAAGCTCCCGACCGGTCTCCCGGAATATGTGGTAGTGTAGTGCATGTTAGTGTAAGTGTGTGTGTAAGGGAGAGGATAGGACAAGGAAGAGGAAGGACAGATCGCGCGCGGTCCGTGGCCCGTTTGGTAGGGTTGTGCTCCGGCATTCGCCTGGTGTTTATCGGAGAAACCACGGAAAACTACCGATCAGAGCAGCCGGCCGCTAGAATTCTCGACACTATGTTTTGGAACATTACGTGCCTGTTTTGCGTCTCTTGTACGCACGCAACAGCCACGCACGTTTTAAGTATCCTTGGCAGCAGTTCGTATTTTAGTTCCTGTACAAAAGAGCTGCAAGAGAGGGCGCCACTGTAATGGTCTCCACCACGTTATATGGGAGTTGAAAGGCCTGAGCAAATCCATGCCAGAACCCAAGCTTAGCGAGTTCTTATGGTTCATGCTAAGTTTGGCGATAGGTGAGACGAAAATGAAGGGATCCGACCAAACAAAATGTAGGTTTTATTAGCATTCTGTATCATAGAGCTTGATTTTTTCAGCTGGGTACACCTTTTTCTATATTATTAATAATTAATAAAAGATGATTAATAAAAGAATGCTTGGTAAAATATCACATATTGAAGTCACAGTCAGTCAATTTGTACGGAAGCCAGAGGAGATTCAACAATGGCTTACGGTTCTCGGTGAATCTGGGCCTGCGCTAGAGGAAAGTTAAGGAAACAACAAAAGAAAAAACAACATCCTTAGTTGAACATGTGATTTTTTTCGTCATTAGTACTATATTCCCGATGAGGTGACGAAAGAGAAGGCGACTGAATAGAAATCTTTGATTTTGCAGATATTGATGAATTGATAATTGATATTCAGTTGAGCAATATTAAAGTTCGAGAAAGTTGAGTGAGGAATGAATATTCTTGCTTAATAGATGCAAAACTGCATTAACACGATTGACTTACTAAATATATATAGGTATCAATTTTGTTCTGAGTAAATTTTCGGAATGAGTTTACTATATAACGATTTTCTCTTCTCTTGAAGCGCAAGCTATCATTTGGTTAGGGAGATAGATACGGTTTATTATTATTATATTTAATTTATTATTATTGTTTATTATTCTAATTACGTTCCTGGGTTCTACGTTCCATATGACATTCATATATCACTGCACATAATTTCAATATTTGCTGAAAAAGAATTGACCGAGAAAATGAACGCATTCAAAAAATGTAAACGTTTAAAAGTGTCTATGTAATCTGAAGTATTTATAAAATTATAAAACAATAATTTTGGATTATATTTCTAGTGTATTTATATTTCCAATTACCGACAAGAAATATTTGTGATTACAATAATGCTTGAACAACTTCTTCCATTTCAAATAGATATTTATTTGTTTGTATTTTCTGTGAACCATTACCTGAATGCAGCAAGCAAAATAATGCCATGAAGCTTCTACACATGTTCACTCACACGCGATGAAATAACTTTTCGACTCATCCGCATAATTGGCCTCCTTTCGCAACCTCGCCCAGCCATCGCGCAACTTGGCCGCGCCGTTAACGCTTTTGTGCGACCAGTGGCAGCAGCGGCAGGCTTTCGATGAAATCTCGCTTCGCACGCGATCGTTCGATTGCACGCATCGATGCTTCCAAGCGATGGCTGCGAGTCGACGCGAGGTGTGATAACGGCTCGAGCCCTGCCGTGCAGGAGGCAAAGGTCTCGGGTGATAGTGCGCGAAAGAGTCGAGGGGCTGGGGAGGTGTGCGTTGTGCATAGAGAAGAAGCATTGTGGTCCAGAGAATGGATGGTTCCATCCAAAATGCTCGCAGGCGTGATGGCGATTGGATGGTTACTGTGGTTGGTACACCTGGTGGATTATCGGACTCTCTCTTCGTTCGAGTCGGTAAAAAAAAAAAAAATGAAGAGTATCTGGTTGACGCACAACCAATTCCCGGCACGATAATTCTATCGAAAAAAAAAACGCACCTTAGAATTGTAGAGTATGAATTCTGTAGCATTGTTTTCTAATCATTCAGTTGTTATTTTTTTCTCAATGCAGTATTTCACTCCATCCAATTTCCTTGTCGCATAACACACTTTGTCTTACGTTAAAGCAAATACAAATATATAAAAATAAGAAAATAGGATTGAAGTTACTATATGTGATACCATTTCGGTACAAACTTCCACGTGATAATTTTTTTGTCATTGTTGGAATTTCTCAAAACGAAGTCAGAATTTTCTCTCAACTCTATATATAAAACAATAAAAGTTTAATTTTTCTTTCATTTTCCTTACCATACTTCTTTAGATACGAACAAATCTTTTCAGAATATATGTGATTTTTAACAAGGATCTTGAGATAGAGGTACGCATCAATAAAATGCGTTTCCAAAAACACAATCCTCAGGTAACCAGTTTCATAATTGACTGATATTTCTTAATGATAAACTTTCCGTTTGAGTCAATTTCCTTCTCACGTAATTCTATATTCAATAAACTATGTGAAAAATTTCGATCAGGTTTTTCGCCCAGTTTGACGTAAAATAAATAAATAAATATGAGTTAATTGCATTTTGGCCGTCATTGTAATAACAACTAGTGGTGCTACAACACAACCTTTTCGCATTATGTAACTGTTACACAATATTATAGAACTGCAAGCACCTACAAAAGGTTTTCCGACCTGCAAGAGAGAAAAAAATTGTATAATTTTCCGCACAAATTATGCGAAAACTAATAGTTTCTTCAAAGAATTATACATAATCTCATTGCAAGATCTACTTTTTAGAACATATTTCGTTTACAAAGAAAGTCTATATCACCATTATTGTACTTTTGCAATGTTATTTTTTCAACTTCGGATGATTGTTTGCAATGTTTGAAAATACGATGATCCCCGTAATGGAAACTGCCTCATTTTGTTAGTGTTTAATGCTCTATCCAATAAAAAAATTACAGAAGACAGTGGAAGTCATTTGTGAGAACATAATTGTTTAAAAATTGCCTACATTTTCCTGAAAATTACGCGAAAACTACTCATATATTTTAAAAAGTATATGAAACTGAAAATTATGAAATGAAAATTTTTTCGAAAATTATATGTATGACCGACCTCAAGATGTCTTTGATTTTATTAAGGAACAAATTTTGAATGAAAGATATTTCTTGCCACCATGCAAAATACTTAAACTTTTCGAATGAATACGAGAGCAATACATGAACAAGAAAGTGATGCTTTCAATATCGCTTGGCCTTACGGTACTCGGCTTTGTCCACGCAGCCATCGAGTTCATGGAAACGTTTCCTTCACACATTCGATAAAAATCACACACGTCTGAGAAACTCTCCGACTCTTATAAAGATAGTCTTCTTTCAAAGCAATATGTGCGGAAAGTCGCTTTGTGAACACACCAGTCGTCTGACCGGTTTTTATTTCTCACCTGCTCCGCTCTGCCTGTTTGAATTCGCTCGCCTTGACGACTGCGGCGTTCTGTTTGTCATACGGAGGCAGGAAAAACAGACATCTGACGTGGCTCAGAAACTAATAAAATGCTTATTTTAAACATACGAGACTCATATAGAAAGACAGGTGTTCTCTCCTCACCAAACAGGCTCAAAAGCAAGGCAAACCATTTGCAGGCCTAATCGAAATCTAGATTGCCAATAAAATGACGAAGTTATTAATAATTTACATGCACTCACCAGACAAGAGGTTTCTCGAAAGAAGCAACTTCGACTCACCTGAAATAGAAGGAGAAATCGTTCATTACATAATCTTTACGAGGCAATATAATACTGAAACAACATTAAAGGACCCAAAGAACAATGGGCGGACAGATTTATGGTTCGGAACTTCATCAGCGTTGGGAAATGGCGTCCCTTCGTGCACGCACGAAGATGCTCACAATTCTGGAGCGGAAAAAGCTCTCAAGTCTAGCTGCGGGCAAGTCACGGGACGTGGGTGTCGGTAGATAGGGGAAATGGAGGTACGAGAAGAGAAATAAGTTTTTGAAGTGGGATGCAAGAGGTAAATCGAGAGGTTTCCGGGCATTCATTTCCTAAGATGGGTTTTCTGGTGCTTTTTGGAGCCGGTTTTATAAAATAAAGTTTTAGAAGTAAGGTTTTCGGGAGTAGGTTTCCCGGAGTAGGTTTCGGAGTGTTTTCGGAGGTTGGTTTTCGGAAGTTGGTTTTCAGAGTGTGACGTCGTGGGAATACACAATAACACAGACACGAGCTTCAATGATAAATATGTACAGGTTTATTCACAATATGTACAATAAATATTTAAGTTACTTTTAACTCTTGGGAAACGTTTACTCCCCTGATCGCAGGAGCGATCCTTAAAAATGTAATCTGACTCGTGGCCCGCGCCACTCCTCAGCGAACCTTATGCACACAGCACGTGGCTCCCGTGACGTAGGTCACTCGTGGAAAATCTCCACCCCGGCGTCCCAACACATGGGTTGCCGTACGAGCCTCGCTCGGCTCCGCACCACCCTGGGCGCAAGTTGTGCATTCGCACGAGGGTTCCACTCAGCTCGACAAACCCCACCCCCGCGCTCTCCGTTCCTTCTTATATAGCCCTCACCCACGTGACCTGAAACGTCACTGGGTTTTTCACACGGCCCGCGCTAGTCGCGTTGCCAGGCATTTTGGCATCCCTTCCCTGGATTCTAAGAATTTTGCACGCGGCACGCGGCAAAAATGCGCTGTCCCGTATTTTGGGCATCCCTTTCCCTAGCTCTCGGAATTCTTCCAATACTGCATTGTTCTTACATCCTGCCTGGCCCTTGCGTCTCTAATCCCCTTTGGCGCCGCCATTTTGAGTGGAGCGTACAATACGTTACAAGAGGTTGGTTTTCGGAGGTTGGTTTTCGGAGGTTGGTTTTCGGAGGTCGGTTTTCGGAGGTCGGTTTTCGGAGGTCGGTTTTCGAAGTTGGTTTTCGGAGGTGGTTTTCGGAGGTGGTTTTCGGAGGTGGGTTTTCGGAGGTGGGTTTTCGGAGGTGGGTTTTCGGAGGTGGGTTTTCGGAGGTGGGTTTTCGGAGGTGGGTTTTCGGAGGTGGGTTTTCGGAGGTGGGTTTTCGGAGGTGGGTTTTCGGAGGTGGGTTTTCGGAGGTGGGTTTTCGGAGGTGGGTTTTCGGAGGTGGGTTTTCGGAGGTGGGTTTTCGGAGGTGGGTTTTCGGAGGTGGGTTTTCGGAGGTGGGTTTTCGGAGGTGGGTTTTCGGAGGTGGGTTTTCGGAGGTGGTGCTTCGGAGGTGGTGTTTGAAGTTGGATTTCCGAATTGATATTTTACGAGTGACGTTTCGCAGTTTATTTCCCACATTGTAGAGAAGGCTGGTTACGTGACGTGAGATCAGAACGTGAGTATTCGATGGCGGTGTTATAAGCGGTGAGTTGTCGGCGGCCTGAAGCCAGCAAGCGTGGGGCGGCGGCTGGCGGGCCCCCCGGGGCGTCACCTCGCCCGGGGAAGGGCCGCCCTCGGAGGGCGGGTCGCCCGCGCGGGGCGGCCCGGGCGCACCGCCCCGCCCACGGATCGCCTGTCGACGGGGTGGCCCCGCCCTCCAGCCGCCGCGTCGGCCGCGGGCTCCTGTGCGAGCTCGCGGAGGGGGAGGGGCAGCTAGTGGCGTAACGACTAGCGCGTACGGTCCGTCTGAGAAACCGGGTTCAATTCCTCAATAAGCTATGGGGAATTTTGGGAAGACAAAGCAAGTTCTCGTCAGGTTTCTCTGGGTTCTCCCTTTTCCACCGACTCTCAATCTATCATTTCTCCGCTTATTTCACTGGAATCTATTCAGTATCAATGACCTCAGTGACCTAACTTTCGCTATAATCTATTCGGCATGAGTGACCTAAGTGGTGGAATTGATGGTATTCTTGGGGAATTTGTAGAATGGGGCAGCTGGTGACGTAATGACTAGCGCGTTGACGTTCCATCGCTGGAAACTGGGTTGTAACCAATTTACGGGAAATTCTGGTAGACAAAGCGAGTTTTCTGGAGGTTTTCTATGGGTTCTCCCTTTTCCTTCTTTCATTACACCTTTTTATTGCACCTATGATTTTCGCTATAATCTATTCATTAAATTATCACTCATGGACCTAAGTTTTCTACGTGGTGGAATTGATGGTACGCCTCTCCGGAGCAAATAAACTGATGGTGATGATAGTTGAATTACGAAATTTTTAGTGTGGCAACAAAATTTCAGTACGTTAATGTAGGTAATGCATTCTTTCTTCGTAATTCTAGCGTAATCTGTATGTGATAATTTCATAACGAGCGCGATTTCCAAATTTCTCTTTGCAGAAATGGCATAATTATGGTTATTAGGAGCCTCACTCTGTGGGCCCGAACAATAAATAGGAAAATTATGATTCATTCCCAATAGCAGCGAACCGTTCTCTCTCGATTCCAAGAATTTTGTGAATATTTAAAATATTGAGGTAGAACATAAAACGATACTAATTGTTATTAAATTCATTTTTCAGACAATGGATTTCCGAGGAATAACAAAGTACAGGAAAGTTTCAGTAAAAACATAAACGAAATTTTTACGAAATTTCAACTGTCAGACAATAAATTTAACGCTACTTTTCTTGGAGATTTTTCCTTCTATATAGTTGTCTGGATCCGTTAATCATCAGTCTATTTACAGCATGATTCCATATAATTAGGGCACTTCAACAGTTATAACATTAAAGGCTACAATAAAAAGTAGAATTGACAGAAAATGTTGTCAATGATTTTGACGTCCTACTATTTTCCTCTTCATTTCCCTCATTCGCTGTCATCAATCAGTGTTCCCTTCGATGTGGCCCATCTCCAACGCTCCACTTAACTTTAACCTCAGCATTTCGTTGCACATCAAAGTGCACTTTAAGTGATCTGAGGTTAGGACAAGGAAAGATCACGCGCAGCCCATGGCCTGTTTGTTAGGGTACTGCTCCGGCATTCGCCTGTTGTTTATCGCAGAAACCTCGGACAACTACCGATCAGAGCAGCCGGCCGCTAGAATTCCCCTCCATAGCGACTGAATTCGACCCAGCTGACAAACTAGTATCGAAAATCTTGCCATTGTCAGGACATAGGACCTCCCAGTGAGAACCACTGCAGTGACATCAGTTGATGCCCTGAGACACCTCTCCCAGTTCTGGACTCGAACTCTAGAATGTTTCGGTCAACGATGCTGCAGCAACGGTGTTGTCACTGAGCACCGCCGCCGGCAGCATAATAATAATAATAATAATAATAATAATAATAATAATAATAATAATAATAATAATAATAAAATTGTCTATTTCTCAGACAAGCACACGTTACAATAAATGATGCAGAAAATAGAAAAGAATTCAGGAACACCATCAAAAAACATACATTTGAAACCGAAAGCAAGAAGAGGCCAGGATGTAAATGGACAGCAGAGCGAAGAAACAACACAGTGAACACACGAAGAAAATATGGGCCCAGAGAAAACACAAACAATCATCATAAAGGAATTCAAGTTCAAATGCTCTCTTTAAATGGGAATAATCGTGAATAATAATAATAAAATTGTCTATTTGTGGTGACACTCAGGCCTTAAGGCCTGCTCTTCCGCCTAACCACTTTAATTAATTTACAATTTTAAAAATTACAGTTGAGGCGTTCGGATGTAATTAATACTAACTGACTTTTCATGTCGCAGAAGAAAAAAATCAATTTGTGACCACCATCTACATCAATTTATTAGTATGAGCCAAATGAATTTATTGTCATTTCTTGTTTATTCTTGAAATTTTGCAAAATGGAAAGACATCATGTAACGAACATTCTTAAAAACAAGATAAAAAAGAGCTCTCACTTATTCCACTTAGAATCAATAATTTAAAATTCGCCCGAAATGTCAGTTGTCATTACCCGACATGTCTCAACTGTGAACAATAAACAAAAAAGGGGGTTTATTTTACATTTACGTCTGGGATGCAATACTACGGACCATCCCGGCATACCGGCATAGTCCATTGGCAATCGTCCTTTCTTAAACGATCGCTCGGCAACATTTGACCAGCCGTCTGCTCACCTGCCTGCGAAACAATCCCGCGACGCAATCCCGAACGCTTGCCCTGCCGCCCATCGACACCTGCGCCCGCCCGCCACTTTCTCTCGCTCTTTGCGCGGCCATTCACGGCACCGCCCGCCCGCCCAGCCGCACTATGGTCCTCACAGGCAAAAAAGCGGACAAAATATTTCTGGTCAATTATTCGAAATTCGGGACGGAAGTCTTTGAAATAAGAGTAGACTTCTTCACCAGCCCCGATAATATCTAATTTTTTATCCCGGCTTAAGAACTCAGTCGACGTTGACGAACATCTAGATTGGGCATTTACGGCCGTATTCACTGATCACATTTAAAGAATATGGGAATTCCTAAGCAATTAATAATTACACACACAATACACACACACACACACAAACACACACACACACACAAACACACACACAAACACACACACACAAACACACACACACAAACACACAAACCACAAACACACACACAAACAATAAAACACAACATATATACATATGTGTGTATATGTGTATATATACATGTATGAATATACACACATATGTGTGTGTGTGTGTGTGTGTGACATCCCTCACGAAAGCGAAATTAATATTTTTTTAAATGATCCGAAATGTGGCACATTTTGATTTGAACTCGTTTTATGCTTAAGTGGCCACGGAGTGTACTCTGTCAGTATTTTTCTAACAAAGCAGCTCTAACGTGACATGATCACTTCTAAGATTGTTAGAAATTGTACACTTGCAATGAAATATCCCCTTTTCTTCTGAATTTTTTCGTAGTACGAATGATGTACTGTGTGCAAACTTAAAACATTCTGTGAAATAATTGTTATTGTTTTACACATACACTATCTCTCATTTGAGAATTAGGACTGTTTGTATCGTTTACTTAAATAACGCCTATTTTAAGTTTGACAAAGAATTCGGCTCATTAGAGTCCGGCTTCTCTAATCAGTTCGTTTTTGTGGTTTACTCCGATCAATCATTCTTGAAGAACGCCGGAGCGATAATTAAAAAACATACCATGCGCAATTGTTCTGTACTCATTATTTATGTCTGTCTTAAAACTTAATTCGAAGTTAGCTAATTGAAAATTAGTAAATCTACTACATGAGACAGCCGGCTTTACTTCCCTTGCGAAGGAAGGCGTACGAATGATTTTTTCGCCCTAAAAAATCCACGGATTCGATTGGGTTTGAACCCGCGAACTCGGGTACAACAGCCCGGTACGCTGACCATTATACCAATCGCTATAATTTAAATACAGAATGGACTTATATTCAAATGTACTACGTTCGAAAGTTTAAATGTGTACTGAGTGATACACCATTATGAAAGTTCTCGTAACTCTATATCTCTGAACTAGGTGTATGTGCGATAGCACCTTGTTCCACTGAACCCTTCATTTTTTGTGGTTTGCTTACTTCTAAATTTCTATCAAATTGAATAAACTCACCGGGAGCGGTAGCTCAGTGCATCAACTGATGTCATTGCAGCGCCCTGACCGGGAGGTCCCAGGTTTGAGTCCTGACAGCGGCAAGATTTTCAACACTAGCTTTTCAGCTAGGTCGAATTCAGTCGCTGTCTGGAGGAGAATTCTAGTGACCGACTGCTCTGATCGGTAGTTTTCCGTGGTTTCTCCGATCAACACCAGGCGAATGCCGGAGCAGTACCCTACCAAACGGGCCACGGATCGCGCGCAATCTGTCCTTCCTCTTCCTTGTCCTATCTCTCCCTTACCCACACAATTACACTAACATGCACTACACTACCACATATTCCGGGTGACCGTTCGGGAGCTTAGAGCTTGTCCCGGCTGGGGCGGTGCCCGGCTGGTGGGAGAGTCCTGGTTAGGGGGAAACCCCACTAGCCGACGGTGGGTCGGCACCGGATCTCGCCTACAGCGGGGGAAAGATCACTGCCATCTCCCGAGAAAAAAAAACATGCATTACACTAACGGGACTAATGACCGAAGCAGTTGACGTGCCCGGAAACACGAAAAAATCAATCAATTAAATAAACTTTTTTGTCCCGTTCTTTGCGTCTTTCAAACCATAGTGCGCCGGCCGTTATCCTCCGCGCTCGCACTAGCTCGCTCACGCCTGTTCTCCCGCCCTCCTTGATGAAAAGGTCTATTGCTCCTTCCGGGTTCCCAACACGCACGCGCCGGCCGCGCGAGGAGAGAGCCCGGCGCCGCGGATCGAATGCAGATTGATCGCGCCGAAAGGTCGCTGTGACGTAACACTCGCGATGGATCGCGCTGCCGCAACGCCGATTCCGAATACCGCTTTGAAATGATTTGGGTAAGAATTCGGACAATGGAGGTGAAACTTTGGCTTGCATCAGGAGACCGCGTTACAACACTCGAAGAAACCTAAAAAAGAATCGTTCACATTGGTGCTCAGAAACACGCAGGTATGCAATGGGATACTTCTCACAATGTTAGTTTTGTTTAAAAAGATTTTTACATGTTGATTTGGAATTTATAAAACTTGTAGTTGGTTTTCGTTTTAAGAAATTATTTAAGAAAAAATGTTTTTTTGAATTGGTTTCACATACCAGAAAAGTAAAAGAAATGTAAGTTTTTTTAGAAATACACAGAAACATAATGTTTAATTTTAAATTTCGAATAATGAATGTTCTATATCTGAAATAATGAACCGTTAATTCTATAAGGGTTTTTGTGTTTAATTTTAGAAATAGATATTACATCATGCAAGCGAGAGAACTCTCCCCAAGATTTGATGGTAACTGAGAAGAAATTTATAGAAGTCACTGTTTTGTAAACTCAAGAATTTTGAAGATTTTTCACCCAACTCATACGTCATCCAACTCATACGTCTGTTGTCCCAAACATGATTATCAGATATATGATTTATTTTTTTAGTTGTTACAGGATTTATTCTCAACTACAATTGCAAAAACCTACAAGACGATAATATGAAGAAACAGGAAGATATAATAAAGTTCCATAAGCTGTCCACAAGCAACAAATAATCTATCCCTTACATTTCTTTTCATGCAACGTCCCTCGACATTTGAGATGAACCGCCCCAGAATACATTTTCCACTTCAACACATGCACCAGCACCTTTAAACCCGCCCTCACGAAGGTCCTTTAGCCCAAGCACGTAAGTGAAAAGCAACAATCCACACTCCATTACTCTCCAACACCTCACACAGCCTCGCGTCCTCTCGCAGCCTCAAGACGACGGAGCAGACTCCGCGCCACACGCAAAGAAAGTGCCACTCCAGCGGGCGCTCCGGGTTTCGGCAGCACACCTTTAAATATGAATGCGACTCGTTAGGCTGTTCCCAGTCCTCGCCTCCGGCTTCTCTCTCGGCGCGAAACGCGGGCAGACCAAGAGTTTTGCTTAATTAACCTTTGAACGGGCGCACCCGTGCGAGCCTACGCTCCGCTTTTTCTCCACGTATTAATTAATCCTCGAGTGATATCCGCTCCCAAATTACAGCATACCGCTCGGCGGATAATCCTCCTCGCAAAAATTCTCTCCACCGCGCCGCGGCGTCTCGTCTCTTCGGCTGACTTCCGTGCACGCCGCCGAGGGGCGCTGGAGTAGGCGCACTGACTTCTCGGGGTTGGGGAGAGGCGGCGGGAACGGAAATCGCGAAAAATAACTGCAAGCGTGCCTGGGAGTGAATGGTTTAGGGGAGAGGTGCACCTCGCAATTGGTGGACAATTGGCGTTGGATAGAGGCGATGTACTTTAATGGAGAATTAGAAACGGAGTAGAATGAGACAGAAATAAAATGAGGACGAAGAAAAACCGGCGAGTATTGGAAATCCAAAATATGCTCGAGGGGAAAGACTGATATAGACAAAGATGCAAGGGAGAATGTAAAAAAAGGTAATGTAAAAGCAGGCCTGAGAGAATAGAAGACGTGAACTAATTGAGGACATCTGATCAGGAATGATATGCAATGCAAAGGGGAAGAGGGCTCGGAAAAGGGGGGTTGAAAAAGATATAGACGAGGTGAAATCGAAGTGAGGGCAATGGTAGTAGTAGATGAGAATGAAACAGGACCTAAAACAAAATTGCAGTCTCTTGCAATTTACTGTTACGACGTTTCCACAATGTTGAATCTCATGTAACATATAGTCCATAATTAATCTCGAATGCGACCGGGAGGTCCTAGATTCGAGTCCTGACGGCGGCAGGATTTTCTACACCAGCTTTTCAGCTAGGTCGAATTCAGTCGCTGCCTGGAGGACAATTCTAGCGGCCGGCTGCTCTGATCGGTAGTTTTCCGTGGTTTCTCCGATCAACACCAGGCGAATGTCGGAGCAGTACCCTACCAAACGGGCCACGGACCGCGCGTGATCTGTGCTTCCTCTTCCTTGTCCTATCCTCTCCACTTACACTAACATGCACTAAACTACCACATATTCCGGGAGACCGGTTGGGAGCTTAGAGCTTGTCCCGACTGGGGCGGTACCCTGCTGGTGATAGAGTCCTGGTTAGGGGGAAACCCCACCAGCCGACGGTACGTCGGCGCCGGATCTCGCCATCCAGCGGGGGAAGATCACCGCCATCTCCCGAGAACAAACATGCACTACACTAACGGGACTAATGACCGAAGCATTTGACGCGCCCGGAAACACGAAAAAATCAATCAATCAATCAATCGAATGCGACAATATTTCTCGTTCCTTAAAAAAGAATAATAATTCGTGGACGGAAATTCGAAGAGGGGAACCAGCTGAAAAGGAACGGCAAACCAATGGCGACGGAGAGGCGAGGCAGAAGAGCACGAGCGAGCAGAATCGCCAAGAGACGAGGGTCTCAGCCGAGCAACGAGCGCGCACGGGCCAGGGCGGGGGGCGCAGGGCGGGATGGGGCGGGGCCGGGACGGGAAATGACTGCGAGACAGGAAGTACGGGCGAAGAGGCCCTGCGCGACGCGGGCGGGGGCGGGGGCGTGGGCGGGGCGGGTGGCCCACCGGACGGGGCGCGCAGGCTACAGGGGCCAGTGGATGAATGGAGGTCAGCTTTTGTCTTTAAAATTTCAAGGGAGCAAATCTCGCCGCCCTGGTCGGCGCGGCGCGCGCGGTCGGCGGTGGTGGGAGTGGGGGAGGAGGGGGAGGCGATGAGAACAAAGGGCAATGAGCCAAAGTTGGGAGGGCCAGGCGTGAGGTGCGCGGTGAGCGCTCTCGCTCGCCTGGTCGATACCTCGCCGCGGTGGTGGGGTGGTGGTGGTGGTGGTAAGTCTACGGTAACAGGGTGACAGGGAGGTTGGTTTAGGGATTCGGTTTGCTATACGGGGTGTATGCTGGTAGAGGGCTGTGATTGAGGTGGTAATGGTGCTAGGGGTAGTTATATGGTATAAGGATAGTGGTGGTTTCTACGGGGATGTTGGCGGTTGTGGAAGTGGGGTCTGGTAAAAGAACAAGTTTGCTAGGTGTGGCTGTGGCTTGTGTTAAAATATCTGCGTAGAATTATGCTGATGGGTATTAGTAGTGGTGGTGGTGATGGTGAAGGTAGTCGTGAGGAGATATACGTATTGACGGAAGAGAAAGTGAAGGTAGTGGCGTCGTTAGATACGTGTTTACATTAGACGTTAAGGGTAGTGAGAACAAGGTGGGCGAGGACGGTTGTGTGTGCACGTGCGGAGTGGGTAGTTTCGGTGCGGGCTAGGTCGCCAGTGGTGCGGAGAAGCGAGATCCGAGCGGAAGAGTCTGAGTGGGTGAGACCAATGAGAGTGGAGTCCGAGCGGACCAGGTCTGAGCGAGCGGGAGCGAAGAAGGTAGGTTTGGAGAAGGGTGGGTCGGAGGGGGTTAGAGAAGGAGCCTTTGGAGAAGCCGTTGTTGGGTAAGGTCGGGCTGGATCTGCCGGAGTTTGGGATGGCGATGTTGGAGAAGGCGGAGTTGGAAAAGGCGGAGTTGGAAAAGGCGGTGTTGGATAAGGCGGAGTTGGAAAAGGCGGTGTTGGAAAAGGCGGTGTTGGAAAAGGCGGTGTTGGAAAAGGCGGTGTTGGATAAGGCGGTGTTGGATAAGGCGGTGTTGGATAAGGCGGTGTTGGATAAGGCGGTGTTGGATAAAGCGGCGTTGAATGGGTTGGAAAGTGTGGAGAAGGATGTGATAGAAGGGAGGAGTGGGGGAGAGGGAAGGGCGGGGCGGCTGACGAGACCAAAGCGAGGGAGGAAGTGGTCATCGGAGGAGATGGTGCACAGCGGAAGTGGAGATGGAGCTGAAAAGGGGTGCAACGGTAAGGGTGTGGCGAACAAAGGGCTGGCCAGAGACCCGAATTCGTTCTCATTTCGCTTCGCTTCGAATTCAAAATTTCGTTTTGTGTTCCGATCTCTGGCAAAGACTATTGAAATGCGTATAATTCATTTTTGTTGCTCTGACGTTTCTTAATTTTCATTCAGATGTATTTAAAAAGACGCAAATGTATAACATTATCCTGGGTATGCATAGAAAAAAGAAGGATCCTTTTTATTCACTTTATCGCTTATTTTATAGAAATAATTTAGTACTGGTAACTCACATCCATGTGTAAAGCGAATCAAATACAGCATTTGTTTTAGATTTTATTGCACAACCGTGTTGTAGAAATAGATATTCTAAACGTTTATTATTCTTTTGTCAATAAATTGGTCAATGAATAAACAAATTCGGAAAATCTCAACGAAAATAAATTTAAAAATGTAACAAGACTGAGTTGTGTTACAAGTCCATGAAATGAATAATTTGGAGAGTCGTCAGTGACTGGAAACAATTCTTAGCGTTCTCAATATTAGGCATATGACTAACAATATATTTATAAGGAGTGCGAATACGACAATTAAGGAGCCAGATATAAAAATAATTTTGATGTAGAAATACAAAACTCCGCCTTACGTCACATACAGTGTTACAGTTCTTTCACTAAATAAATGAATTAAAATCAATTCTGGCTGCTTGATTACCAACTGTTAGTTCTGAAAATTTTCTAAGCTTCAATTTTCGACAGGACCAGTCAGAGAAAGAATTTCACTGAAAGAACTAAATTCTATCATGGTTCAAATTGTGATATTTCAATAGGATATGATACACGAATGGGAATCGTATGTGATAAACGAATGGAAAAAAATAACAATAATCCAGAAATTAAGGAATTCAAGTTTCCAAACTTAGAGTTATGATCTTGCTTTCTCTTATATTTCAGACGTTTCTAAAGCTCGAACAACACTTGAAGAAAATCATCGAAGAGAGTACGTGTTTGTATGGCGGTAGGGAAGCATATTGTGAAATCAGTTGAGGGCGTTGTATGCTGGTGCGGATTTCGGGCATTTCCAGGGCGGCAAGGGCGGCGGGCCAATGAAGGGAAAGTCAGAAGGCAGAAAGGCGCGGGGGCGCAAGGGACGCACGCGAAGGGCGGAAGAAAGCGAAAGAGAGAAGGGTGCCACAGAAAAGGACCGAGGAGGGATCGATAAAGACGATGAAGAAATTTTGTGGAGTAGCGCCCAGGGTGGGAAATATGGCACGAAAGTGGTCTGTTGATGCTTCTCCAGGAGGATAACCTTGGGTTTGAAGCGTACGCGAGTATTAAGGGTCGTTTTGAGACGTTATTATAATTATGGGAAGTGAATAAGGATAAGTACCAAGCACCCTTATGAGGTATAAATTCTTCAATTAACGTTTAGTAACAAGTTTTACGAGAAGTAATTGATGATTTTAAGCGGAAACTGACTGCAGTGGTATTTTCTGGTATTGCAGTGTAAGAAACGCTCGTTAAATTTTGGAATGTTAATTTTTTTATCGTCTACTACCCGTACGATTCTCCTGTCTACACTCATGAAATTTTTATCGAAGTAGTTCTGAGTGACAGGTAAAAGAGCGGTGGCGAGGACGGTGGCTAGGAGTATGACGAGGGCAGTGGCTAGGGTGGTGATGAGGGTAGTGACGAGGGTGGTGGCTCGGGCGATGGCTAGAGAGGTGATGAGAGCGGTGGCGAGAGCGATCGTGCAGTTGGTGACCACAACGGTAGCTAGGATGTTGAAGCCAGCGCCGTCGAGATGGCGTAGGTGGCGAAAAGAGCGATTATGAGGTTGGGGACTAGGATTATGAAGTGGGCGTGGGCGAGCTGGGGGGTGGCGAGGGGGGTGGCGAGGGGGGTGGCGAGGGGGGTGGCGAGGGGGGTGGCGAGGGGGGTGGCGAGGCGGTGGCGAGTGCGGTGGCGAGGCGGTGGCGAGGGCGGTGGCGAGGCGGTGGCGAGGCGTGGCGAGGGCGGTGGCGAGGGCGGTGGCGAGGGCGGTGGCGAGGGCGGTGGCGAGGGCGGTGAGGCGTGGCGAGGGCGGTGGCGAGGCGGTGGCGGGCGGTGGCGAGGCGGTCGAGGCGGTGGCGAGGCGGGGCGAGGGGGTGGCGAGGGCGGTGGCGAGGGCGGTGGCGAGGGCGGTGGCGGGGGTGGCGAGGGCGGTGGCGAGGGCGGTGCGAGGCGGTGGCGAGGGCGGTGGCGAGGCGGTGGCGAGGGGCGGTGGCGAGGGGTGGCGAGGGGTGGCGACGCGATGGTACAAGTGAAGGCTGAACTGAGGTGGATGGTGAAGGACGGTGAAGCGGGCGTGGGCGTGGTCTGAGGCTATGGCGATGGCTGTGGAGGGGAAAGTTAGAATTTGGCGAGGAGGGCGACGTCGATGGTTGAAGGCAGAACTGAGCTAGGACGACGAAGCGGTGGAGGCGAGGACTGTGGCGATGGCATGGGTGGTGGACAGCGCTTGGGCGTTGTGAGGAGCCGGTGCGTCGTCGCCTCATAAGGCTCCTCCTCATGATTGCGCGGTATCGAGCGGCCGTCTCGTCGCCTGGCGTCTACGCGCCGAGGGCAGCAGGCGCCGACGCTCACCAGGCGCTCGACCTCGTCTGACGCGTGCCCCCTACGCACGCCTTGGCGGGGCATCCTTACAACGCTTTCGACCGCTGCGTTCAGAACTTTAGATTTACTATTGATTTTTCACAAGGGAGGGGAGAGTACAGGTATAGTGTCCAACTAGTTTGATGATTTCTTATAAAAAATATTCTTAATATAAAATGTATTATTATTATTATTATTATTATTATTATAATAATTAATATTTTCTTGTAAAGAAAATTAATATAAGTTATATTTTTAGCGTATTATTGCGTTCTGAGGGATGAAGCCTTATGAGCTTCCCCACACACACACATTGGGGCACCACTTATTTATATCGCAAAGATTGTTCAATCTCTGTACTGCCTTCCTTCCGAATCGCTTTAACAGTGACATAATTTGGAGTCTGATCCTCTACAGTTTCCTTTCACCGATTTCTATGAACTCATTTTCCTCTTATGTTTGGCACATTATTCAATTTGTTGCGTTGCAACGGGCGTTGCTGCTGCACGCGTTTGTGGGACGGAAGAAGGCGCATATGTTTATGCAAAAGATAGTTCCGATGTTCGCTATCTCTTCAGCGTTTTCTCTCTCTCTCTCTCTCTCTCTCCTATATTATATATATATATATATATATATATATATATATATATATATATACAGACAATTTTTGTGTGCGGGCCTTCGCGAACCGAACATGCAGGTCCGGTGACACTAGCGCCTCCTGTAGTAGCACCCTCCAGCTTTCTCTCCAGTTTTGATGAGGAGTACAAAGGCCCACTCCGCATCGTTGTGCCCCCTCACCCCTAAAGCAGCGTCACCGGGGGCGGCGCGGGAACAGCGGGCGCGCGCCACTAAACGAAGCGCTCCCGGCGCCCCTGACAGGTGCTGCCTCAGGAATTGGGGCCTTTCAGCCGGGAGTACCGCCTCAACAATTAATGTCTCGATACGCCGGCACGAAGGCGTGTTTAGATTGTTTCCCGCTGTTGGCGGATGGGGTGGAGGTGGGTGTTGTTGGTGAGACGGCAGTGGAGGTAGAGGCAGTGGACGTGGTCGCGGTGGTGGAGATGGCGGCGGTGGAGGTGGCGGTGGTGGAGGTGGTCGATGTGGAGTTGGTTACAGTGTAGATGGTCACAGGGGAGGTGGTCGAGGTGAAGAGATCTGCGGTAGAGGTGGCGGCAGTGGAGGTAGAGGCAGTGGACGTGGTGGCGGTGGTGGAGGTGGTCGATGTGGAGTTGGTCGCGGTGTAGATGGTCACAGTGGAGGTGGTCGCGGTGGAGGTGGTCGATGTGGCGTTGGCGGCAGTGGAGGTAGAGGCGGTGGAGGTGGTCGCGGTGCTGGTGACGGTTGTGGCGGTGGTGGAGGTGGTCGATATGGAGTTGGTCGCAGTGTAGATGGTCACAGTGGAGGTGGTCGCGGTGGAGGTGGTCGATGTGGCGTTGGCAGCAGTGGAGGTAGAGGCGGTGGAGTTGCCGCGGTGCTGGTGACGGTGGTGGAGGTGGCGGCGGTGGAGGTGTCGATGTGGAGTTGGTCGTAGTGTAGATGGTCACAGTGGAGGTGGTCGGTGGAGGTGGTCGATGGCGTTGGCGGCAGTGAGGTAAAGGCGGTGGAGGTGGTCGCGGTGCTGGTGACGGCTGTGGAGGTGGCGGCGGTGGAGGTGGTCGATGTGGAGTTGGTCGCAGTGTAGATGGTCACAGTGAGGTGGTCGCGGTGGAGGTGGTCGATGGGCGTTGGCAGCAGTGGAGGTAGAGGCGGTGGAGGTGCCGCGGTGCTGGTGACGGTGGTGGAGGTGGCGGCGGTGGAGGTGGTCGATTTGGAGTTGGTCGCGTGTAGATGGTCACAGTGGAGGTGGTCGCGGGGAGGTGGTCGATGTGGCGTTGGCGGCGGTGGATGTAGAGGCGGTGGAGGTGGTCGCGGTGGTGGTGACGGTGGTGGAGGTGGCGGCGGTGGAGGTGGTCGATATGGAGGTTGGTCGCAGTGTAGATGGTCACAGTGGAGGTGGTCGCGGTGGAGGTGGTCGATGTGGCGTTGGCGCAGTGGAGGTAGAGGCGGTGGAGGTGGTCGCGGTGCTGGTGACGGTTGTGGGGTGGCGGCGGTGGAGGTGGTCGATGTGGAGTTGGTCGCGTGTAGATGGTCAGCAGTGGAGGTGGTCGCGGTGGAGGTGGTCGATGTGGCGTTGGCGCAGTGGAGGTAGAGGCGGTGGAGTGGCCGCGGGCTGGTGACGGTGGTGGAGGAGTGAGCGGTGGAGGTGGTCGATGTGGGGTTGGTCACAGTGTAGATGGTCACAGTGGAGGTGGTCGACGTGGAGAGAGCCGCGGTAGAGGTGGCGGCAGTAGAGGTAGAGGCGGTGGAGGTGGGCGTGGTAGAGATGGCGGTGGTGAAGGTGGGGTCGGGGGGGTGTCGCGTGGAATGCTGCGGTGGAGGAGCGGCAGGGGAGGTAACGGTGGTGGAGGTAGCTGCGGAGGAGGTGGTTGCAGAGGAGGTGGTGGCGGTGAAGGTGGCGGCGGCGACGGGGGGGTGTAAGGTGTGTGGCCGACTCGATGCAGGGGGGTTGGACACATACGCAAAGTGATTCGTCGAACGAAATTACCTGGTAATCACTGTAACTAGTTACTACTTCTGGCAATAATCATGCTAGATAAATTATCGACAATCAGACAGCTATCAAATTTTGATAATTTTTCTCCACTATTACTCCAAATTTTCAGTGTAAGAATGAAGAAACAAATGGTAAGTGGAACACAATTTTCCCAAATACATCATATTAGAGAATTGTATCTCAATATTGTAAGAATGAACGTAAGTCTTAAATATTTTACTTCGATAGACGAAGTAATGAAGTATTACGAAGTAATAAAGTTAGCATATGTTCTTTAATTATGCGCAATTTCATATAGGAATAAAGAACCATCTTATAATAAACAACAAACAGATAATCATTAGAATATATCAAATTGAATTTTGTATTTTACAATTATCCTTGCTAGACAAATAATTACATAACGAATAAAATTTTCCATTAAATTAATGGTTAATTTCTAGAATAAATGATATAACTCCTTAAAATTATTTTAAAAAATCCCTGCCATTTTTGCTCTTTAAGTGCCTCTTTGCACATAAGTGTTGCCTCTAAATAGAAAAAAGATTGTAGTAGAATTCTGCGGTATGATTGTGTTATAACCGTTTCTGAATTAATGTCTGCAAAAAAGTTCCAATTCGAGCTCTAGAAATAAATGAGAAAAATTAATACCACGCTGAAAGGCTGCTGACACATTTGTTTTCTTCTCAATGCACTTCGCTAAAGAACGAACCGAACAGTTTCTACCAGCGAAGAGTCGATGGGAATCGAAACGTCTCGGTTGGTCACCTCGAATGTTTTATTTATACTCGCATTCGCTGAAACAGAATTTTACTGGGAGAAAGCGGCCACTTTTTCATGGCGCCCCCACGCGTTGAAACAACAGAAGAACGCTCCGTAGTTTTTTTGGAGGCGAAAACACAATACTCTACCAGTTCACCTCCCTCGCAAATGCCTTTCTTTCTATGTGCTCAGTCTACCATCGCCCAGTCACGGTTTAACGGGCGAGGGCGATAGCTTCATTTATGTGGTAGAGTCCGGGCTCCCTGCAAGAAGCATGCGAGGGCAAAAACTTGTGGTGGGGAGTGGGAAACTCGGTTTAACTCAAGTAATAAGTCAATGGGGAAGGAAAAACACTGTCGCCGAGGAGAAGATAGCAATTACACGATAGAAAAACGTAAGAGAATGAAACGAAGCTATTAATGAAATAAACGAGAGAATAACGTACGGCACTTGAGAAGGACGCGCTGGCAAGAAGCTGGGAAGAGCCGATGTCTTTCTTGCGGTAACTTCCAGTGACGTTGCGACGAGAAAATGACCTACCTAGGGAAGAGTGATTATCATGTACTGCGAATAAACTTGTAATGTTGTTACTCTGAGTGTCTATCTTCAGTGATACATGTACCTGACCACAGAAATAGAGCGTGAAGTAACGTTCTGCGGAGTGTGTTGTGGTTTGCTCGCTTACACGCGTAGAGTGCTATGAAATATGTGAAAATACGTCTATAACTGCAATTGAAAAATATTTCATGTTAAACCATTTTGTATACCAAAAACTTTTTGTTGGCATTCTGTAATGATAAGAAGTAACATAGCCTGTGATCAATTCATTAATAAAACATGCCAAATGCTCGATAAATTGTATTAAAAACATGCCAAAAGGTTTTACAACATATTTTAAAAATATTGGTACATTTCAATGCAGGTAGAGTTTAAAAAAAATAGTTTCAGGTAGTCCATTCAAGAGATTCTAACTAAACGAGTTGAGCAATAAGGAAATGTATTTGAAGTGAATCGCAATTTTGACATTAAGTTAATAACTATTTCTACATTGTTGCGTTCATTAGAAAATGAAATCCAATTCAAATATTTATAGAATTTGAAAGATATGACTTGTTTCTCATGAGTCGAGACAATGAATATGACCACTTCGCAATTCAAAAATGTTTCGAAATAGTACGACATATTATCATGTTCTATCACTTTTGCAAATTTGTATTCATCTCAGATTTATCAATGAATTTTATATAGAACATCGGTTTTATCTCAATGGAGATATTAATTACAATGTAAACACATGAAAAATAGGTCACATTAAGTTACCTATGACAATTCCCACAACACACCATTTATAACCATTGCAGACAATCAAAACATCTCTAGAGTACGTAATACGAACTGCATTCAAGTGACACGTGCAAAAATTGGACGCACTTTAATTTTCAAATTTATTA
The DNA here is from genome assembly GCA_964035755.1 of Teleogryllus oceanicus. Lineage (NCBI taxonomy): Eukaryota > Metazoa > Arthropoda > Insecta > Orthoptera > Gryllidae > Teleogryllus > Teleogryllus oceanicus. Next base: position 227,603,557 of record CAXIVR010000002.1, on the reverse strand, counting down.
GTCACAAAATCCATAAATTCAAATAACACATCACCAACATTCGGATACACACTGTCTAAAAATGAAATATATGAAAATCCCCGACGCAGATCACCGCTAGAGCGCTCTAATTTTTTCGTGCAGTGTATTTCGGCGCAAATTATTCGAACTCGTTTCCAGTGGTAATCCATTACACATGACTGTTGGACGTGGTGCAGTGAGGTGAATTGTTCCGCCGAAGGTGATGCTAGTGGCGAGGTAACAGTTGTAGACAGTGACGGCAATGGTGTGGTGGTGAAGTTGGTGTGTAATGGTAGTGCTTGGAAAGGGGTGGAAAGTGGAAGGTAGCTGTGTGGAACAGGTGGAAATGGCGGAGGCGGTGTGGGTGGTGGAGATGGTGGAGTTGGTGGTAGTGGTTCATTGCGGGCAGTGGAAATCTAAAAAACAGAAGCGGTAGTGTTGAAAGACCCAGTGAAAATGGCATAGTTGGCATGAACGGAGAGAGTGCGTTGAAGCGGGAAAAACAGAGCGTCAGGAAGTGCAGTGATGGTAGTAGATGCATGAAGGCAGTCTGGATACTTGAGTTTAGAGACATAGAAGTAAAGGCAACAATGATAATGATGGCAAAGAGGGTAGAGAACAACGAAAAATGTAAAGGCAATGGGGGACTAAGGAAAGGGTGAGAAGAACGAAACGAGGGAGGATATTGAGTAGTACATTAGGAAGTGGTGTAGGTAGAACTAGAGGATAGTGTGCTCTGATGGATGGTATATAGGAAGGTAGGAGAGTGGAGTAGGCTTGGGCTGCGTGGACTGCGTGGCGGCGTTGGCGGCGTGGGCGTCAGGGGCGCCGGGGAGCGTCGGGGCTCGGGCGTCGGGGCGTCAGGGGCGTCGCGTGGGCGTCGTGGGCGTCGGGGCGTCGGGGCGTCGGGGCGGCGCGGGGCGGCGGGGCGGCGGGGCGGCGGGGCGGAAGCGTCGGGGCGGCGTGGGGTCAGGGCCCTGAGGCATCGTGGGCTGCGGAGCGGCGTGGACGGTGGGGGCGGGGTAGCGTCGGGGCGGCGAGGTGGCGAGGTGGCAGGGTGGCGGGCCTCGGAGACGGCGGGAGGACGGCGGGGCGGATGGGTGTCAAGGCGTCGGGCAATCGGCAGAGGGACGGTGGAGGCGGCGAGGCGGCGGGTCGGCGGGGCGGACGGTGGGGCGGAGACGGGGGGGGGGTGGGCGGGGCGGCGAGGCGGCGGGTCGGCGGGCGGCGGGGCGGCGGGGCGGCGGGGCGGGGGGCGGCGGGGGGAGGGCAGCGGGGGCGGCGGGGCGGCGGACGCGGGGCGGCGGGCGGCGGGGCGGCGGGCGGCGGGACGGCGGGACGGCGGGGCGGCGACCGGTGGGCGGAGACGGTGGGGCGTGGGGCTATGGGGGCGGCGGGCGGGGCGGCGGGGTGGGGGCGGCGGGGCGGCGCGGCGGGGCGGCGGGGCGGCGGAGCGGCGGGGCGGCGGGGCGGCGGGGCGGCGGGGTGGCGGGGTGGCGGGACGGCGGGGCGGCGGGGGCGGTGAGTGCTATGGGACGGCGGGGGCGGTGGGTGCTATGGGGGCGGCGGGGGCGTGGGCGGCGGGAGTTGTGGGGCGGCGAGTGTGTCGGTCGCGGGAGGGGCGTGGCCGCCAGCCTCGGGCGTGTGGCGGGGCCGGGGCGGAAAAGGCTGGCGCGGGCGGCGTCGGCGGCCGCGGCAAAGGCTGCTGGCGTTTAAACAAACGCCGTTTTTTGCGGGCGCGTGGACGCCCCGGTAATCGAGCTGTCCGCAAGTCCCTTGACGCACGTCCATTACGCGGCCGCCGCCCCCACGCCGCCCCTCCGCCCCCGCCGCCCGCGCCCACAGCCCCCGCGGCGCCGGAAAAAGAGGAAGGAAGACGGCGGCGGCGGCGCTGCGGTGGAGGAGGCGCGGAGGGCGACGCAGTGCATCTGCTTCGATTCGGGGAGGCGCCAAGGAACTTGAATACAAAAATCTCTATGGCCACCAACACAAAGCAACGGATCAATGAATCAATTGACGTGTGCAAGACATCGCTCTCTGCTAACGCTTGTATTTCCAGAGTTGATAGTGGATAAAAATAATGAAATAGGAGTAAATTGCTAATTTTAAAGTTTATTCAAGTTGTATCGACAACATACTCATAACTAAAGGTTTCAGAAAGTCATGATAGTTAAAACGATACCCCTATTCAATCGAATAATAATTGAGGAATGACATATTTGCAATGTTCCGACTTATTTGAATTTGTATTATTAAAGATCGTGGTACAGGAAAAGTATTATTAAGGATCGTAGACATAACTTAATGAAACTGGAACTACCATGAAATTCATGAACATTTTTAGTAACAATTTTCGTGTATATTTGAAATATTTCAGTGTTGATTGTGTTGACAAATATGAATGTTTAAAATAAGCACTTGCACCGACTGATGGGAATCAAGAAATGAACGACAGCTCTGCAAACCATCTCGAAATTTCTTAACGATTTATTATTGTAATATGTAAAAGCGAAATATAACAGAAAATTAGGTTAATAAAAGTTCACATTTTTCAGCATTGTTTTCTCTTCCTCAAACACACACTATCCCAAATTAGGGCATCTCGCTTTGATATACCACCTCCTTAAGACTTCGTGATCATTCTACCTACCTTCCTTTAAATTCAATTATTATAACACCTGGTCAAAATCTCTACGACACTCCCGTATCAAAATTTGTATTATCCATACTACCTCTAGTGTTAAGCATAATCGCATCTGGTTTTATCCGGAGTCTGTCGCACGTTAAACGAACTGCAAGCTGAATTCAAGTAATGAATTAGCAATAAAAAGTGAAATACTAGTTCAAGAAACAGGACACAAAATTCTTTAAACATCACTGTTTAATTTTATCCAAAACCATTTCTATCTTAAACTAGATGAATATCATTCGCAAACAATCCTTGTTCTACCTACCTAGGCTTCAACTTTACTATTACTACCTTGAATCTACAGTATACATTACACATTGTACATTTTACATTATTTTCAACAAATCCTCCAACGCAACCTTCTATTAATTATATTTTTCAACCGACACCTCTTGGTTGGTTTGAGCTCATGTTTAGCGGCATGATTTGTATGAAGACGTAGAAATCTGAAATCTAATTCCAAAAGAAATAATGAAGTTGTTACGTATCTAATGAACTTATGTTCCGCAATTGTCTATGCATCCGTAGATGCCCGCAATCCATCGCTGTCATCTCCAAATAATTCAGCTGTCGCTGTTTTTCATTCTCAACGCCGCGGTCCGCTCGCCTCCCCTTGAGCAATTTAAGTAAGACACTAGTTCCAACGCAAAGAAAAGATATTGTTCGCGGATTCGTGTTACCACAATCAGTTGGCAAGATACGATTTATTCATATTATCTGCTCCGCGAATATATTCTTTATCTTGATACCACCGATTTAATATGGTACACATTGCCCAAGGTTTCGCCATCTTCTAATCTCTTAAAAACATTACTGTTTGGGTATTTAATCACAATATCACTTAATTTATCTAGACCTGATTTCATGCATCCATTTTTGCCAGTCTCCCTCAAATAAATTCGAGTCCATAGCAATTGACGCGACATCCCTCAATAGTCTCTTTCTTACGAGCTGATACACTCCTACTAAGTTGTAGGTATTCATATCGTAACAGAAATATCGAAGAGAAACAAAAATCGAACAAAAAACGAGTAAAACTGCGTTCTTTAATAATGATCATTTTCCCCACTCACTCACCAGAAACAATTTCTCTCTTAAACTGCATGATCATCACCGTAAGATGTATGAGCTTCAATTGGATGCCTTTGCTTCAAAGAACCCCTACAAGAGAATCCTCTTGTTTATGTTTTTTTCAAACTTCCCCTCTTTCTCGATATCAGGTTATGTTGTGAGTTTCGCGAGCTGTCCCACTCTCATCGAATGTCAAACCGAATTTCCGACTAAATAATTAGGTATCAAAAAGGAACAAAACTCGAAATAAAAATCTTGTAAGTACAGACTCCTTTCTTAAACAATTATTATTTCCCTCACTCCCAAATCGATTATCTCTGTAACTAGATTAACACCATCAGTACACCTTGAGCCATCAGCTTCCTTCGACTTCAGTTTTTCTCCTTTCTCTTGAACAACCGCTACGATTGATTGATTAAAGTTTTCAAGCGCCTCAAACTTCAAACTGCTAAGGTAAGTAGCCTCGTAAGTGTACTGCATGTTTTTATCGCAAGAGGTGGCAATGGTTTTCCCCGCTGGATAAGAGTTCCCGCATCAATCTACCCCTCGGCTTGCCAGATTTTCCCTAGCCAGGTATCTCCCACCAGCGGGTCACCGCTCCACCTGGAACAAACTGCAAGCTCCCGATTGGTCTCTCACGGCATATGCAGAAGCACCCCTACGACGCAACCCCGTCTTCATTTGCCTTTTTCCAACTGTCCCTCCCGGCCGGCAGGAGCTCATGTGGTTAGCTGCACAGGCTGTCTCACGCTCTACGACTCTCAAATCGAATTCCAGGGCAGCGGCCGCGCCGGGGCCGGCGGCGGCGGCGGCGTCGTTTGGCTTTGAAGTGCGTCGGCTGCTGCGCATGCGCGGAGCCTACATCTAATTACGTGGACGCGCCCGCGCATCGCGCTTGCCGCCCACGTCACTGCAGCGCCGCGCCGCGCCGCACACTGGTTCAATCGGGCCTACAACCTGGGCATAATCGCACATGCGAGCGCGTTTGCGTTAAATGGGTATCAATGGGTTTTTGAGGTCGCTGAATTTGAATATCATAAATAAATTTCAAAATTCAGAATGGCGAAACTACTCATTTAAAAAGAAACAAAAATCATAAAAATATACACTTGGGGGCTGGAGATTACTGATTTCGAATATCGTAATGAAGTTTAAAATTCAAAATGGCGGTTTGGAAATGGTTAACTGACTCATAATAATAATAATAATAATAATAATAATAATAATAATAATAATAATGATAGGTGTAGAAATATGGATACAATAGTTCTTGCGGTCGCGGATGAATATTGTTATCATTCCAAAAAATTGTATAAGTAATTTTCTTATTAAAAGTAATTATACGACGGAGAAGTCGAAAAAATATGCCGAGAAAATAATTCCCTGTGTCGTAGTAGGCAATTCCGGGATATCTAATGTTAAATCTTAATATGTGGCATTGCAGAAAAGAGGTTATAAAAAAAAAGTGCAGATATGTGCAGTTAAATGTTATTATTAAGGCAATTCTCCTTGATAAATAAATAAATTGATTGAGGCAGGAAACCGCAGGACAAAAAACATAATCTACAATATACGTGACTAACATTTTTACGCTCTATACATTAGAATTCAGCCGTATTATACATAAAATTATTTCTTAACGCTTAAAAAAATCCAGAAAATTATTTAACCTTTTTTACAAATACCGTTGGCAAGAAGCAATGTATTCGCGGTTTCCACAACGGTAACTTCACGAGACCGTGAGGACGACAAAAATGATTGAAATAACTTTGAAGCTGAAGTAGTGTGCTCCAATGTCTTCCGCACGAGATTTGCTAAGTCAGAATTCCAAACGCGCGCTTCGAATTTTGCCATTACGGCCAAGTTTTTGGCTCGATGGCAGTGTGCCCCGCGCCGCGGCGCGGCCGCCCAGAAGATCGTTCTCTTTCTTCTCGTTTCTAGAGTTGCAAATAGTTGTAGATGAAACCTACACGAACGTGTTCCCTGATGTTTCTTGTATTCTTACTGCAAGTTTCATGACATACATACGCGTACATTTTTTTCGTAAGTCAAGAAACGCAAATATAATGTTGCTTCTAGCAGGCATGATTTCAATAATTTATTTACAACTAATTTGATAGTGAAAAATATGGTTTTTGTAAGAAATGTACTTATAAAGTATTGAAGAGTAACTAGAAAAAAAGTAATTTCATAACTTTAATAGTAACGAGAAATGTGCATTTCAAAATGGGATGAATTTATGACCGTCCGCGTCCTTACAAATCTCTCATTTTTGCACGCATTGTACACAATAATGGGCAAGAAAATATCAAAATATAGTATAATATATAAAGCATTGGACATTTTTCGGTTCATATGTGCTTGAATGAAGCAAATCAGACAATTTTGAAAAATTGATTTTTGTCCGCTTTTTTCGTCTTTCAAACCACCGTGCGCCGGCCCTGTGCGTGGGCCCAGCCGATGTCTCGCAGCCGTTGGCAGTCGCCGGTTGGGGTGGCTCGCAGCAACTCCTCTGAAGCCTTCCTGTCCCGGAGGTGCTAGGGCTCGAGATGGGAGGGTGACGGATTTTAGGCACAATGTAGTTCATGATGGCTGACAGCATTAATTGTTGAGTTTCTGAGGTTCCAGGGTTCAAGTCTGGACGGTGACGAATTCTCCATACATCTTTCATTCGATACTCGGTCGATGTGTGCAGGAGGATTCCAGCGGTTGGCTGGACTAGTCGTAATTTTCCGGCGGTTTCTCCGATGAATACGAGGCGAATGCCAGAGCAATGCCCTTAAAAATAATTCTGAGTTAGCTCAGAGGCAGCATTACGTAGTCACTACAGCGACTCTGGCCGGAAGGTTCTAGGATTCGAGTACCGATGGTGGTGGAGTATCGACACTAGTTAACTACATAGCTGGGTCGGAATTAATCGTTGTCTGGGGGATAATTATAGAGGCCGGCTGTTCTGAACGGTAGTTTTTCCTTGTTACTGCGATCAATATTAGTGGAATGTCGTAGTAGTGGTTTGGCAGGAGCGGTAGTGGTGATTGATTGATTGATTGATTTTTTCGTGTTTCCGGGCGCGTCAACTGCTTCGGTCATTAGTCCCGTCAGTGTAGTGCATGTTTTTTTCTCGGGAGATGGCGGTGAACTTCTCCCGCCGCATGGCGAGATCCGGCACCGATCTACCGTCGGGTAGTGGAGTTTCCCCCTAATCAGGACTCTCCCACCAGCGGGGCAGCGCCCCATTCGGGACAAGCTCTAAGTTCCCGACCGGTCTCCCGGAATATGTGGTAGTGTAGTGCATGTTAGTGTAAGTGTGTGTGTATAAGAGGAGAGGATAGGACAAGGAAGAGGAAAGGACAAGGAAGAGGAAGGAGAGATCGCGCGCGGTCCGTGGCCCGTTTGGTAGGGTACTGCTCCGGCATTCGCCTGGTGTTGAACGGAGAAAGCACGGAAAACTACCGATCAGAGCAGCCGGCTAGAATTGCGCTAGAATTCTCCTCCAGACAGCGACTGAATTCGACCTAGCTGAAAAGCTAGTGTCGAAAATCCTGCCGCCGTCAGAACTCGAACCTAGGACCTCCCGGTCAGGGGGTGAGGTGGTGATGGTGATGGTGGTGGTGTAGTGGTGATATTTAAGCTACTATGGTGCGTTTATGAATCCCAAGCAATACCAAAACCGTAAATAGCTTCGGATTCATCACCACCGGCACCACGAATTAGTAAATGGTTTCACCACCGCCACCAACACCATTACCACCATAGAGAACAACAGCAACAATAATATTAACATCAGGTCACACTGCATAACCATAACACCATAGCACCACTACTTCTACCAGCACCATCCTCGAGACCATCCTATAAAAATTTTTGGCCTCAACATTCCTGCACAACCCTTCCAATATTATATAAATTCCACACAATGGACTGAATGGCAACCTCCTGCTATTATCACCATTCTCATCAACGCCACCAACATCACCAGCAGCGTCGCCATCAGAAGGACTCCGCTGCGTTCACTCTGCCCACCAACTCCGTGCCCCGCCCACCTCAGCTGCCACAGCTGCCGCCTCTGCACACCGGAATGAATCAATTACCCCGGCAAGAACAGAAAGTCGCTAATGTTAGAAAAAAACAGAGACGAAAGAAGCAAAAAGAAAGAGCGATTCGACTTCAACGGCAGTCGAAGATTTTAATTAATTATTCCACTTGCATTCCCTTTAATTAATTACTTCATACTTGCTTTACCTCTAATAGGGGGTCGATGAACCTGGCCGAAAGACTCGCTGCTCTCGCTGACAAGAATGATTGTGTTGTGAAAATGTAATTTCTAAATTGATCCGTGACGCACACTAACCCTGGTCGGACCGGCGAGAGAGCGGTGAAGTGGCCGCTTAAGCCCCACAAAGCGATCTTTAGCGGCCTCAGTGATTGAGGTGGAGCAAGTGGCGGGGGTGGAGGCGGATGTGGAAGAGGTGGCGGTAGACGCTAGAGTGGTGGTGGCGTTGGATGAGGGAGTGTCAGCGGTGAAAATGGCAGTCGCAGTGGTCATGGCTGTGAATGTTTCTGTGCCGGTGGCAGTGGTTTGATTGTGGTTGTGGTAGCTGCCTTCGTGGAGCTGATAGCTCTGGTAGAGTTTGAGGAAGTTGAGGTTGTGGAGAAGGCGGAGGTCGAGAAGGAAGAGGAAAGAAGAGGAAGGGGGGGGAAAAGTAGGTAGATGAGAAGGAAAAGGAAAGAAGAAGAAGAAGGAAAAGGAAGAAGAATAATAAAAAGGAAGAAGAAAAGGAGGAGGAGGAGGAGAAGGAGGAAGGGGAAAAAATAGCAAAAGGAGGAAACGCTGAGGCAGTTGAGGTAATGGCGAAGGTGGACGACGAGAAGGAAGAGGGGAAGGAGGGGAAAAAAGGAAAAAAAGGAAAGAGGGAAAAAAAGAGAAAAAATAGGAGGAGAAAGGGGAAGAAGAGGAGGAGGAAGTAAAGTAGAAAAAGGAAGAGGAGGAGAGAAGAAGGATAAAGGGGAGCAAGAGGATGGAGGAGGGAGGGGATGGGAGTAAGGAAGGCTCGAGAGGGGCGCATGCGGAGTTGGAAAAAAGGGGGGGGGGTGGCGGTAGATCGTTTGATGTAAACGCCGGACCGTGATGGGGCGAAAATGTTTCTTCAATAGTTTTTCCGTGTAAGGAGATCGAGTAATATCTCGGACATTTCGTTCCTCGCGCTCGTAACAGGAGCCTCCAATACTGACACAGCGAAAACGGCACAAAGACAAAATGAAAATCATGTCAAAGGGTTTGGGATCCATATTTGTTTGCGAGTGTCACTGTGTGAGGGAGAGAATGGAAATCTAGACCTCTTTCTTGTAGCATCAAGCCTCAAAGAAAACCGAAGCTAAACTCTATAACGATTGGTTTCAATGATCGATCTTTGGAAAGGTTCATGAATAGAAGAAAGAGCCGTAGACTTTGCTTCAATAATAGAAATGGACGAGTAGAATTTTATTCGAATAAAGGTATGACCAAAAGCATCCCGTAAATGTTGGTGATTCTCAATTTGGGATGGGCCTTTGGTGTAAGAGAATCTGCGCAATCATTGGGTGCATAAGAAATGCTTTTGATTAAGAATGGAAGAGGAAGTAATGAAATTTAATGGTCGCCTTTTAAGTGTCAGGATTCTTCGAAAACTAAAATTAATTGTTTCTTCATGTGAAAGCCAAATTATTTAAAGTAAGAATATGATTTCTCATTAGCGATGAGTCTCACAATGACAAATAATGAAAAGGAAACGAGTGTCTACGACAGAGGGGATTTTATATGCCCGTGGGAACAAGAAAATGGAATAAAGAAACTTCCCGACAAAACGATCGGTTTAAGGAACATTAATAAGTCTTTTTATTAGTTCAGGCGCAATGTCTTAAAAATAGTTAATTTTACATCAAAAACAAAGCCTTTGCGGTAAATTTTCTATGAATGCATTTGCCAAGCATTTCATGTTCAAGCTCGTGGATGTCCCGGGAACTATTTTAAGTTGAGAAGCACCTGTTTTGCCAAGTCATTTAGAAGTGAATTATTCGTTGGATGAGAGACATTGAATTTGCTGCCAATCAAAATATGTTTAGATATTGGGTCGCGCATCAAAGCGAGCAGTACATTTAAAACTAGCTGAAGGCAACCTGGAGAATAAATGTAAATGCAAGTAGAAGTGGTTTCGATAAAAGAGGGGACGATAAACCACAAAGAAGAACGGGCGGATGGACTAACAAAGAAAACATGGACGGTCCAATGGTGCACTAGGTCGAATTCAGTCGCTGTCTGGAGGAGAATTCTAGCGGCCGAATGCTCTGATCGGTAGTTTTCCGTTGTTTCTCCGATCAACGCCAGGCGAATGCCGGAGCAGTACGCTAACAAACGGGCCATGGACCGCGCGCGTTCTGTCCTTCCTCTTCCTTGTCCTATCCTCTCCCCTTACACACACACACTTACATTAACATGCACTACACTACCACATATTCCGGGAGACCGGTCGGAAGCTTAGAGCTTGTTCCGGCTGGGGCGGCGCCCCGCTGGTGGGAGAGTCCTGGTTAGGGGGAAACCCCACTAGCCGACGGTAGGTCGGCGCCGGATCTCGCCATCCAGCGGGGGAAGATCACCGCCATTTCCCGAGAAAGAAACATGCACTACACTAACGGGACTAATGAGCAAAGCAGTTGACGCGCCCGGAAACACGAAAAAATCAATCAATCAATCCAATGGTCCAGGTAAACGACAAGGTCAAACGAATACAATAAAATAAAATAAGAAAGACAAAAGAAAAGGACAATACAAGTGGGCAGGGCTGTTATAAAGATTAGAAAATAAAAATGTAATCTGTGCTGCAAGTGCATAACGGTTATGAGATTTTTAAAGGAACAACCTCAGGGAGGTTGTACATTGACAGGCGGGACAAAACATGACATGACGGAGTGAAATTGGCGAGACACTTACAGAATCGCCAGAGGATTAGTATAGGGAGAGATGAATTTGTAGAAACCGGTGATGGACGAAGAGAAGGAAGGAGAGTTAAGTGTCCGCAGAGGAGGCGGTTGAGGAAAATGAGGAGGAGCTGTGCGGATCGAAATATCGAACTGCGACGCCCGTGGAGATGGCGATGATGACTCACCATTTACCGACGGAAATGGCAGCTGCGACCGCCTAGAAGATAATGTCGTTGGGAATGGCAATATCGATGTTGGTGTCGGTATGGCTACTAGAGTTTGAATCGATTTTGGTGTCGATGCCAGAATAAATATTAATGTTTGGGGTCGACGCCGTTGCCGGTGTATGCGTTAATGTCAATATCAACGTTGACGCCAATGTCAGTGATGACCCATTCGATGTTGACGCTAATGTCGATATTGACGCCAATGTCGATGTTGACGCCAATGTCGATGTTGACGCCAATGTCGATATTGACGCCAACGTCGATGTTGACGCCAATGTCGGTGTTGACGCCAATGTCGGTGTTGACGCCAATGTCGGTGTTGACGCCAATGTCGGTGTTGACGCCAGTGTCGGTGTTGACGCCAATGTCGGTGTTGACGCCAATGTCGATGTTGACGCCAATGTCGGTGTTGACGCCAATGTCGGTGTTGACGCCAATGTCGGTGTTGACGCCAATGTCGGTGTTGACGCCAATGTCGGTGTTGACGCCAATGTCGGTGTTGACGCCAATGTCGGTGTTGACGCCAATGTCGGTGTTGACGCCAATGTCGGTGTTGACGCCAATGTCGGTGTTGACGCCAATGTCGGTGTTAACGCCAATGTCGGTGTTGACGCCAATGTTTATAGGAGCGCATTAAGTGAAAATAGACGTAAGAAAAAAAAAAAGAAAACATTTTAATATTTGGACGCCAGTAGAACTAGTGATTGAAAATGGGAAAAACTGAACCTAATATACTGCAGACATCAAAATCGAGCGTTATCCAAAACCGTATCATTTCATAGCTCATTTGCAGAGAAGTTGTGCGGATGTATCAGGCAGTAACGGTCAACGGTCAGGCAACTCCTTCTTGCGACTCGAGTTTATCGGTGATAGGGTGCGTGATTGATTCCCGTCAGGTACAGGAAATTTGGCTGGCGTATTTTAACTTCATCGAATTTGTAGAGTCTTGCGAATGAAATTCATAAGCCGGCTGCTCTAGCCAGTGGTTTTCGTGGTTACCGTGGTTTTACTGATCGCTTCCAGGTGAATGCCAGAGCAGCTCTATTGAATACAGTAGAAGGACCTTCCTTCCATTCCTGCCTTCCTTCCATCCTGCCTTCCTTCCATCCTGCCTTTCTGCCTTCCTGCCACCCTGCCTTCCTGGCACCCTGCCCATTCCTTCCCTTGACTACTTTTTCCTCCTTTTTCCTATTCTCAATCCTTACTTACTTACCTCCCTATTCTGACCTCTCCCCTTCCTTCCTATGATCGCCTTCCTTAAGCACAGCGATGGGACAACCACCTATCTTTGTGCGGCCCACCTCATTAATCAAAAAAATCTCCCACAAGCGCCAGATATCCGGAATATGGCGTACACTCAGTGAACCCCCAGATCTACTTGATGGGAATAACAAAAAAATCATAAAATTTTGGTGAATAAAAATAGATATAACAGACATAAGACCTGCCATTATAATTGAAAAAAGTACAAAAGAGTGAACGGAGAAAGAAAGAAATCAACTAATAATGCATGAATGAGTTAAAATTGTTTAAGGGAATACGGTGAAACATCAGTCAGAGAATAACAGAGTCTTTGAGCATAGGGAGACATGATAAATAGTCCCTGAGGAGACAGGTGACATCGAGCAATGTTAACGGTGTGATGGTAGCAACCTGTTACCACCGCACCTACGCCCTGGAAATGTCAAAATGGCGCTGTGTGATCAATGAAAAAGATGACATTGCTCGATAAATTTTCGTTGCGTGTTTAGAAACGTTCTTAATCGCACTTGCGCACTTCATGCTTTGATGGACAAGAATTGCAGAACGTCTAGAATTCTACGTCTTAACACTTCGCTAAGTTCCTTTTGTTAGATAGTAGAGTAAATAAGTAGGACATGCAATTCAGATCAGTATTATCATTTTATTGTATTGTCATTAACCACATTAAGCTATAATACTAATTTCGTTTAATTCAGAAGTAAAGAGAAAAATAGGAAACGTATGACCTTATGAGAGGTGTCAATGATTTTGTTGGATACCTAGAATTTTAGGAAAAGAACAAAAAAAATGAAACATTTTCAATTTTTTATGAAGAATGCTAATATTTGATAGTGTTTTCTGTGTATTTTACTCCGAATACTGCTCCAGTAGTCTGAATTTTCAAACTCAGTGTCATTACTTAGGAGGCAGCTGATAGGCGACAGCAAGGCATCCATGAAGAGGCTGCCCATCATTTAATTTTCCCTATTCATATGTTGCGTAATTGCATTCTTTTTATAACCATGGTGTGTAAAGAAGTATGTATCCGAATATACAACAGTATATTAGTCCTTAACACGGTTTTTGTAATTTATTTGGTTGGAGAGTGTATAATGTAATATGTATTATAAAAGTGTTTTATTTGTTGTTCTTGACCAGTGTGCTACGTTTTGGAAACTCATTTTCTATGTTTTGTTTAGCATCATTTTGCTGCTAAACAAGTCACTTGTTTCATAAAAGTATTCTTTTTACATTTTTATGATCCAATAAGTTTAATAAATTTTTCATTGTTTACTTTAAGTGCTGAACTTGAAAGTTTTAATTAAAAATGCATACCATGAATTAATATAACGGTTAATGATTAATTAAAAAACTATTATTTTTAACACTGAGATACATTAATAGTAATAATTATTGAACGTCATAAGTATTACACTTTTTTTTATTTTCCCATACTAATTCTGAAAGTGGTGACTGTTTTCACCGAGAAATAATTGGTTCAAGACAACTCTATGAAGATATGCAGACGTGATTGTTTCGTGTCGAGATGCTAAGTGTTCTGTAGCAGCTTGTAATCGGTTAAGCGGATATTCCAGACTTGTAGAGTGGGCAATTAAAGCAAAACAGAAATCGTGACTGCAACATCGCTTCGCTACCGGGCGAAACCGCAGAACCTATGCACCAAATCATGATTAAAAAGGTTCTACATTCTCCAAAAGAGTGTCCTTGACTCTAAACCACATGTTATTATACCTACTGGCCCTTGTGGTTTTTTGATCCTTATATACTGCACGTCTGATATAAACACAAATTGCAATCTGCGGGTGCTGTGCGGATTCTTTTCCTCCATGTCGCTGCCAACTGAAAATTACAGAAGCCATTACAAGTCTTATTAAACGAGAATAATGTCCCAGATATAATAAAGAAAATCCAGCTCGAATTATTTTCAAGCAGGTGCATTCCGCGAGCACTAGACGACGCCACTAGCAAAGCTACCTCTAACACGTACGCGCGCAGTCATCTATAGGTCGGTTTATATCCGCAGCTATTAGCTGTAAATTCATGGTTTCAAACGCGAGGGCCGAATGAGCTATTATCTTACCGGGTGTACCCAGTTCCAATTCACAAAATCAATATCGCGTACTGCTGGTTGTTGCGGTTAATTTCGAAGGGAACTGCTTTTACGACTGACGTAATTAGAAAACTACAGAGTGCGGGGCTGTAAAATGAAAAGCAGTTCGGAGCGGGACATGATTTGTGTGGAGGTTGTCGCACGCCGACGCAACCCTCTGGTACACGCCAAACAAATGCCGGACATCACCCCCTCCCCGTTCCACTTACGTTCCGTATCCACGTCCCAGTTGGAGGAGGCATTGCTAAAACTTATCTTAGAAAATTTCGAAATAAAATCTGACGATAAATTTTGAAGGCCCCGTGGTTTGGATTCTTTAACATTCATATAATTTTTATCCTTCTCTTACTTGTTGTTCGACAACATTCTTCTACGTCCTTGGGAAACCAGTAAATATATTTTTTAGCATATTAAGTGTAGGTAATATTCTAAAGATTTTCTACCTTATTCATCAACTCTAATAATATTTCCAACTATTTCCTTGTTTTTTCAATTAATTATAAAGTTTTACAGAAAGACCTTTCCTGAATATTCTTAGTCACTATTATTTATGCATTTGTATTTCAAATATTCATAATTTATTTTTTATTTAATATTTAAAATTCGTAATTCAAGTCACTCAATAATTCAGTCCTGCTGTAATAAAACACTGAAATTAAATGCATTAAAAGGCAAACAAATGCCGAACAAAAAATAAATATTTTAAAACACACCGCTCCACTCCACTCGTTCCTTATCCACACGCTGTGAGTTCAAAGCAAGGCCCACTACTTCTATGGTGAGAGGCAAGCACTGGCGTAACAAATTGAACATTGCGCTCTCCGCCATATTGTAGGCAAATGCGGGAGCGGTCATTTAAAACTGTGTGTATTTATGCTCTTTTCACGGAATATTAAGGATTCAAAACTTCGAAAATCACATTGTTATTATTCATATACACTATGATAAATAAATTACGAAAAATTTAAATTGTGTTTTAAAAATGACGTAATTGGAAATAGTTCGAATCGTTTGACCTTCAATTCAGGGAAGATAATTTCATTATTCTTGCATCGTTTTGTTGCCCTCCGTAGCTAATGCATAGTTATTTTTCAGAAAGAGAGATTCAAATTATTCTTTAAAGTGAAAATGATTTAAGTAAAGATTGGCACACAAAAATCTTCATTCTCAAGAATTCCATGAAATGACCAAAACACATGTAATCTGTCTTCTTTTACTTTCTCGTATACATACGTATATACGGAGTAATATACATAGTATAGAAAAAGTTATGTAAAGTGCTGCGGCAAAAAAGAGGTGATTTTTGGACAGAGAAACTCGTACTGTGGGGCCCGCAGAAAAAGTGGATAAATTCTGTTTTAAACTGTAGTTATTACTCCCTTTAACACGTTATGTAGTCAGATTTTTAATATTACGAACAAGTTTTCAAATTTATAAATTATTTGGGTATATAACGAATATATTTTCTTACTCCGTGTGCAGGTATGCTAGGACCAAATTAAAGTATACATTTGAATTAAATGAAAAATGCTCATGTTACTAAATGAAATGTGTTTTGATTGTATCATTTTGGTTATTGAAATTTGCTTCTTGTTACCCTAATGCCTTTTTATATTGGCCTTGAGGTCACAGAACCATAAAGTTCTCATTATATATTGTTATTGATGCGTAAATAATAATATTTATATAGTAAGATAAAGACACTTTAAAGTACTAATTTACATGGGAAATACCCACAACTCTCGTCGCATACGGACACAATACACCTGTCAGCACCTGCAAGGGAACTAGTTGCCTACAATATGACAACCTTCAATTTATAATGCTACACTAGCGCTAAATGTGCATCTAGGTAATACTATCCAATATCTTTGGCTCAAAGAGCATTGCAGGTGACTCTGATTCATGAATGGAATGCTCGTTGAAATTAAAATAACGTTACCTTTTCACAATTCTTTATTTAAACTATTTTAAACTTTATTTAAAGTTATTTTTCTGCAAAAGAATATTACCGATAGAGATGTAAACCTCGGTACCCACAGGTCCGGCAGTCTGTCCACTGCAACCTCGAGTTGCCTTCATAAGCCAATTTTACTTTTTCTCCATACTACTGTATTTGCATAGTAAGGATAAAATATTGTAATGATACACAGAGGAAAGTGGTGATTTCGAAAGAATGGATAAATATTGTTCCTATATACAGAAAATGTCTTCCTCTAAAATGATTTTTTGTCAGTACCCATTTGTTGTCCGTTCGTCCGTCTGTCTGTGATCAACATTACCGCCTAAACTGTTCGAATGATTTTTCAAAAATTCATATTGCCGGATCAGTCTGATGAACTCGATGCCCAACGAATTTGAAACGGATATTTTGATTTAGGGATACTTTACATAAAGCATTAAAAATTGCATGAAGCCTTTAAAAAATTGTATCAAAAATCGCCACAAATTTTAGGATTACAATCTTTCTCGGATAGAGTATGCGGTGCTCAAAAATGGTGCAGGTTTTATTTTCGTTGAATTGTATTTTTGAAAATTACAAAAGTTATAAAAATACAAGAGAGTATGTGCTGTTGTAGCACCAGTACGATCGTTTATTAAATAATATGAGTTTTTTAATATTTGAATTTTTCAATTTGAGTAGTAGATACAGTTGGAAAATGCACGAATTAAATTTCCAATACGTCTTTCCCATTTAACGCCTTATACGCAATTAATAATAAATATAATAAATATTCATCAATTTTAATTAATGAACATTACGCAGACAATCTATAATCTATATACGACTTGAGTTCAGAAATAGATTCAACTATAAAACAGCATGATGACTGAATTGAACAATGATTAGTGGAGAAACTAAGTCAAGATAAATTAAATCAAAAATAGAGTTGAATTAGTTACTCCAAATTACTTGAATTGAAAACTAGACTTTAAACTTAAATTTAAAAAAATTTGTATGCCTTGCAATCAATACTGAAATAAAAAGATCAGAATTGATCACGAAATGTCAACTTTGTAGAATACTTACAGACGTAAATGTTAGATATGCTTTATATGCTATTCACATAGTCAATAACATTCAACGTACTACATAATGGTAGCTTAGATTACGTCAATCAACGAACTGAGACATCAAGAAGTAATATGCACTAACGGCAAGATCAATGTCAGAACTGAGATACAACAAGTTCAATACGCAGTGCAGAATCAGTCTACATAAAGATACTGCTAATATTGCATTAGAAAGGATCCCTTTAAAAATTTATGCTGAAATAATAGCGATAACAAAGATGAGACATGATCAATAAAATTTGAATAAAAGGATGATATATTTGATAAATAATAGTATCGAGAAATTGAATGTCGATGCTAAATGCAGATCCATGGTAATAGCAACGATAAAATGATTTAAACATTTGTAAAAGGTGGAGATATATACAATAATTATAGATTTTACAAAAACCTTTATTGTTAGAGAAATAGATTAAATGGGAATAATACTATTATTGTTAAACTTGAGTTAATCCAAATAATAATATATAATATTATATCCAAGTAATATATTTATTATAATTAGAGAATAGATGATTTTTAATTAAGGAACTGATAGTAGAGAGAAAGATAAGATATGATCATCAGAAGACTGAGAAAGATACCTGAAAGAAAATTACTGGAGCAAGGCCGACGAACAGAAAGACAGAAAGAAAGAAAGAAGAAGAAGAAAGAACAAAAAAGAACAGAAAGAAGAAAGAAAGAAAGAAAGAAGAAAGTATCAAAAAAGAAAGAAAGAAAGAAAGAAAGAAAGAAAGAAAGAAAGAAAGAAAGAAAGAAAGAAAGAAAGAAAGAAAGAAAGAAAGAAAGAAAGAAAGAAAGAAAAATATTCTGCTATCGATTGTGTTCTTTTATTGACATTTACGCAGCAATCTTATCAATCTTATTTGATGCGACGTTGAGGTTCAGAAATTGAGGTTCAACTCATAAGAAGCAGGCATGTTGAGCCTGCATTTGAACAATTGTTTCGGTGGACAAAAACTAGTTCAAGATAAATTATCATCCAAATATGAAGTTTGGAATTGTTAGCTTACCTCCAAATTTATTTGTAATTGAAATACTACTTCGTTTTTAAATTTAAATTTTAAATAAATATTTTGTATGCCCTTTGGGCAATCAAACTGAAATAAAAAGTATGCAGGAATTTGTCACACGGAAATTGTCACACTTTCTGTAGAATACTTTTACATGAAGTAAAATATTAGATATGATTTTCATCTAGTCAATAACATTCTAGCGTCTCTCTCGTCAATGTGTAGCTTTTTGAGTTCGTCAATCTCAACGACACTGGAGACCCGTCAAGAAGTAATTTGTCACTAACGGCAATAGATCAAGTGTCGAAACTGAGATTGACAACCAAGTTCATTACGCTGCAGTTCGAGAATGATGTCTTCACTATCTAAAGTTTCCTGCTATGTTTTTCTGCATTTAGAAAGGATCTCCTTTAAAAATTTATCGCTGAAATATATACTGCGTAACATAAGATGAGACATTGGATCCATATAAAATTTGAGTGAAAAAGGATTATGATATTTTCTGATAAATACATAGTATTCCGACCGCAAATTGAATGTTCGAGCTGCTAAATGCAAATCCCTTATGTGTACTAGCACACGCGATAAATATGATTTTTAAACATTTTTTTTGTCTAAAAAAGTTGTGAGCACGTTTATATAATAATTTATAGATCTCTCTTTACAAAAAGCTCTTTTTACTTCGTTTAGACGTCAAACTAGTTTAACATGGGCATATTACATACTACTTATTTGTTAAACTTTGAGTCTTCACCCCAAAATATACAATACCTTTATATTTCTTCTCCCGCAAGTAATCATATCTTATCTTACTACATTAGTATGAACTCACTTGATGTGATTTTTTACTACTTCGGCATCCTTTGTATCGCTTACTGCTTATGAATAATTCATGCTCTCATCCAGAGAGTTCTTGAGCGAACTAGATTCATCTCCTTGGATCATAAAAGTTCTTTCACGTCGCGACGTCCTCGACGGCCCGCCGTCCTCACCAGAGCACTGAGGATACATGAGCGTTTTAAGAAACCTATCACACCCCACAAACCCTTCCTCGCGAAGTGTTAATAATAAAAAGACCGTCACCCGCTTCTTCCTCAACTTTTGCGACTCCAAACTCTGAAGAACTCCTGCCTTGAATACTTAATAAAGCACTTTGTGGGTGGAAAGAACAGCTAGTTTAACAGAAAAATCCTACCTTTTCTGCGCGTATTTCGCGATTTCTGCAATTTCTCAGATAAAGGAGTATCTTCCATCTTCCACGCATGCATAGCCTGTACACTCAAGTACAATGAGACGAAATGTTTGTAAAGGAATTATTGTTAAACGGGGGATGATGGTGTGTATTTCACGGATTTTGCAACTCGACTTTCAATAAGTAATAGTATTATATTCTTTACTCGTTTCTTTGCAAGACGTTTCATCTACATAGAACATTTAAAAAAGAGGGAGGTATCAAAAAGAATTAAAGTTGGTTTATGTGTATCTTTGGTGATATTTATCTAATGGATAGTAAAATTCTCGCTTCGAAATGACCTGCTTTCATTGTTAAGATCACTTATTTACTTAGCAACATTAATTTATTTTTCATTTCAAAATATAATACTATTCGTTTTCCAAACAACAAATCATATAAAGAATATTTTGAACGATAGTGAATAAATATTGGCAAAAAGGAAGGAATATTTTACTCTTTTCCGGCGTGATGACAAACGACCTGACCTCCTCAATCCTGTTGTAGTAATATCACAACTGATAACCTTCCCTGTCAGACGTAAAGAAGAACCAAACACACATCTCAGCATTTTTTTTAGTGAAGTATGTTAAATGTTTTAAAAGCGAAACGATGATGCTCCGAAAAAACAGAAAAGAGCAGGGGTATAAAACACAAAATATGATTCCCGAAAAGCGTCTAGAACAAGTCAACTTATTACACGCGGAAAGTTTTAAAACGGTTCTCTGCCTCGACTGGGTCGGGATAGACATCAATAAGAAATGAGCCAACTTTTCACGTAACGAAAGCGACGCCGCCGCCAGACCCCTGTAAGAGGCTTCTGGCCAGTTTAAACACATTAGCGAGCGCACAGTCTCCACAGAGGAGCAGCTTCAAGAAGGCTGTGGGGGAGGAGGGGGTTACGAGAGGGTTAAGGGGAAGGGGGGTGCCAGAGGCGAATCAAGGCTCAGGGCGCCCCAACCACCTCAGGGAAATCTCCACGAACCAAAGCTCGATCGTTTAAGTTTCGCAACTAACAGGGATTTAATAACTTGCGAAAAAATGAAATTCTTTTCGCCGAGAAAAACCTCTGCCAGAGCGTTTGCGAGGATCCTTACCTCCTAAAAGTGAGCAGTTAACTTTTAGGTCAGGCTTTTATGTTAATACGATCCAGGTCGATGGTAAATCTGCGATGGAGAACCACTTCTGTGAGCTTTAATCGCGATTTTAACGTGAGTTAGTTACTTTGATCGTTTCTTAGTTTAATTTTGAGAGGATATTGAAGTATTATTAAATGGTTTCTGGGAGCTTCTTTGCATTTTATTAACAACAGAATTCTAATTTGTTTTCGCTTAAAATTGATTGCAGTTTAAAGTGGTTCCATCATTATTTTGTTATTTTCTTCCAGTTTATGTCATTGCGAATACTTTATTTAAGTAATAAAATCGATAGTTTATGAATAAATTTCATTATTGTTCAAATGTAGATTATCTTGACGCCTCGAGACGTATTTTCACGTAATTTCTTTTATTTGTGCTAATCTAGTTTATAATAAGAGTATCTTAAGCAAATACATTGCTGCGGTAGATAAATAGGGCATTTTAAATTGTTTATATTCCATGCAAAACTAGGTTTAATTATCGTCTACAGATGAATATTGTAAAATTCATTCAAAGATTCTAAAGTAATTCCAGAATTTTACTACTCGGAGATTCTCAGAAACCCCGAAAAACATTTTATGATTCTTTTTGGATAATTCTAGAACCATCCGACTATAACCCATGCCCGCACATGTATTTTGGCGAGAGAAATCGAAAGAGCTGTTGATGTCTGTAAGTGCCTTTAACACATACAAAAACGCGTTTTAGGCGCTTATATACCTCTAACCGAAATGTTTATAATCAATAATTGTCTGAGAATGTTCTTGAAGGATCTGAAAAGCAATTATATCACCATCAGTTCACCATAACGCATTGAGCGAAATGTCACACGCCCCGAATAAACGAGTTGAAGACGTGTAACCGTTAGTTATGGATGAACGAAGACAGACCACATACAGTTATGCAATTACTATGCGTAGGATGTATCAAATTAAAAAAAGTATTTACAATTTTCTGAAAAAAACGTCACAACAGTTTATTACTGAATTATTCTGAGTGGAATGATATCTCAGTGCAAATAAAGGCAACTGTAGACTTTTAATATGCAAATAATTATCATCTGTGGAAGATAATACATTACAAACATTTCTTTATTTATTATTAAATTCCCATTTACAACTTTGAGGAGGAAAGTTCCAGATTATTCCAAGAGATATATTCTTAAGGGAAAATTATTATGTAATTTCTCTAAATGAGACCTTTTAAAAATGTAGCGACGAAAATTTTATGAGCAGATCGATAGAAGTCCTTGAAGGTTGAATACCGCCACAAAGGAAAATTTAATTAAAAAAATAATTTTTCCAATTCTCTTCATTAACTGAGTTCGTTCAGATTAATTAAGCAATCATGCAATATGATGTGGTAGCTATAAAAACAAAAATGGATGAATTTTTAGCACGCATTATTGATGACTTAGACCGTAAGTAGTGATTAGCAAAAGCATTTCTTGATAGTCATTGAAAAAATATTAAAGTTTCATTCCATATATGTATTGCAAGCAGAAGATCTATTTATGTTGAACATCTCTGATTAATCATTTCTACAATTTTTTAATAACTTTTTTGACTCCATTAAATTATTGTCGGAATTCTACACAAACATAAAATTCTTTAAATGAAGATCGATCGAGAGAAACAGACAGACCGACAAAGAGAAGGAGAGAGACAGGCAGAGAGAGAGGCAGAGAGAGAGAGACAGAGAGAGAGACAGACAGACCGACAGAGAGAGACAGACAGAGAGAGACGCAGACAGAGAGAGAGAGAGAGAAAAAGACAGAGAGGGAAAGAGGGAGGAATGGAGCGTTGAAGAGAACGCCATCGCATGCGAGTGTCGAACTCCAACGACCGGGACAATTCCGCCTCCGCCGTAGGGAGTTGATCGCCCGAGCACCGTCGTTACACGGCGGGGCCGACAAGGAGGGGTGGATGGCGTGGAGCAGGGTGGGGAAAGTAGGGGTAGGAAAGTTCAGTTCTGTGGGTGCTGAGGCGATGTGGGAAGGGACGGTTTGGGAGGAGGTTGTGGGAGGGGGGGCGAGATGGGGTCCCGATATGATTGATTCATTTTTCGTGTTTCCGGGCGCGTCAACGGCTGTGGTCATTAGTCCCGTGAGTGTAGTGCATGTTTTTTCTAGGGAGATGGCGGTGATCTTCCCCCGCTGGATGGCGAGATCCGGCGCCGACCTACCGTCGGCTAGTGGGGTTTCCCCCTAACCAGGACTCTCCCACAGCGGGCACGCCCAGTCGGGACAAGCTCTAAGCCCCCGACCGATCTCCCGGAATATGTGGTAGTGTAGAGCATGTTAGTGTAAGTGTGTGTGTGTAAGGGGAGAGGATAGGACAAGGAAGAGGAAGGAAATATCGCGCGCGGT
The DNA here is from genome assembly GCA_964035755.1 of Teleogryllus oceanicus. Taxonomy (NCBI): domain Eukaryota; kingdom Metazoa; phylum Arthropoda; class Insecta; order Orthoptera; family Gryllidae; genus Teleogryllus; species Teleogryllus oceanicus. Next base: position 227,580,414 of record CAXIVR010000002.1, on the reverse strand, counting down.
CCATGGCCGTTTGATAGGGTACTGCTCCGGCATTCGCCTGGTGTTGATCGGAGAAACCACGGAAAACTACCGATCAGAACAGCCGACCGCTAGAATTCTCCTCCAGACAGCGACTGAATTCGACCTAGCTGAAAAGCTAGTGTCGAAAACCTGCCGCCGTGGGGAGTGGGAACCCAGAACCTCCCGGTCAGATGCGCTGCAGTGACATCAGTTGATGCACTGAGCTACCGCTCCCGGTCCCGGTATGAGGCATTGAACGGAGTCCCAGAGGGGGGGGACGCGGTCGGGCCGGTATCGGGGATAGTCGGCGCTAGTGGAGCGGTTCATAGCTGTGGAAATGTGGAAGCCTGGGCGCGGAGGGCGGGAACGGGGGCGGGGCGGTTGGGGTCGGCGTGACCATGAATAATTTAGTTGTCCGCGCCGTCCCGCGTAGTCCTCAGGAGACGACCCGGAATTATTCCGGAAAACGAATGCGTCTACGGCAGCCGTTCGCTGCAGCGGCGGCGGCGGCGTCCTCCGGTGCCTAATGGCGCGAGGGGGGCGAGCGGTGGGCGGGACCCCAGCGACGGCCACCACGCCCCCTCAAATTGTAATGGTCGGTTTCAAGGTTGCGGTAGTACGCCGCGGCGTGTGTACGAATACTTCCACCAGAGAAGACGGGGAACCTGTGGTAGTGTCGGTGAGGGGACAAGTTTTTCATTTCTGGTTGTTAGTAGATCATTATTTTCTTGTCATTAATCTAGACATATGTTTATTTGTTCATATTTATAATTAATTAATCTAAATTTAACATGACACGAAACATGACATCGTCGTATTCATCACCAACATTATTATTATTATTATTATTATTATTATTATATTATCATTATTATCATTGTTATTATCATTATTACGCGTATTTCGCGATTTCTGCAATTTCTCAGATAAAGGAGTATCTTCCATCTTCCACGCATGCATAGCCTGTACACTCAAGTACAATGAGACGAAATGTTTGTAAAGGAATTATTGTTAAACGGGGGATGATGGTGTGTATTTCACGGATTTTGCAACTCAACTTTCAATAAGTAATAGTATTATATTCTTTACTCGTTTCTTTGCAAGACGTTTCATTTACATAGAACATTTAAAAAAGAGAGGTGAGGTATCAAAAAGATATTAAAGTTGGTTTATGTGTTTCTTTGGTGATATTTATCTAATGAATAGTAAAATTCTCGCTTCGAAATGACCTGCTTCATGTATAGAACTATTTCTAGCAACATTAATTTATTTCATTTCAAATATAATACTATTCTTTTCAAACAACAGATCATATAAAGAGGAACCACGCCTCAAGATGGTAATGGCGGTTTCAAGGTTGTTTTTAGTAACGCCCGGCGTGTGACGAATACTTCCACAGAGACGGGAAACCTGTGGTAGGTCGGTGAGGGACAACGTTTTCATTTCTGGTCGTTAGTAGATCATTATTTCTGTGAAGCTAATCAGACATATGTTTATTTGGTTCATATTACTAAAATTAATCTAAATTTACGATGACACATGACATCGTCGCTATCCTCACCAACCGAATTATATTATTATTATTATTATTATTATTATAGGTTGAATTATTATCATTTTATTATCATTGTTATTATCATTATTCGCGTATTCGGATTTCTGCAATTTCTCAGATAAAGGGTATCTTCCATTCCACGCATGCAGCCGGGTACACTCAGAGTACAATGGACGAAATGTTTGTAAAATTATTGTTAAACGGGGATGATGGTGTATTTCAGGATTTTGAACTCAACTTTCAATAAGTAATGTATTATATTCTTACTCGTTTGCTTGCGAAGACGTTTCATTTACAAGAACGATTTAAAGAGAGGTGAGGTATCAAAGATAAAGTTGGTTTATGTGTTTCTTGGTGATATTTATCTAATGAATAGTAAAATTCTCGCTGAAAATGACCTGTTGCATGTTAAGAAGACTTATAGCAACATTATTTATTTGTTCATTCAAAATTAATACTATTCGTTATCAAACATAGATCATATAAATAATTTACACCCCTCAAATTTAATGTCGGTTTCAAGTTGCAGTATTCAACGATAATTGTATAATACTTATTACATTAGATACATAAGAAACTAATGGGTATTATAAGTGAGGGACAATTTTCATTTCTGTTATTATAGATCAAATTCTTCATTAATCTAGACATATGTTTATTTGTTCATATTTAATTAATTAATCTAAGATTTAACATGACAGAACAGTGGACATCGTCGTATTCATCACCAACATTATTATTATTATTATTATTATTATTATTATTATTATTATTATTATTATTATTATTATTATTATTATTATTATTATTATTATTATTATTATTATTATTATTATTATTATTATTATTATTATTATTATTATTATTATTAATTATTATTATTATATTATCATTATCATTATCATTATCATTATCATTATTATTATTATTATCCTATTTGTATCTCACTAAATGTCTCTTGCGTGTTGGCGTAGGCCAAAATAAGTTTGTTAAAAATGAATGAGAAGGGAATTTAAATGTAAACGAGGATCGTGAGCGTTTCTTGGTCCATTGAATACTGCTGCGGGATTCGCTTGGAGTAATCAAGGAAATCACAGAGATGACTAGTTAGGCTACAAATTCGATTCTGCCAAACGCCAAGAAAGTCACTGACATTCAACACGACGCAAATTTCTAGACCCTCCCCCAGATCGATGTCGTGGCCTTCCCATTACCGGAAGTTCGAGTAGGACGTTCGTTTGTCAGCGGTGCCTTTGCGAGCCGCTACCTGCCTGCGATTATCGAGGATCAAATTCTCAAAACATTAAAAAAATTATCGTAAGTCTTTGATATTAAGTTTTGTGATAATTTGTGAAGTTAGAACTATGCATTTATTGGACATTTACAAGAAATAAACAACCAACCTTAATTTAATTTAATTTAATTTAATTTAATTTCTTTGTTTTCTTGATTTAACATTACTTTAGCCGTCCTGAATAGCCGAGGTCGTTAACTCTGGGGAAATAATATAGAAATATTGTCAGAAAATATTGTAAAATAGATTGATCTCAAGATTACAATGATATTTTATTCAAAATTGTACATATCTTTGTGCGAGTAGTACCGTACTCATACATTTATACAAGTATTCTAATATTTAAATAAACTGCAGATAACGTAAGGCATTCATTTGTCAGTCCACTAATTGGTAATATTCTTTTAACTTTTAACTAATTACACAAGCATGAAACATATTCGCAACTGCCGCATTATCTACGTTAATTCGTCATCATTGATCACAGACGTGATGATTTCATAGACGGATAGAATATACATCTCAGGGATGCGGAGAGGGAATCAAAACGGCAGTACGAAAGAAAAGTGTCCTTATACAAGTCAGTTCAGTCAATAAAGACCCCGAATGAGGACTCGGATGAGGAGGCGTCGAGTCAAAGAGGCGGCGAGGCGCATGGCAGGCACCGGTAAGTGGGCTAATCGCAGGATAATGTGCGCGTCCCGCGTGGAAGGGGTGCACGGGAAATTGGAAGTTAATAGAGACGCCAGCCGCAGGGTGGCCGCTGAAGGGACTTCATGGAGACACGTTGGCACCACTTTATCCAGTGTGTTCTCTCGCAACTCGATTTCCCTCGTGCTCGACCGAATGGGATCAGAAAAATAAATGTAGCCGTGTTATATTGGGGAAAGATCATTCAAGCTTGTTTTCTCCTCAAGTGATTTACTTTGAAATATACTAATTTTTGGAAAGTACTGTCTGTTTGCGACATGCTGTAGTTTGGTTTGGATTGTTTTTTTCGTGTTTCCGGGTGCGTCAACTGCTTTGGTCATTTTTCCCGTTAGTGTAGTGCATGTTTTTTCTCGGGAGATGGCGGTGGTCTTCCCCAGCTGGATGGCGAGATTCGGCACCGACCTACCGTCGGCTAGTGGGGTTTCCCCCTAACCAGGACTCTCCCACCAGCGGGGCACCGCCCCAGTCGGGACAAGCTCTAAGCTCCCGACCGGTCTTCCGGAATATGTGGTAGTGTAGTGCATGTTAGTGTAAGTGTGTGTGTAAGGAGAGGATAGGACAGGAAGAGGAAGAGGCAGATCGCGCGCGGTCTGTGGCCCGTTTGGTAGGATACTGCTCCGGCATTCGCCTGGTGTTGATCGGAGAAACCACGGAAAACTACCGATCAGAGCAGCCGGCAATTCGACTCACATGCTGTAGTTGTTAAATAGATTTCTTTACAAACATATTTAGAGCTCACATATTAATGTTAGTGCGCCTCTAAGCGCGAGTTTGGGCAAATTCTGTGTGTAAGTTGAGTTGATAGCTAGAATTCTTCTCCGAAATGCAGTGGTCAATTCGACTCATTTATGTAGTTAGGGACGAAAATCCACTATTGTCAGAGCACAAACTGAGACCTCAAGGTGAACGCCGGTTGTGAGGCAATGATGTTGATCGCAACCGGTTGGCGGTTTAATAACATAAACTTTTTGATATGATTTGTAACACAATAAAGTAGCATTTCAACATTATCCTATAAACACTTACATGCTTAGCAACAACAAAACGAGTTTCCCTGCAGGTAGGTGAGCCAATACATTCAATTCTTGATGTAGGAGTTGTAGTAACATTTGAGACGCAAAATTCACTCGAAACAAAAAACTACATAAAAACTAATAATATTTTGAAAGAAAGGTTAGATGAAATGAATTAAAAATGTTTTTTAATCTTTTCCAAAGCGAAAAATATCTCTGAAGCTGTGAATACAGTCGAACATGTTTTTTCTGTCTACGCCGTTCTCTGAATATAACTAATAAAGAACATTCCAGCTTCAAAATTTTCTCTCTCTCTCCCTCCGCATCATTTCACTCACATCCCTTCCTCAGGCATCGGCTCGGTCAGGCTCGGTCTCTTTTCTTTGCGCCTATCAACACCACTCACTTGTGAACCTCTCCCAACATAATCGCCTGCGTCGCCTCCGCCCCCTCTTACCCTCCGCTGCCCTTAACGCCAAATTCACCACCAACACCCAGCTCCCTCCGCCCACCGAGCATCAAACCGCGCGGAATGTCTTGTATTGATCTCTCGTGAGGATGGGGCGCGGATGAACGGGCGAAGTGGCGCGGGGAGGGGCGGGGCATGGGCGGGAAGGGGCGGGGGCGCTGAGGCGCGCGCTCATAATTACGGCGAGGACGGCGAGGACGGCGAGGACGGCGAGGACGGCGAGGCGGCGAGGCGGCGAGGCAGCGGGCGCGAGGCGGCGAGGCGGCGAGGCGGCGGGGCGAGGCGGCGAGGCGGCGAGGCGGCGAGGCGCGAGGCGGCGAGGGCGGCGAGGCGGCGAGGCGGCGAGGCGGCGAGGCGGCGAGGCGGCGAGGCGCGAGGCGGAGGCGGCGAGGCGAGGCGGCGAGCGCGAGGCGGCGAGGCAGGGGCGGCGAGGAGTAGTGTGCTAGAGTTGTGTTTAGCAAAAACTACGTAAATAAACCCAATAATAATGTGGATTCGATTGTGAGCATACTGAATAAACCTAGCATAGGATGCGACTAGTATGCTTGAAATAATTCAGACCAGGATTACTTATTCACGCGAGCAGTAATCAATTACGTTTATATTCTAAGTATATATTTAACAAAACCACAATTCACTCTCACGATGGAACACATTTCATCTGCAGACGTATCCTTCGCAGATTCCAATTTTAACTGTTTCTGGTTCAGGCAAAATATTTTTTATAATATTTTCTAGAACGATGTACAACTAGAATGACGACAACCTCAAACATTGCGACTGCTTCCACTATGTTTGAGTTCTTTTGAAATTCAACATTCAATTTCATTCAATTTTTCAGCAAACTTCGTGCACTCTCGGTCGACGGAAGTCTTGAGGCTCCAATACGCAATTCCTACTTGTTTGTCCCGACCTTACCAACCCACATGTTGCCCTCCAGTAGCACATGCACGAGACGAATATTGATATTTCTTCAGCGAGGAACTGTAGCGAGACAATATTTACACGCTCGCTGTTCTTCATTTCAAAATATTTCCAATGAATCTTCTTTCATCATATTCATATTCGTTTCGTGAAATCGGAGCGATATCTCACTTTTCAAAACTGTGTGTACAATACGTCAAGTTATTTCATCGGAATAATACATCGAAGTATTGCGTAGTCGGAAAAATGAATAGAAAAACGTGTATTTATATTTCACTTTTAATATCCACACTGTATATTTCTGTAGAAACTTTTTTTACTCGCACAGTGCATTTTATTCAACGCATATTATTATCCGTCCACATTTCAAAACAAGGGCGACAATAAAAAAAATAAAAAAAATTGAATGTGTGATATTTTGCAATAACATAGCGAATAATGTTTTTATAAGTGACAATAAACGTTTCCACTGAGTTCCTGATTTATATCTTGAATATCATGTCATAAAACATTATTCATCCATGATATAAAGAGACGGTCCTTGTATTTCAAAATGTAAGTAGGTATATATTAGTTTGGGGGGAAAAATTAATATGAGAACCGTAATGAATTCGTTTTATATTCATCAAATTATACGTGTTAGAAAATAATGTATCATCAACCGAACGGCTATAATTAATAATACGTACATGGAAAACAAAGCTCACTGTGAGCAGTGGGCAATTATGTAGGGAATTCCTCCAATAACGATACAAACCACCGGACTTCGCCCATGTCCACGAATCGATCCGCGGAACACCACCCAATAAACCGCCAGCCGAAGAGCCCACCTCTTCTCCCCCGTCCTCAATCCAAAGTTCCCACGGCGGGCCGTCCCCACACCCCTGGCTCGACGTGCGACGCCCCAGGAAACACAAGGAATCAGACAGCGCAGGAAAAATGTTCCTCTCGTGCGAAAACACATCGCTCCACAGGACACGGAACACGCTCACGCACACATTTGATCCAAGAATAGGAAACGCAAAGGAATCCCAAATAACGGCGCCGCTCGCACGACTTCCGCCTCCGCCCCCATCGCCGCCGCCGGCTGACAAAGAGCGGAGGCGTCGCGGCTTCCGCAAAGTGCGCCAGGGCTCAATAAACGCGCAGCGCGTCACGCACGCGGAATCGGCGATGAACGGCACGAGATGAAAGCTGCCCCGGTGGCTACAGGCGGGCGAAGGACGGCAGACAAATGGCGATCGGCGGCGTGGGTGAGTGCAATGTTGTTTCCGGGCGCGTTAACGTCTTGAGTCATTAGTACCCAGAGGAGTGGCGACTCTTGCTTAGGTTGCACAACCCCCTCATTTTAATGATGTTCAATATTCAAGATATTGCAGCAATACAGATGGACATGAAATCGATCTGAAACAAAAGAGTGCTGCCAACGAGTGTTCTCTCCAGCGCACAGTGGGGCAAGAGGGCCTCATTTCTGGCATTAATTCGAGTAACACCTATAACCCATAGTATTGCATATCACTGTAAAGAGAAATTAATGTTGAAGAAATGTGTAACTTCCAATTCGATACCTCTTCATCTGACAAAAAAATAGTCGATTTTCTAGAAATACGCATTGTAAATAAAAACAAAAAATAACGTTACATTACGTTTTATTGAAGGGGGAGCAAAAAATGAAAGGTTTTACTAATTACATAAATTAAAGTCAAATATAAATATAGTGAAATTATATTAAATCATTAAAAAATCATCATCATCATCGCTATCAATAGTATGAACTGTGTCATCGCAATCATCATCCGCGCGGGCCTCATAATTTTCAGAATGGACAATGTGTTCGGGTGGATGAACCAATAGTTCCTGACCTTCTTCTGGGCTTTGCACATTTTTCGTAGGTAATTTTCTCTTGTTGACGATAAGTGGATCTGATCTTAAGAGCAGTAAATTTAAAACATCACTATTAGTTTTTTCACGGGAACATTTTCGGGAGAAGTGCTCTCTGTTTTTCTTAAAATCTTTGTTGAGTGCTTCTTGAGCTTCCCTGTTAATTGTCAATTGGAGGCAAAGCTGACGAGACAGTATCAGGTCCATGAATAAAATACTTGTGCAGTGTAGGTGACATGTTGTACCATGGATATTTTTAACAAAATACCGAGCCGTGTTCTGAGCAAAAGCCCGTAACTTTTCAACATGAATTTCACTGCCACTTGATACGACAATCATAATTATTGCAACATTTTAAATAAATTTACATCAATGCGTGTAATTTCAGCAGATAGTTCAAGGTTCTGAAAGAACCGTCGAGCTGTATTTCTGGTATTTGTATTACCGGATCCTGGTTTTGGCTGATCCACAATCAAACCACTGCGTTCTCGAATCTCTCTCTGAATACGAGCTTTATTTTCAGCCACAGTGTTTTTAGCATTCCCTCGCGCTTGCCACGTCTTAATAGGTAACTTATAAGCCAAATGCAATAGGCACTCAAACATGCGTATCAACCTATGTAGTATTGACAAACCTTGAACTACACTTTGTTCTTGTCTTCAGTTTTTCAGTCAAGAAATCAAATTTTTTGTCTGTTTCTCTCTTATTAGAGCTCCACATAATATCCAAAAGTTCTTTTCTCTTGATATGAACAGTATTCGAACTCTTGCCTGCCAAAAAAAAAAATTACTCACATAGTACACAATTCATTTCCGGTATTTTACGTGCAGACACGTCCGTAAAAAATCATTCCGGTGAAGAAAGTAGCAAAAGTAGCAAGAAAAACAGCTGTATAATATATTTGGAACATTACTGAATAGCGAGAAACAAAGATCAAGGCTTGATCACCTTTGATACATAATTAAAAGTTGTGTGTTTCACAAATTAGACGTACGTTTTAAATGTTAAAGCTATTTCTTTGTAGTTTTATTTCTATTAATATTAAGTCCTAGATTTTGTGTTTGTCACATGCTAAATAACATTAAATACCTGAACTTGAAGCTTCCATTGCAAAAAGTTGGTTTTCTTCACACACACTGACTGAAAAACACCACGAACCTAGAGATAAATTCTCACTAATGAAAAGCACGTCCGACCGTCACTACAACACCGCATGAACTGAAAGCTCTACGGTGGAGACGGACAGCCCAAGCGGTGTGACATGCTAGGACATATTCGTCCAGGTTCTCCTTTGCACGAAACCATAAGAAATTTTCACCCTAAATAATTTTGTTTTTTTAAATTTCTGCCAGGTTTTGCTGTCATTTGCCCCATAGTGCAGTGTCTGGTGTTCTGCCAGAGAGTGCATCACGTCACGCCCTTACTGCCGTTGCTGAATTTACTCTTTGGCCCTACGTTTCCACATACGGCCTTCGGTGCGGTAAACAATGGGTGAGGAGGGCGTGCTCACCGCGCGAGGAGCGCCGTCCGAGGGAATACCAATTTTCTGTCTTCGGCGGACATTTGCTACAACTTAATTTTATAAATTTTGCTGTTATTGAAAGAACACAAGTTCAACCAATTATGGATGGTAATTTGTGCATTATTTATGATGTCTCGAAAATGTATTTTCATCTAATATTAGGGTTGTTGATTCAAACTGTACATATGATGAGTCCTTTGTGTAAAGATGTCCGCACTGGAAGGAAGTCCAAGAGTGTGTGTAAGATAAGTAAATAAAATATAAATAAAGTAAACAAATAAAATAAAGAAACAAATAAAATAAAGAAACAAATAAAATAAAGAAACAAATAAAATAAAGAAACAAATAAAATAAAGAAACAAATAAAATAAAGAAACAAATAAAATAAAGAAACAAATAAAACGAAGAAACAAATAAAACGAAGAAACAAATAAAACGAAGAAACAAATAAAATGAAAAAAGAAATAAAACGAAGAAACAAATAAAATAAAGAAACAAATAAAATAAAGAAACAAATAAAACGAAGAAACAAATAAAACGAAGAAACAAATAAAACGAAGAAAGAAATAAAACGAACCAATAAATAAAACGAACCAATAAATAAAATGAACCAATAAATAAAACGAACCAATAAATAAAATGAACCAATAAATAAAATGAACCAATAAATAAAATAAACAATTGAATAAACAGGCGCTCTAGTTTGCAGGCGTCCGTTTACAATCGCGGAAGCGACAACGGCGTTCGTTCCGCGCGGGCGGGCGCTCCGTCGTGCTGCCAGCGCACGACGAGGCGAGGCGTCTCGGCGCAACGGCCGTGCGTGGCCGTGCGGTTGCAGGGAGGCGCAGCCCAGTGCCTCGGTGGCCCAGCGCGCGAGTAGCGGCGGTCCCTCGCAGGTCATCTGCGGCGCCGAGCGGAGCGGAGCAGGCAGGGGTTACGAGGCCGACGCGTCACGCCCCGCGCCCGCACCGCCATAAACCCCGCGGACCGCCAACCGGAGCTGGGCGCTGCGACTAAAGAGGCCCGTGCGCGGGATGTCTCGTTCAACGTACTGTTTTGTAACGTGTTGGTATGAATCAGTAATGGGTGCGAGGGTGGTGGTGGTGAAGATTAGTGGTGGCGGTGGCGGTGGCGGTGGCGGTGGCGGTGGCGGTGGCGGTGGCGGTGGCGGTGGCGAGGGCGGTGGCGGGGCGGTGGCGGTGGCGGGCGGCGGGCGGTGGCGGTGGCGGGTGGTAAGGCGTTGCGGTGGCGGCGATGGTGCGGTGGCGGTGGCGGTGGTCGGTGGCGGTGGCGGTGGCGGTGGCGGTGGCGGTGGCGGTGGCGGTGGCGGTGGCGGTGGCGGTGGCGGTGGCGGTGGCGGTGGCGGGGCGGTGGCGGTGGGGAGGCGGCGGGTCGGGGGCGGCGGGGCCGGGGCGGTGCTGGTGGCGGCGGCAGAGGCGACGCAGGTGTTGGGAAGGGAGTGGGGAAGGGTGGGACATAGGACGGGGCAGGGGGGGAGCTGGGCGCGGTGGTAGGGGCGGGGGAGGGATGGCGGCAAAAGCGGTGGTGTTTTTGAATTTGTGCCGGTTGCGACGGTGGCAGTGACCCTGCCAATAGTTGCGAATGTTTCTATAGTCTGAATATCCCACACTGTAATCTCGACACAGTTTACAGCTGTTAACAAGCCAACCCATTCTCTAGGTTCACAAACACGTTTTACCCGGGAAAATTTACCCATCCTTGAAAAGACGAGTGTGTGGAGCCATTTTTACGTACGAAAATTGTTCTTCGATCGAAACGATCGAAACCCGTCCTTCATGATTTTCCTCAGGATATAGGTTCGTAGTTGACCATATCCCAAACTAATATGCCCCCATTCATACGTCAAGTACTGTTATATCAAACTTCTGCAGTGCCCAACAGGAAATAGGTTCAACAAGGGGAAAAGAATGGAGGGTTTTGATGTTGGTGATTTTCGTGAATATTTTTAAGTAATTTGTTTCCTAAATGTTATTAACGAATTAGTTTATGGTAGACCAAGTTGGATTTCCAAATTACCTGACATTGAAATTTTTTTCTTCTTCTCGGGAAGATCTTGCATTGACCTGCATGTTCAACGTTTGCCTAGAGATTTTAATTAATGAGGGAAGCGGCATATGGTCAGGAAGAATCAGCTCGTTCAAGAGCTCTAAGGCGAAATAGATTGGAGAAAGAACTACCAATGGTGTAATTTTTTAAGGTTTTTACTTCGGCATCCACTTTGAATTACTACTGAGAAGAAACCTCGAAGTCTGTTAATTATATCTCTCAATTTCTAGACTTCGTTACTAGTAATAATGATCTAACCCAGCTATTTTAACTAATTTACCTGGTGGCAATAATTATTTCTGAATCGTCATTTATCGTTGGTACAGATTATTTTTATAGTAACATTAAATGAAACTATAAAAAATATTGGGAATTATACCTAAGTCAGACCTTAAGAGATCCTCAAGCCTAAATGACGCCTCTGAGCTAAATTCAAATCGCCTGTTTCGTCGCCCAAGTAATACCTTCTTTCTCCATGATTGGCGAAAGATGTAACGTAAATTTGCGTGGTCAGAAATACGGGAACGTCATTTATTTTGGTCGCCATTTAAAGTACATTAATGGAACAAAATAAATTGAATTTCCAATTCAACTGATATCTTTTAACAGACTCAACAGTGAAATTAGTAGACGTACCAATCTTGCATGGCAAGTTTTAGAGTCTGTCTTTTACACTATTGGACAAAAATCTAGGTCTGAAACAGAAAAGAGATGTATTAGACTCTTGCACTGTATCAACATTAGTCTATGGGAACAGATTTGACCGCTAACCCGGCACAAACCTGCAATTATCTAGATGCCAGAGAAAAATGGAGAGGAAAATTCTTAACATCTCTCTTAAAGACCACGTTACAAGTACGGAAATAAGAAGTAGAAAAAAAATTAATGTATTGCTACCCAAATTACATGATAATTGTTTAATTAGTAAGAATCATTACCAGCTTAAAGTGTGAAATTCATTCATTTGCATAGTTGTACTCAACCAAACTGCAGAAGGCCCGTGTAGAAATTCCTTGGGAAACCTTAGGGATTGTAACAGGCTCATAATAATAATAATAATAATAATAATAATAATAATAATAATAATAACAATTACAATAATAACAATAATAATAGACAAATTGATGTACACGTTTAGGACACGTTGGATGTATTTGTTACTCAAAAACTATAAAGTAGTTTCACCAAATTTCCTCGCATACATTTTCTCTGGAAAAGATTTCATAACATGAGACAAACAAAAAGAATATCTGTGTACATTCGGAAAAGTTCACACTTTGAGGATAATAGAACGTTGTTTCTTTTCCATTATCACAAAAATGCAAAGCTCCGCTATGTATACAGGAGCGCAACCTGGCGTAAATTGCGAGGAGCAAAAAAATAATGAATTTAAAAATTCTGCTTTGAAGTATGTTGCCGTTGTAAAACTTAATTCAACAATTACTGATTAGGCGGAGATTTGGTATTCAATTTGTTTCACCCGGAAATGTACAACAATTGCAGTATCTCATGAAATTTGCAATTTCCAGTACCATATAAAAGTATTGGCTATCATCTATAATATTTGCCATGCACCTAATTAAAATGTGTTTAACAAATAGACAAAACTCATTTAATCGTATACATTTTTTCTTTAGTCAGATTCCAATTTTTTTTGAACGTGAGTCACAGGGCAAGTTACTTTAAGTAGCTTCTTATTCATGATTTGTACCAGGTGCAAGGAAGCAAGCAAGTCTCTAGACGGATAACTCCATCTGCACACGGTGATCCACCGTGACAAATCAGGGAAGGTGAACCTGTTTTGATGGACGGCAGTCATGCGGAAAGTGTTGAGCTCTGGCAATAGCCATTACAATTTATCATCAAGGTGCAGAAAGGAGAGAGAAATATTCTATTTAATGCATGGGATTTTTTGTATTACGTCATCAGAAGAATAAATTGATTCAGCTGAGCCAATTCTTCTAACTGCACAAAAAATTATTTCCTTTCGGTTAAAGGTAATAATTGTATGCATAATAAGCGTATAAAAAATGTACTAATAATGGAAGTTTAATTTTTGTGATAATTAAAGTATTCCGAAATATAAATACCTATCAAGTTATTAATAATTGAGTTGGTGTCATGTTTCCAATTTATTTTTTCCAAAAATATATCTTGAAGTATTCTTATTTGAATAGCGCCAGTCTTTATGAACACACAGCATCAGAAAAGCTAGAGCCAATCCCAAGCCAGAAATTACACATTTTCTGAGAACCTGCCTTGCAATGCAAAGTATATAGGATGGAGCACATGTGTGACGGAAAAGTTAAGCAAGTTGGTCGACAGCGAGGCCCAGCCCTGCTCTGCGGCCAAAGGAAGCAGTCCCTCGCTGTGCCGTCGCTGGGAGGCCTTTGCAACGCACTCACGCTTATAGCAGAGGCGTCGCAGCAGGTCCACCGTCGTTCAGTCACCTCATGCAGACACCGCCAGCTTGCGTTTCGCCGCGCCGCGCATCCCCATCGTCCGCATTCACCGCATTCGCCCGCTCGCCCGCCATCCCGCCATCGCTCCCCATCGCCCGCCATTCCACCCGCCATCGCGCATCTCCCATCAGGCTCGCCATCACGCCCCCCCACACGCCATCCGCCATCTCGCATCTCGCCATCCCCCATTCCACTCCACCCCCCATCCCCTCAGGCTCACCCCCCCACCCCCCCATCACTTCGCCACCGCCATCCCCGCCATCGCCCATCTCCACGCCGCGATCTCGCCATCTGCTCGCCATCTCCCCCATCACCCCCCATCCCCCATCCCGCCATCCCCATCACCTCCGCCATACCCGCCACCCCTCCCGCCACCCCCCATCACCCCGCCACACCGCCATCACCCACACCGCCATCCCCCATCACCCCATCACCCCATCCCGCCATCCCCATCCTCGCCATCCCCCACCGCATACATACACAGCATCCTCGCGCACATCCCACCTCCGCCATCACCTGCCACCCTCATCAGCACCTCCGCTCACAGCGTCCGCCGGCGCCACTCGCCGTCACACCCGCTCACCCGCCATCACACTCCGCCATCACCTCCGCCATCACCTCCGCCATCACCTCCGCCATCACCTCCGCCATCACCTCCGCCATCACCTCCGCCATCACACTCCGCCATCACACTCCGCCATCACGCTCCGCCATCACCTCCGCCATCCCTCCCCCATCCCTCGCCATCCATCCCCATCCACCGCCATCACACTCCGTCACCGCGCTCCACCATCCCACCCCACTCAGCCATCCCGCTCCGCCATCCCACACGTCGGCGCTTTCATAGGTCCCACCATCCCTCCCCCGCCGTCCCCTCTGCTTCTGCAGTGCACACCGCCCCCTCCATCCGTTTTTTCCAGCTGTCTCCGTCTTTCTCTCTCCCAGATGCAGATCCGTTCTTGCTGTCCCTCCAATCCACCAGAGAGCCATCCTCCCAGAAACCCGTCCTTATACCCGGTACTCGCCGTCGTCCGCCCTCGCTTTTCCCACCATCCCCCCTCCTCCCCGTTACATTCCCGCCACACCCACTCCTGCTACCTCATCTTCAACCCCCACCTGACCTTTTCCTCTCTTATCTTCTTCTCTGTCACCCCAGCCGTTCTTGATTTCCCTGCCACTTTGCCCTCTTCCTCCTCCGCTTCCATCGTCGCCGTCGCCACCCGTATTCACTCCAAGGGACGGCCGCCCGCGATGAGGTCAGGCCGGCGAACCCCCACCTGACCCTTTTCCTCTCTTGCGCCCGCCGCTCCACGCCCCTGCTGCCCCCGCCCGCGCGCCCTCCCCCCCCCGCGCCGCGCGCCCCTGCGCCCCGCGCCGCCCCGCGCCGCCCCGCGCCGCCCCGCGCGCCGCCCCGCGCCGCCCCGCGCGCCCCTCGCGCCGCGCCCCCTGCGCTCGACCTCCAGCGCGAGCAACAGCGCGCTCCGATGCCTGGGGGCTGCAGGCGTGTTGGACTACCTAGTGGGCATCCGAAACGATCGGCTGAGAGTTCCGAAAGTGTTACCAATTGTTATCTTTTAATTTTCCCATATTTCGCTACAGTAGCTAAATATCTATCAGCTCGGAGTGATATATTTTTAACACTACTCCTATCCTTTACTTTTACTGCTTTATGAATGACTAACGGCAAATCAAGGAAGTTGTATCGTCTGTAAACATTCTTTAGAATAAGTGCTTTCTATTACTCTCCATACTCAATATTACCAACACGTATATTCGATAGAATTTATGTACAAAAGACATATTGTATGAATCGAATTGTATTTTATTGAACGATTAAAATAGAATAAAATAAAACACTCGATTATAACGAAATTTTGTCTGCTCGACAAAATACCTTACTAGCTACTTTACAGCTCGTAAGGTAGCATTTTTTTCTCTCGACAATAGAGAAAATCTCCATCAATTTATGTAATAAATAGTTCTGTACACGACAGCTCATCATAAGTTGCAGAATGACGTGGCAGGTATAATATGCTTGATTTCGCGAAACTTGAAACAAACTTGCATATTATCGCACCTCCGACCAGGTGGCGAGTGTCATACACACGAAAATTTAAACTTATGTACATTTTAAAACAATGGCACGTAGTAACTGTCGGTTTGTGTAGCAAGATTGGGGGCCAGTTCAATCGTGAAAAGAGTCAGAGGGGTTTAGTGGGAGCCAGTACAAAAGCTAGGAAAGAGTTCAGGAATGAATTTGCCCCATTTTGTTGAGGATGAAAATGACGTGTAAGTATGTCACTTGTTCGTACTTGCCGAGTTGGTAACTTTCCACAATATAATAACTAATTACTTGAAAATTTCTATTATTTCAACGTGAAACATCTAAAAAATTGGGAGAATAAGTTTCTACGGAAGATAGCTATCTCTCTCCATGTTCTAGCTTTAGCTATCTATGTTCTTGACGAAACCCCTCATATATGCTGCTGTTCCGCTCCGCGCTCCAGAGGGAGGCCAGGTCACGCCACTCGCTGCGACCGTCACCGCCACCGCTCCCGCCACCCCGCCGCCCCGCCGCCCGCCGCCCGCCGCCCACGCCTTCGCCGCCCACGCCTTCGCCGCAACGTCCGCCCCCGCCGCCCCCGCCATCACCGCAATTGCCACCACCGCAACCGACGCCCAAGCCTCACCGCCGCCAATAACCCTGCCGCCCCACCGCCGCAACGCTGCCGCCACCGCCACCACCGTCGCGATCACCGCGCCATCACCTCCGCCGCCTGGGTCGGCGCCTCGTCGTCGCCGCTGCGCTCCACCTCTCACGCTCGAGTTACGAGCGCGCGCACGACGCCGCCGACGCCGCCTCTATTGCGCCGCGCCGCGCGCCGCCGCGAGGGCGGAATTTCGGGGCAGAGAAGCGACCCCTGCGCCACACCGCCCGAGAGGGAAGCGCTGGCACTGGGAAGTAGGTCAGTAGAAAATACGTGCAAATTAAGCATTTCAATACTTCATGCACTTTCGTTGTCTGAAGGCGAAGTTTTGCGAAAGTGAGATCAATTTCGTAACAATTTCCATTCTATCCCAAGTACCGGGAGCGGTAGCTCAGTGCATCAACTGATGTCACTGCAGCGCCTCTCACCGGGAGGTCCTACTTTTCACTCCCGATGGCGGCAGGACTTTCGACACTAGCTTTTCAGCTAGGACGAATTTAGTCGCTGCCTGGAGGAGAATTCTAGCGGCCGGCTGCTCTGATCGGTAGTTTTCCGAGGTTGCCAGGCGAATGCCGGAACAGTACCATACCAAACGGGCCACGGACCGCGCGCGATCTGTCCTTCCCTTCCTTGTCTTACCTCGCCCTTACACACCACTTACACTAACATGCGACACACTACCACATATTCCGGGAGACCGGCGGGAGTTAGAGCTTGTCCCGGCTAGGCGGTGCCCTGCTAGTGGGAGAGTCTGGTTAGGGGAAACCCACTAGCCGACTGGGTCGGTGCCGGATCTCGCCATCCAGCGATGGGAAAATCACCGCTATCTCTCCAGAAAAAACATGCAGCACAGTAATGGGACTTATGACCGAAGCAGTTGACGCGCCCGGAAACACGAAAAAGCAATCAATCAATCCCAAGTATTCTAATAATGTATGTCCTAGCATTAACTATGTCTATAATGAGTTTTGTATTGACAACATTCAGTCCACAATTCTTCTAATATTCCATTGCCGCATCCATTCTCCTCACCATAAAGCCTGGAATTCGTAGGGATGAGAGGGAGTGCCAGGGGATAGAACGTAATTGCAGCGAGAAGCTGAGGAACCTCTGTGAAGAAGACATACTTTTCTTCCACTTGTGCTATCACTCAACAGTTACTCTCATTTTTAAAGTGGTGCATGGCATCACATAAATATCTACGATCTAAGGAAGTAATGTAGAAATTATTCAAACCACAACAATCAATGTGGTTGAAATTTCATCGAAAATAACTTAAACATACTCAAAATAAAACTCTGGAACTTATTTCGTGAAGCTTAAAGAGTGCGTGAAAATTATATATGTGTGAATTATGGCCGTAGAAAATTTAGAAAAGTCTTACACATTGACTAAACAGAAAGTAGAAAACCTGCCACATGTTTTATAGTTACGAAGATATGGTGAATGAAAGGGAAATGTGGCAAAAATCCTACAGTTCACCTAGCTTCAGAACATAACCCACCTAACACTATTATATTTTTTTTTGAATGGACACGTGTGTCAGCCAATTGCGTGCACGTACACTCACAAATATTTTAATTTTAAAGCACACTTCGCACTTCAGAAAACTCGCTACATTACCTTACACTCGAATCTTTTCATTACATCACTCACACTCACATCTTTCCTCGCAGAGGAAATTTCGAATGCTTTGAATAGACAGATTACAGCATTTAATGAAATAATGAATACATAACCGCAGATTAGGGTTTACTATATTAATTTTATGGTTTTATGAAAATTTAGTGTTAAGTAGTTTAGAATTATCAAAAAACTGATTAAAAATACCAAAATATATAACATCTGGGGTCCCCTACCTTTCAATTAATGCAAAAATAACATTTACTTGAGTGGAAAGCTCAAACATTCTTTCCAAACGAAAAGCCCTTATTGTATGAAATATAAATATATTTGCAATTTTCTAAATGTCAGAGTCTTTAATAAAAATTGGCACAATGCCGTCCTTGTAAATACTTGTAAATTTTTCTATTGTAGCAAAAAAGGGAAGAAAAAATGTTCTGTTATTTTCCAGATATTGTAGAAAATGTAGGAGCTTTATTTAAAGTAATCTCCAGAATTAAAATGTAATTATCCTCTATACGGCACAACTAGATATTGCTGATGATATATTTACCAGGTTCAGTTTAATGAAAAGAAATGTGCGATGTCATAGTTAAAATAACTCATTGATTTTTGTGAGGAATTACAGTAATTTCTCACCTACACTAAAATATTTTAAAAACACACTATCAGACCTTAATGAATGGTCATTTTTAAGAATCTTTATTCATCACCTCTTCTTCATTCCTTGTGAGAAATTAAAGCTGAATAGACATTACGTAGTTCCTGTTAATGAAATTAATGAATACATAACTGCAGATTAGTTACTATTGAAATTTTCATGATTTCAGGTACTGTTTCTAAAATGATTCATGTTGTGTAGATGACAGATGCATTCTGATAACATTGTTGAAAGATGTTCAAAACAAAATTCTGAACTGTTCTGTATTTGTTTCATTTTTATGTAAAACTTGTACTTTATAACATTGTAATATGCAAATTTTCAAATAAACCAGACTATTATTTTACATTTGTAACAATCCTAATTTACCCTTTCATCCCTGTATCAAAATTTTTAAATAAAAGAACTGAATGAAAATATTACCTTTAGGTACTGTTTAATTATTCTGTTTTTCTTGTTTTCCCACAACTTTAGAATTCCTGACTTGCGGCGACTTAAAAATAACCAATTCAATACTGACGTGTGTTTTAAGTTATAGCTCAAAACAATACTAAACACAGATTTTTTCTATTCAAAATTCGAAATAGTATTGTCGAGGTGATTCAATATTTCTACTCCTTATACTTGAGAAACGGATTTGTCGGGTTGGAAAAACGATCAGAAAAATCTTAAGAAATGGATACAGCTCTTTTCTTTGAATGTATTGAAGATAAGAGTAAGAAAATGATGTTTTTTCAAAAGATACCATTTGAATTGTGTTGAGAGGAATTATCAGTAGATACTAGAACTATGAAAAGCGTGAATTTCGATATATTAAACCTCCGTTATCATACCATAAGAAAGTTTTAGGTTGGCGTGCGTTTTTTCAGAAATTGCGTATTCAGATTGCTAAGAAACTATGGTACTGGCAAGTGCACACTACGAACACGAAAATAATATAGAAACACTTTCTTTTGAAATATTTCATTCTATCCGAACCTTTTTGCTAGTAAATAATTACATTTTGCCTTAAATCAGATTAAAAAGTAAAAGAAAGAGAGAGACACGAATTTTAAGAAGGGCCTTGCCTTCCTCGTTCAATTCGGCTGCGACGAATTGTCGGAGTTTGTCCAGTCGGTGACCAAGAGCACGGGCAAATGAAGAATATAAATTTGGGCGTATCAGAATGGCCACTCTCATCCCATCCCCGTGCACCCCCGGGGCGATTGCCAGTTAGTCAGAGTTTTATTAGTGCTATCGCTCCACACGCAGGCACGGCTCGTCCTTATCAGCACCGAACAGTTTTATTGGCAGCGACCGCCATTTTCATAAAGCAGGATTTAAAATCGTGTTATTATTCGCGTGTAGCCCATTAAAATAACAGCTTAATTATTATATACGATGTCTGTGACATAAAGTAAATAAAACGAAATCGCTGTAAATTATCACGTAATAATGTCTACAGACTGGCTCGTACCCACCAATTGTCGCTGATTACTGTCTACTTAAAAAAGGATTTTGTATTTGGAATTCGAACAAAAAAAGTACTGCTGGGCGGTGATGTGCTTTTTTTTCAGTAAAACAATTTTTTCTTTATTCATAATTTTCATTAGTGGAAATCGATGAGATGAGATGTGTTTGAAAATAATTGGAAATAGAATGGAGATTTCTGATAGATATTTTCCCACTTTTTTACTCTATCGCATTATTTGAAATATCACTAGAGAAATATAATTAAAATTTTCGTAAAGAGGAAATACTATATGAATGAAGTTATCGTTCCTTGTCTTCACTATTGAATTCAGGATTTCATAACGTTTCACTGTTTTTTCAAAGATTGCTTCAAGTCAACCTAAATTTGTATTTTGTAATTTTAACTACATTAATTCAAATTTTTTACCTTAGTAAATGCTTGGCATCTACAAAATTGACTAAACTAAATTCTAAAATCTACAAAAATCGGAAGTTTTAAGTTTTTAAAAAATACAAAAGACGTGAACGTGTGCATATTGTTTCGTGACGTTTTAGAAATATTAAATAACAAGTCACATACATCATCACTTTACGTGACTACAGCATTTGATTTACAAAGTATAGATTTCAAAAACTTTTGGACAGATGCACTATCCAGACACGGTATATGAGCTCTCAAGGACGCTACATGCAAAAGAGAGATTCCGTCTATGTTTAGTCATTTCGTCTATGAATCTAAATCTCTAGTTCGTTTGTCCATACAAATTTACCTCACTTATTACGCGAGATTAAACATTTATTTAAATAAAATGTTTGCAACATTGCTCATTGCTAATTGCGCATATCCTTTAATCAGAATTGAATTATTATTAATTTCTCTTAAACGCTTGTTAATAACCCCGGATCTTGAGATTACGTCTCATCCAATACATCATGCCATTATATTTGAACTATTCGTTTAGTTATAAATTATATATTATACAAGAAATGGAGAAGTGATTCTGGAGACCAAGAACATGTGAGTAAATCCTACGCTTGTTCTTCCTTCGTTTCTTATTACTTCTCGGAACAGCAGCATCCAGCTGAGGGGCTGTCAGTGAAGCATAGAGTCCCTCGCAGTCGCCCGTGTCATTAGGTTAAGACCTTCTCAGCCGGGGCCCTTTGGAAGGATGGCAGCTGCAGGGCGCGGGGCAGGTGCGGAGTCCGAACTCCGCGTTGGGACACGCGTGTGGAACGTGCTGCATGCGTCTTCGCGGCCACTTTGGCGATTCGCTCTCCTCGCGCCGTTCGTTATGAGTCGCTCGCCGCCAGGGGCGTGACGAACGCAGAGGACTCCCGGCACCCCCGCCGCCCCGCAACCCCTCCGCCCCTGCCACCCGCACCGCACACACCGCCCGAATCGCTCCGCCTCCCCCGCCGCCCCCGCCGCCGCCCCCGCTGCCGCCCCCGCTGCCCGCCCCGCTGCCGCTGCCCGCTGCCGCTCCGCTGCCACCCCGCTGTCACCCCGCTGTCACCCCGCTGCCACCCCCGCTGCCACCCCGCCGCTGATCCCGCCATCCTCGCTTCCCCGTTACTTCACCGCCGATCCTGCAATCCTGCATTTGTCCCTCCATTCCCCACCTTTTCACTCCCCTCCTACTCCTCTACTGCCGCGCTCTCGACCCGCCGTCCCCACCGCCCCTCCAATCTTGCATCTGTCCTCCATTCCCCTCCTTTTCACTTCCCTCCCTTCCCTCCCTTCCCTCTACTACCCCGCTTACATCCCCGCTCAAACTACATACTACGATACTGTCCCAGGGTAGCTCGTTTCGGAACGATTGATTTATGGCTCGTTACAGAAATGACAGTGTCCCCCTAACTGGCCAGATGGCAGTAGTAAGGAAGCTCAGGCACGTTTTTTTCTATTTCTTTGCGAATACATTCGATGAAAAGTCTAAAATTGTTCTCAATGCAGGGGCGAAATTTGGAGACTGATGACTTGTAACTCTCGTAAATAGAATCTTGCGCGTACACGTCATTTCTAAGATAGAATGTTCACAAATGTGCTTGAGAGATTGAGCTCGAATAAAAAAAAATTGTCTTCATATAACAAGTTTATTATAAATATGACCAGTTTATACTTTATATCGGTCAAACTTTTACAATTATGAGAATCGTTTGCTGAATACCCTATCCACTCCTGAAACAAGTTACAGTACTTTAAAAACGTATTGTGTCTTTTTAATAAAGAATCATTGAATGCATATTCTGCTGTAACATTTTGTCTGTTAGAGAGTGCTTACACTTCGAGGAACTGAGTCTGCATCTCAAATTGAATTATTTTATTCTAGAATGAATAAAAATGACCCTGATATTAATGAATAATAAATTAAATCAATCATTTGATTTTATTGATATTAAAATGATATCTGACTGCGAGTAATAATATCTTGCTAATGCAGACTCTGATTATGACAGAGTACCATTGCGACATAGGTACAGCGTGATAGAGAGGTAATAGGTGACATATTGCCGACATGAAATGGGTCTAATGTGAGATAGTCCGGAGCAACATACAATGAGACATTGCTCCAACGTGACTCACGTCCAGTATCAGTGATAAAGTACCACCAACACAATGTATGTATTTCGAATATTGCCATGTATCGACAAGGAAGTATCAAATTAATTAGGTTAAACTAATACATCCAAAAGTTGGATCCTCGCGAAAGTACAGTTAAAAGGCCTAAGTTTTAGATTATAGAGAGCGGGCACTCATCTCTAGGAAGGAATACGGGCGTATGTCCCTCCCAAAATATTTGAAATATTGAAATAAACTGAAATTTTCGTTTCCTTATGAATTGTGATCTTTTTTGTTCTAATTTTTTACCGTCATTACTGTTTCTTTTTTTCTTATTAAAGGCAAGAAATTATACATTCGTATTTTAGGTCGCTTTTTAATAACTTGGTCATAGAGCGTCCACTGCGATTGTTTTAACTGTAGGAAGAACACGTAAGGACAACACGAACACACTCAAACATCCATGCCTGCGGCGAGATTCGAACTGGTGACCCTTCGAGTCGAGGCAACTACGTCTCTTCAGCCTTAGCGACATCAAATACCCAGACCGGCTGGTTTCTTTATTAATTTCTGTAAAGTGATTTCTTCGCTACCACACACTGACATTTTTTAATTAATCATACTTCACGCCTGTTCATACATTTATACCATTATTCTATTTATTTCATTCATACATATTCATTCACCCCTCAGTCATATATAGACAACAACTGGAACTATTTTATTTCCATCTGCTGTATATTTTGTGCCATAATAGTAGAGCTCCCCATATTCCCACGGTTGTATTTTTGAGTACAACTAGAACGTGCTGATGGACAAGAAGCGTTGACATCCTCTCGTTTTTCCCAGCGCGTACGCATCATTCTTGCGACAGAAGATCTTCTAGCTCCCCCCTGACGTTGATGCGCCACGCCCCGCGTGGCTGCCGAGATCTTTATGACTGGCGACCCTTGCGTGGCGGACATGAGGCTGTCGCTGGGCGGCGGGGCCTGGCACTGGCGCATCCGGCGTCGCGCAGCAATTCGCACGTGCTCACAGGGGATTCCCACCGAGACGCTGGCCGGAGTGGGGGGGGGGCAACTGAATCACCGCGGAGGCTGAGGAAGCACGGCTGGACTCTTGTTCGTTCCTCGCACGCACGCACACAAACTCACACACAACTCACACGAACTCACACACGAACTCACACACGAACTCCACACAACTCACACACGAACTCACACGAACTCACACACGAACTCACACACGAACTCACACACGAACTCACACACAAACTCACACACAAACTCACACACAAACTCACACACGAACTCACACACGAACTCACACACGAACTCACACACCAACTCACACACGAACTCACACACAACTCACACACGAACTCACACACGAACTCACACACGAACTCACACACGAACTCACACACAAACTCACACACAAACTCACACGCAAACTCACACGCAAACTCACACGCAAACTCACACACAAACTCATACACTTACTCACACACGAACTGTTCCGCTTTCGCGCTTGTCCACCTGCGCGTTCGCGTGCTCGTCCGCCCAGTGCCGCCGCTAGGCAAGGGGCAGACCGGGCGATCACCCGGGACCCCTCATGTCAAGGAGCCCCGATGATGGGACTGATTGGAAAAAGTTAGTTAAAAACTGAAAATGAAATTGGATTTCGAGAAAATCTTTATTGTAATTTTGTAAGTCGCGGTACAGTAATCTGATATTTCGTAAATTATTCCATTATTTTTTTTACCTTAAATAGTTAATTATAGTGATTACTTATATAGTGGGACACTATGAAAAGAAAATTGTCAAACGTTTCTGTAACTTTTGCAAAACAATGCTGTCATTGAAAGCTTTTTACGCTTTCAAATTTTCTCTTGTTAACATCTAAGATACTTTAACACACATTTTTGCAAAAGACTACATATTTTAATTGAAGTTTAGGAGTGAATATCCCGAATTTAAATAAAATAACTTGTATAGTTTCTTGATACAACTTTCACAATTTAATTTTTCGGGGCTTTGTTTCAGCATTGCCACGGGTCAAAAATTGTTTATCTCCGGCAATGCGTCCGCCCGACTGCCTTCTGGTTCGTACCCAGCGAACGGATAGGTAGACCGGCTGGGTGAATGGGCGGTCGGACTGTTTAGATGTGGGGTGATCGGTTGGTTTGTTGGCTGATTAAACGTTTGGATGGTTGGGTTGTTGGTTGTCAGGGTGGTTTGATCGTGAGCTCGCTGACTAATAGGAGATTGGGGTGTATGATTGTTTGGGTGGTTCGAGGTTCGTGATTGAGTGACGGTTTAAAAGATGGATGACGGGGGTGGTGTTTGGGTGGTAGCGTGGTTCGATAATTGGGTGGTTTGGGTACTACTGGCAGCTGGAGGAGTGGGTGGAAGTTGGGGGTAATTTTTGATTAGGTGGGTGAATGGTTTGATAGTGGAGAAGCCTGGTATCTGCAAGATGGGTTGGACGGAGGGTTGATTGGGTAAGTGGTTACGGTTCTGGGTGGTTCGGTAAACGGGTGTTTGGATGACTGAGAGCATAGTAAATCTAAATATATATAATTATATTCTATCTAAATATATAATTATATTCAAAGTAGTATTGTATTGAAGTGTGGTGACGTGTTGTGCAGTATAGAAGTAGAAAGACAAGTGAATTTCAAATGTTGTGAAGTGAAGTGAAGTGAAAGTGAAAGTGAAGTGTAATTAAAGGGTCGTGTAATCTTGTATTTAATCGTTTAAAATAACTGTGCAGGTCAACCATAAAATGTAGTTAATGCTATTATTGTCGCATATTATTATTATTATTATTATTATTATTATTATTATGTCTTTAAATAATTTAAAGTTAATATTAGTAATATGTAAATTGTAGAGTTCTGCCACCAGGTTGTATATACCTATCTGCAGAATAATAAATATCTATCTATCTATAGGCGGTTCGGCGATTTGCCAGCTGGTCGCTCAAGGGTGCGCGCCGGTGGACCAGAGGGCGGGCGGGAGTCTTTCCCATGCGATCCTCTACCATCTCCGTCCGCTGCCACCGACGTTATGCTCGTAAAAGGCTGACGACCTCTATGCCGTCGCCGCTGCCCGAGTCGTTGGCCGCGAGGAGAGAGCCCGGAGGAACATAGGGCTGAAGGTCGCTGGATGGGGTGAGTGGCAGCGAATGTTGCGGAGAGGCTCTAGTGAGCGTGGTGAGAGTGCTTGGCGAAGGGAAGTGTGAAAAGCGAGGTCAAACGACGCAAAGCCGCTCACAAAAGACCGCAGTGGGAATATAGCAGTTGGAAAGAATTGCAACACCTAGTATTAGAAATGATTCCAATGTGAAAGTTAGCGAGAAAAAACAAAATCAACTGTATAAAATCAACGGCTGTTTTTGTGATATAATTTTCGAAAATGAGATGGTCTTGATTGATTGATTGATTTTTTCGTGATTGTGTCGGGAAAACTTTTGAAACTAAAGTTCACTATTTTACACGTGCACGATTCTCTGTTTATTTTACGGGAATGGATGAATATTGACTGTTTCCGAGCGTGTCAACTGCTATAGACTCTTGTTCCGTAAGTGTAGTTCATAGAAGAAGGCAGCGTTCCTTCTCCGCTGGAAAGGGATTTCCAGTGCCGAATTTTTCGACGCGCTTGCGAGTATTCTTGAATGTTTCTTGATAGGTATGTTCTTCCGCAAGACACAGCCCCAGCCGAGACAAGCTCTAAGATCCAGACTGTTCTCCAAACATATGTTATAGTTTACAGCATGGAATGAGTGTAAGAGAGAATAAGGGAGGGAGATGACGAAAAAAAGACTACACGCTGTCCGTGGCCCGTTTGTTAAAGAAAAGCTCCGGCATTCGTCAGGTATTGATGGAATAAACCACGGAAATATATCCATCAGAACAGCCAGTCGCTAGGACTCTCCTCCAGAGAGCGATTGAGTAAGGCTTCACACCGCCAACGTCGAGACTCGAACTCTAGAACCTTCCGTTCAGGGTTGCATCACAACCAATAGCAATGCTGAATATTCTTGGCTGTCCGGGATACGCCGCATCAAAGACATAGGTGCCGACGTTTCGGCCGCCATTCTGCGCCGTAATGCATTACGCCCTGAGGAAGGTCGCAGAATGGCAGGCGAAACGTCGGCACCTGTGCCTTGGACGTGACGTCTCCTGGACACCCAAGAACATTTAGACTTCAGCCGCGGAAGCCTACGATCTCAATAATATCTCATGCTGCTGCTGAGCCAAATCAGCGGGTAGATGGAGAAGAGGTGTGTTCCCTCCCACAGCGAGAGCGGCGCGGCGTCAGGAAAGAAAATGGCGAGGGCCGGAGGTGTTGACGGAGAGGGCAGTCGCCCACAATAAGGGATGGCGGGCCCTCTGGGACGGCTCGTGTCTTAATGCGGCGCGTTTTATCACCGGCAGCACACGATGAAGAACAATAAAAGCCCTTCCGCCCTTCATGGCTCCTCGACGCACGGCTGCCCACCGTTTCCCACCCTTCCACGTGGTCAGGTCTCCGTGAGTCCCTTTCCAGCGAGGTTATTAACCGCGTCCCTTCGCCTGATTTATTATTCACCTAGTTTTCTGTATCTGTGTTCTCCGACAATTTCTTGCTCTTTATTTTTTGGTCTTGTCGTTTTCCTTTTTTTACAGACCATTAACTATATTTTTATGTCACCTCCCACGTTATTCATTATCGTCTCCCATATCCAAAGTATAAAGGTTTTATAATTATTGCCTTCATTAAATTAATGAGAAAACACTGTCCTTTCAGGTTTTAAATTTTACCCTCATATCATAGCTGGAATCTTTTTTATTCCTGCATCATTAATTTTTTAATACTTTCCTGAATATTTGCAGTATAATTTTAATCTTCTAGGTATGTCTTTGTGCACATTTGAAGCAGATACTAAAAAAAATCACACATATTCCAAATTTTGGCTGAGAGTTATTTGTTTTTCCTTACACGGGGTCTGGATGACCTAAGGAGTAGTTTGTTATTTTCCCCATTTTCACCTCAATCCTCAATTCTCTTGAAATCTAATAAATTATTCTTATATCGTCAGTATTTGGTTTGTCATCGCGAAATAACTTCTACCTTTACCAGGTTCTAGTTGTCAGTAAAGATTGGGGTCGAAAAACATCCCGAGTATAGTACATTATAGAAACAAAAGATATGCTACAAGGGTTTTAACAAGCATTCATATTATAAACAATGGCAGTAAATGGAAATTTTAATTTTCAAATGTTCGTAAAATTCATGTTTAGAATTCACACCTCTCTTAATCTCTGAATTCTTTGTCCTTGAAAAAAGAAATTCTCTATATGCCAATCACAATTAGTACCAAGAATAGTATTTTATTTTAATTACTCAATGAACATAAAATGAACTTAAATCGCAATACAGAACTGCCAATTTGAGTGATTGTGCTGTGAAACTATTTCTGCATATTAAGTTACTTCTATTTTCCTCCATTGGACCCTGCGGCACTCCTCTTCCGCTCTCGTCTCCCGTCTTTCCTTCCTTCCTTCCTTCCTTCCTTCCGCTCCTACTCGCCCATGGGCCGCTCGGGGGCCCCGCGCAGCCCTCCGGAACTGCGGCCGCGTCGACGTCCTGCCGATTCGCTGCGGCCGCGCTTCCAGTTGCAGTCCGCGGGAGCGCGCCACTTGTCCGCACTATAAATACTTCTCAATAATGCCGCCACGCCCGTGTCCTCCGCCCACGCGCGTCTGTTCGCCAGTCCGCGCAGCGGCTGCCGCCTGCGACCCCGCGCAACGCGCGCGCCGCGTACGACCCGCCCCTGACTTCTCATCGCGTCAGGATGGGGTCGTTGCTGACCCCACTTCGCTTCAGACCTCATTGGTGACGTCTCCCCTCAGTGGGTTGCGAATTAGGAGGGGCGGCATGTATGTTCGAATCACATACATTTGACCTTTTCTCTCTCTTTCTTCAACGAGGAAAACTTTGGCATGTATAGTACAACAGATTTGCACGTATCGGAATTATAATCCTTGTCTAGGACAATTGTGCTAAGCTACAATTGTGCTATCGCGAAAATAAGAGATTTTTTAAAATAGATTTCCAGCAGACAAAACGGTAATTTATGGAATCAGATGAAAGGGCCGGTATTCTTAGCATAGTCAATAGCTGCGGATTCTGTTGAACAAAATCCTAATGGGAACACGCAGCCCCCACCTAACTCTCAGAACCCACACTCTTCCATTGGCACCCATGCACCAGCTATGGACGGACTCCCGATAATCCACGATACTACCCATTCTGAAAACATTTATCTTTCGCATATTCGGGCACTTAAAACTAAATTCGTCCTCAAAAATTGCGTTGGAGGTATGCACAAATTAAACGAGTCGATTTATTGCAAGTTTAATTCTTTCTGAACTTTTCCCGAGGTTTTTTTGGGAGATGGGCGCCGCCACAGAGCCCTTAAGAAGCAGTCACCTCTGTCTCCACCACATTTCCCTTCATAGCTCGGCTGTCACCGCATCCATGAACACACCGTAAGGCCACACTTGGCACCAGCCATCGCCGCAACCATGACATAGACCAATGTTACGAAATGTTACGACAATGTTATCGAAATTTGGTCTAAAATATTCGTCCCGAAATTCATCTTTAATTTATACTCTCTTTATATTTATCTCTAATTTGTTATTAATGCAATTAGCGAATAACACCGATTTCTTGTGTCGTGATTCAAATATGACAGAAATGTTTGATAATATTAGAGAGGGTTATGCTGACAGGCAGAAGGCAACTCGAAGTATATTAAGAAATGTTTCTTGCGATGAGAAGAGGTGGGTTTCCTAGCGCTGATTTATTGTTCTCTGCGATTAAAACTCCCCCCTCTGCTGCACGTCTGCCTCTGC
Source organism: Teleogryllus oceanicus (assembly GCA_964035755.1). Lineage (NCBI taxonomy): Eukaryota > Metazoa > Arthropoda > Insecta > Orthoptera > Gryllidae > Teleogryllus > Teleogryllus oceanicus. The sequence goes on along the minus strand of CAXIVR010000002.1, from coordinate 227,550,605 downwards.
GAACTCCTGACTCCAGCTCCTCCGCAGCGTATCGTGTGCGGAAGCCTTCAACAGCAATCCGCATCTTCCACCTCCTCCTCCACCTCCACATTCACCTCCACTTCCACATCCAACCCCATTGCTGCAACCATCTACGCCTCCAACTCCTCCACATCCACCTCCGCCATAATTTCTGTGTCCGTCTTGTCTTCACCTTCGTTTCTAACTTCATTTCCCTTTCACTTCCACCTTTGTAACATCCATCCCTACCTTTATCTCCATTCTTCCCTTTTTTTAAAGTTTTTAACAACTTGGTCATACAGTGACTACTGTGATTGTTTTAACTGTAGGGTTATTGGAGGACAACACGAAGACACACAAACATCCATGCCCGAGGCGGGATTTATCCCCTTTGCCACCTTTCTCTTCGCCACCGTTCTCTTCAACCCCACCTTTAACTCCATCCCCCACCTTTAACTCCATCCCCACCTTTAACTCCATCCCCACCTTTAACTCCATCCCCACCTTTAACTCCATCCCCACCTTTAACTCCATCCCCACCTTTACTCCATCCCACTTAACTTATTCTTTAACTTATCAACATTATACTCTATCCATTTAACTCTATCCACATTTAACTCTATCCCACTTTATCTATCACCTTTAACTCTATCCCACATTTAACTTCTATCCCCACCTTTAACTCTCCATCCCCACCTTTAACTCTATCCCACCTTTAACTTATCCCACCTTAACTTCATCCCCACCTTTAACTCTATCCCCACTTTAACTATCCACCTTAACTATCCCTCCTTTAACTTATCCCACTTTAACTATCTCCCACCTTTAATCATCCCACTTAACTATCCCACCTTTAATCATCCACCTTAACTCATCCCCACCTTAACTCATCCCACCTTACTCATCCCACCTTTAACTCCATCCCACTTTAACTCTATCCCATGCTATTCTATTTCATCCCCACCTCAACTTCACCTCCACTTAATTCTATCCTCTTTAATTCCATCCACCTTCACCGTCCGTGCTCGCATCTCATCCCGATCCCTCCTCCGTCTCCCATCCATTCCAGCGGCTCATTGTGCTGTAAAACCCGAGATGCGATATTCCCGCCCCGCCATGCTGTGCGCGTGGTCGCGGGGCGTTTACGCCGCTTTGTTCCCACGCGGTGCGGCGCGGTGCGGTGTGGCGCGGGGCGAAGCGGGAGGGGCGGGGAGGAGTGGGCGGCAACGAGGCGGCGCGAATGCAGCGTCTGTTCCGCATCTCAGTCGCCGGGACTTAACTGCTTGTTGTGGCAGCCGTAAATCGTGTCCGGATTGCTCCGGAAACTTATTGAGTTCAGAGCAGGGAGAATGCTCAATGCAGATGATGTATTTCTAATCAGGGTTATGAGCAAATGCCAAGAATGATATTTTATTACCTGCCACTATCGATGACCATCTTGGATATGAGTCTTAATCTCGTAGCAATTAATGATTATTAGGAATTATACGAAAATTAAGGAAAATTTGGTTTCATTATGTTAATAAATATCTTGGGAGTTTGGAACTTCATAGCAAGAAAATTAAATAATTTTTATAAAATGAACTGAATTCGTGAAAATGTCAAAGAAACTACTAATTAAAATCTCCAAGAGCACCCAATATTTAAAAAATTTTGGGGTTTCATTACTGCAAAGCTTGCTTAATACTGAATAGGTCGGAAATTCATTAAATCTTTCAAATTTTGAAACTACAGAAGTTGGTGGTATTTTAAATTTCGAACATAAATTACTTCTGCAATATTAAAGCTACATTTTTTTCCTCAATAAAATTTATCACTAAGAATTTAAATTATTTCTTATTTAATCATTTCATTATTTTTTTTAAGTATGTGGAGTCTGATAATGAGTCATTATAATCACCGTTCAGGCGTCGGATTAAACTGCTGAATTGGTAACTCGCTGTCAGATCAGAAAACATTGCTAAACTTTTTTGTTTCCTGATAAATTTTGTAACTTTAGAACACAGTTGAATTGCAATTGCAATTGCTCTTTTTGCTAAAACACTTTAATTTTCAAAAATGAAAACTATGCATTTTTTTCGGATCCTTCGGGTGTTTCTTGGATAAGCGTTTCTCGAGAGAAGGGTGAGGCATTAGTAGTATAGAAGTTGCGAATGAGTTGCGTTATTGGGTAATCGTTACAGTTCAATCGAAAAAATTATGTACTGTTACGAATCGTTTGTTTCAAAACGCAATATGATTTTTGAACCCGATGAACCCTCAACGAAGAGGAAGATGAAAGGAAAGAAACATTAAAAGTCAGTAGAGGGTTAATACGTATTGAAGTCGCCGATATTCCAATCAATAAAAAAAAATGTATACAAGGAAAAAAAATTGAACAGTCGTAGATAGCTAGATGTTCATCCACAAGGGAGAAATAGTTCTTAAAGCGAATATGCTTGATAGTATTAATCAGATAACGTTTATCATCAATATCCATACGACAAGAGGAATCACGATGTCATTCACATATTAAAACAAAGTACACAATGATGCACCAAATACTCTCTCAACCGAACAATTTGACTTAATTTACGTCTGAAGTGAATGTTCATGCACAGGAAAAAACTTTACCAACCAACATACATCAACCTCATCACTGCCGCGTCGGGGAAAATATATAAACTTCACTTTCCGAACGGGACGCGTGGCGGGCTTGCGGAATATCACGTATTTGGACAGCGGAAACAAGCAAACACGCGTAACTATATGTTTATAATTAAAAGCGTGTCACTTTCCAAATGAGCGCTCTTCTAAACGCAGTAGTGGCGTCGGGGGCCGAGGGAGGGGGATGGTGGGTGGGGTGGGGTGGGAGCAATGGGAACGATAAGGGCAGTGGGGGTGGCGGCGGCGCTGAGAGTTTGCAGGAATCCCGACGACGGCGAGGATGTTCTGGGGGGCAGCTGGAGGGGTAATGGGGATGGTGAGGGCGACGGGGGCAGGGGTTGTGTCGGCATTGGGCTGGGCATTGGGCTGGGCATTGGGGTGGGCATTGGGCTGGGCATTGGGGTGGGCATTGGGCTGGGCATTGGGGTGGGCATTGGGGTGGGCATTGGGGTGGGCATTGGGCTGGGCATTGGGCTGGGCATTGGGCTGGGCATTGGGCTGGGCATTGGGCTGGGCATTGGGCTGGGCATTGGGCTGGGCATTGGGTGGCATTGGGGTGGCATTGGGTCGGCATTAGGCGGCATTGGAGGGCGGCATTGGAGGCTGCATTGAGGGCGGCATTGGAGGCGGCATTGGAGGGCGGCATTGGAGGGCGGCATTGGAGGGGCATTGGGGGGCATTGGAGGGCGGCATTAGCGGTGGCGGCATGATGGTGGGGCGGCATTGACGGCAGGGTGGCGCGGGGGCGGCGACGGCGGAGCGTGCGGTGGCGGGGTGGCAGGGCGGCGGGTTGGCGGGGCGGCGGGGTGTTGGGTGCGAGAGGCAGGGGCCGGGGGCGGGGACGATGAACGGGGTGTTCGGCGGTGGAGTGGTGATGGCGCCGTTGCCAGCGGGTGGCGGGGGCGTTGGGGGCTGGTGGGACGGCGGGCGCGGCGGTCGCATTATCCCGTTGCCAATGGACCCATCCGTCCCAATCGTGTGACGGCCGCCGCAAAACACGCGTCCACAATAATGCTCTAATTAACGGATATGTATTCCGCGAGGGCCGCCCGCCGTCGTAATGGCAACCCGAGCGGTTCCGCGGGCCTAATGATGCTGCCTGGAGGCACGAGGGACGATAGGTGCACGCGTCCGTGGATGGAGATATTCGTTATGAACCCGACAGCTAAGAACGTGCCATCCAGTTCTCTCACGAATTTAATATTTTGGAGGTCCTCGGATAGCCCCTAGGGATTCTAAGATGCAATTCTTTAAGACAGAAAAATAATTCTGCACGGATGTTAAAATTTCTTATAGTTTTGAAGGGTGATTTTATGTCTACGCATATACGAACGCCACAGTGGAGGACCTCCTAACTGTAAGATATTTTGAGTAGATGATTTTTGAAATACGATAGAAAAAGCAGTTGAGTTTTGTTGAAATATCGTTTTCATTTCTTTCACCTTTCTTTTTCAATCTTAAGAATTTATACCTGTAACTGATAAGCCGTTTCAACACAAGATTTTCTAATTATGGAAAATGTATTCTCGTCACTGAATAGGTAGTTGTTTCAATACATTTTTGTAAACATGTGTAAGATTGTCAAATTACCCTTTACCACTCTTCACTTGATTTTCGCAGGGTGTTGGATACTAACAATGGTAAGTTATAATACACAAACGCGGAAAAATTTTATTTGTGATGGACAACTTTAGATAAATAAAAAAATGAAATTCAAGTATCTTTGAAACAATAAGTTGAATAGAAAAGTAGAAAATGGCAATAAATCAGAAAAAATGTAGTTAAAATGGTCTTTTAAGGAAAAAAAAGAATGGTTCGCTATGAAATTAGAGAATAATTATTAAAAGAAACAGAGGAAGAATTAGAAGAAAAGTAACCCAGGTATTGTTGAAACAAACTGATCTATCTCCTTTTTTCGACAACTGAGCAAAGCAATCGTTAACCTACAATAAAAACGTTGAATCAGCCAGAGAACTGCGAAACCCATCAGCCAGTCATGCCAACCTTCTGGAGCCGGGGAGTAGATTTAGTACGCAATTTGTCTAGCCGTGGGAGGGGGGCGCGGCGCTTCTTTGGGCGATTAGCTCGGCGCGACAGTGCGGCATCCGGGCGTCGGAGGGCGCGCCAATCGCCGCAGCCAGGAATCCCACGGGCCGCCCCCTGCGGACGCGCAGAGCCAACGGGCGGCTATTAATACACGCGTGGCGCATATCCCAGCGCGGCCCGCCCCGGACGGCTGGTTAGCGCTGCGAACTGCAGGGGAGCGTTAATTGTCACCAATCAATGTCCAGAAAATAAAATATTCATCTTGCAAACCATACATACAGCAAGATAGAAATATTGGTATTAATAATTAAACTGGGATATCATAGTGTATTATGAAGCGACTGACTAATGATGGGTATTAACACATGCGCAAGAATTATATTACGACATGAATGAAGTGTTTTATGAGTGTACTAATTTGACTATTACGAAGAATTTCATTCATCACTTACTTTCCGATTAATTACAACTATAAGAATATTATTCTTGTTTTAATTTTTGCACTTTCTAGCACATTTGGCGGTGTTTATTTTAAATCAAATTCAATTTCTTTCAAAATTTTAGCATTTTTTTCTGTCGATGTCAGTGCGGTTTAACGTCACCGTTCATCCGCCTGTCGTCTCTAGACTACAATTACAAATGATTGGACATTTCAATGATCGGCGTGTATACTTCTGTAACTGGTCAAACATCTTAAATATAATGAAGTACAATCATAAAGCTACGAGGCGCAGCCAATTAATTAAAGAATTATACAATTTAGGTAGAAAAAATTATTTACATGTTTGAACCTTTATAATATTGAAAAAATTTTGCAGAGTATGGAAAATGATTTTTTAAAGATATTGCCAGAAAAGCATACGAAATTAAATTTAAAAATTGAAATCGTCAAGAGGAAACACATTAGTACAAGTAAATAATACTCTATATAATTCACCGCGAGATACCATCGATGCTGTACTGAATTAAGATTATTTAATGGAAACTATGTAATCGATGCTTTAGTATACGAAAGCTAAAGAATCAGAAGGAATAATGTTGTAGAGTAAGGCCGTTGCTATTCTAAAAATTAAAAGCTGAAGGAAAATATGTGTTAGCTGTTCCTGCGGGAAATATGTCTGGGTGATTTTATTTATTGCTTTTTGAGCCGATCTTTCATATTTCTTTTTTTATAAAAATCTAACATTCTAATATGTTTGAAAACTAGATGCTTTTGTGTATTTTGCACGAAATTATAAATAACAAACTTCGTTTCCTTTTCTATACATCTTTTATCAATAAATATTACAAAATATTAAATTTTTAAATAAATGAGTGAATAAGTTAAAGACGAAATTGTGTTAGATATTTCAAGTATTGTGAGAAAAACTCAACGGGGAATATTTTTATGTTATACGGGAATGAATGTCGGTACTATTTAATGTAGTGCTTCGCGTCAATATGAAGGAACTATTTTGGTTAACATTAATACTATTAATAGCATTAAATTAATAGTATTAATTAATACTATTTTTAAGTCATTTCCAAATACTATTTTTCTAATACTAATTTCATGTCAAAATATTATTTGAGAATTATATTGGAGAGTAATATTGGTTTGGAATGTTTTCTGTATATTTTCAATAAAAATAGTATTTAAATCATATTAGCTGATTTTATTTCTTAAATATTTTTTTGAAAATGTTTAGATCTCGTGATAACTAAACATTTCCGAAATAAAATATTTGACAGTGAATATAAAATCAGCTAAGCATCCAAGTAAATAGTGCTTTTACTGAAAATATCGTCAAAAAACATTCGAAATTGCACAGCACCATGTCAAAAATCGATTATAATCAATTTGGATTTCTTACATGAGCGTTTCGACATGTGGATAATTTCACCCAGGTTTCCAGGTCGTTTCAATGATGGACTGTTTTCGCTCCCCAACTGTCCAGATCTCAACCCATGTAACTTCTTTCCTGGTGGAGGTACCTCAAGGGAAAAAATCCCAAAATGCCCACATTAGTTAATGGAGTTCATAAGAAGTATCCTTGAAGCATCACATAAGACTTGTGTCGTAAGATTATCGCTAAGGTTCGCGTTCGTTTGCAGGAAGTTATTATCGAAATGGTGGCCCTTTTGAGCATATGCTGCAGCATGTTACAACAATTCTCCAGTTTTCCATTTTTGATTTAACAGCAAAATGGTGTCTCCTTTCGTGCTGGTGCGTCGTGAGTAGTCCTTTGTCGGCCATTGTTATACAAACTAGTCACCTATTATAGCGGCGGATCGTGAAACGCGCGTTGTTTGCAGCCGACTGATTCTTGTAAGATGCACACAGACAGTTGGTAAAAGTGTGCGAAAGGATGTATTAAATTTCCTGCAACATAGTGGACGAGTAATGAGTATAGTTTCGTTAGATACTTAGGAAAGCCGGAAAATTAAAAAAAAAACAATAAAACATTTTTGCTTTTATGTGAAAAATGGAAATATTTCATTGTGTTTTTCTTCCTATTGTCGTACTAATCCAGTAGACTGAATTCTCCAACTCAGTGTTATTCCTTAGGAAGCAGGTAATGCTATGCGAATGCAAGGCTTGAAAGAAGAGGCGGCCCATCATTAAATAGTCCCTACTCACATGTTGCGTTATGGAACATTTCTTTTGTATCCGTGGTGGGTAAAAAAGCTTTGTATCCGAATATACTACACGAGGTTACTGCTGTCCTGTTCACAGTGCGTCTCGTATGATGCAGCTGATCGCTTATGCGATCACAACGAACCAAGAACGAGGGCATCCGCCAATTACACGTTTGCTTTTCAAGTGTTTAGTTTCGGAGCAGCATTTTGTGAATTACTTTGAGTGTAGAGAACTGTTACTTTGTGTATCCGTACATGCTACACTGATATTGCAGTATTTGCGACGACACTTTTTGCGAAAATACTTCATTTTTTGGTGTGTTATGAAAGACAATTTTATTTGTTGTTCTTGAGCAGAGTGCTTGCTACTTTTTAGAACACCATTTTATCGTTATTCTGTTGACCAGCATTTTTCCTGCTACATCCCATTCGTATATCCCTGTTTTCACCGAACACGCTCATTCCAACTATCCTAACGTTAGGAATTTCAGATTTTTTCTTCCGGCATTTTCCGAGAATCAAAGGTTCCACTCGCGGCGCCGTCGAAGCGCCTGCCGCCTCGGCGTAGCGACGCGTCGCTTCGCGTAGTGTCGGCTGCCAGGGAATTTAAACGGCTGGGCAGCTCAGCGGTGACAATCGATGGGAGGCGCCCGGCTCGACACGCACCGGCTCGACCGCGCTGCGTGCGCCCGCGTTAAGGGCGCCCTTCCACCGCCCACGCGCCCGCCCCGCCCCCGCCCACCCGCCCATCGATTGACGTGGTCGGCGGAACGGGTGGGCGGGTGGGCGATGGTGGGGTCTCCGCCGCAAACGACGCTTAGGGTTTGTGCGCACGGGGACCGGCCACAAAGAGGAAGCCGGGGTGCGTAAGGAAAAAGGATGAAATGTGGCAATTTATTTGCGTACAAATAAGGCGGAAGGTAAGAGGTATTGATGGGGATTGATAGAGCTTTGGTCAAGGAAAGAAAAGTTTGCACGTGGGTTTGCAAATGGTTGGGCAGAGCACCGAATGTCGGGATAGGATCGGGGCTAACACAATGTGGGCGTCCGGTCAAGTATTGGTTCAGAAAAAGGGTTACGTAGAAGATTGAGTACCGGATAGTTCCGTACCGGATGAGTATTCAGTGCGCACGAAACAGCATTGCAAACAAACTGCACCAATCCAATTGTATCTCTGGATCCAGTGTCATATCGCCCGAATACGGATTTATAGAGCGAACAGAACAGGTAAACGAAAGTGGGTAATCGCAGCAGAAGTCGCTTTGCTGGCAGAGACTCCACCGGGACCGGTAACAGAGAGAATATATGGTAATCTGTTGATGTCGAAAGTCTAAAAGCGTAGATGAAGATAGAATGGAGAGATTGAGAGTAGTGGTTGATTGCATCTCAACTGGAAACTAGTCTGGAATAGAATCATTCAGGGCCGGGAATGATTCAGGAATCGGGTCGGGTAAAGCGCGAGTCATGGGGTTGGTGTGGACTGTTACTAAAGGATAAGGTGTCATTCGATAACATTTCTGTTTATTTCTTGGCTCATAATTCATTTTGGCGTGTGAGGGAATAATGACGAGTCGAAGAAGTGGTTAAAGCGATACAAGTTAAGCTGTGAATTGAGGGAAAAGGGATAGCCTATAATGTTTGAGATAAGAATGGAATTTATCAGGCAGAAGGAAACCTATGTGAGAAAAACCGTGTTCGAATCCTGGTAGGAACTTTCAACAGTTTGAATTTTTTTGTCATACAAGCAAGTGACAAATATGAGGTATTTAACGTGAGGAATTGAGTTAATTTCATTACTCAGTTTTATAGGCTAGAAATAGAGTACTGAAATCAAGTCACAACCATGCCATAAGGGAACTGCCGGGAATTTGCGGAAAAACTCAATGTCCCTACTATCAAAATTCGACCGCCCTAGAGAAGCGCAACTAAATATCCGGTCTGGGCTGTAGATTATAAAGACATTTTGCACAACATTAAACTTCTTACCGTATACCACATTTGAGCCTTTGCACTTGCGCACAATCAATGTACACTACGTGTTTGTGACCGGTAGAGCTAGAAAGAGACCCGAGAATTGATGCACATAATGGAACGTCTGGATATTATGGCAGTCTTTAAAGGAAAATGGTGAGTATTACGGACGAAACAATAAAATTGATTGGAGGGAAGGTGTTTAAAATGAGGCGGCAATGAGGTGGGCCTTCGACTTGAGTAAAGTGGGAGAAACATCATGGCAAAGGAAGTCGTAGAAGGAATGAACAATGGCACGAGGCAGTGAGAAAAATAAACAAGGCATAAGGCAACAAATAAATGGTGAGAAAAAGGATTGGATAGATATGGAACAAGGAAATAAGTATATTTTTGAGAAAAATGGAGACGAAACTGTCGAGGTCATTCGAGCCTATCTTTTCATGAAGGATGGCTAGAAAATGTTTAATTATTTTAATTTCCATGAAATCTCATACGCTATGCCAATTATTTACGTAGCCAAGGTTCACTTTATATTTGAACCGATTCTCCTACGCAAGATTTTGACAAATTGAGATAATACAATTTAAACGGACCTCCATTTTGTAATTTGAATCTCACAAGCAGTATGGACATGACAAGTGACAGAGTAATATCCGAGAGATTGTTACAAGTTGTTCATTGTACCTACATACAATACTACGTAGTTGGGGGATGTGACATTTTCTTAGCAACTCAATTTCATTCAGTAATGGCATATGTTCCCGAGGTCTTCATTAGTAACTGTGAGAAGACACAATTACTGAAGAAATGTTACTGTATTCAAGATTTTTTTTATTTCGGGAAGAGTGAAGACATTCATTTAGTATGTGCTTAGACAGTCGTAAAGAGTGAGATCTACTAGAGAAGAAGTGAAAGAAGACAGGAAGAGATGACGAAACTTATTACGTAAAGGGAAGGTGAAGATGGCTTGGCGTGCACAGCTAGCGAGACGTTTTGCTAAATTCCACAGACCCTCGAGCAATGTGAGAGAGAGAGAGGAGGGATTAAGGGACTGAGTGGATGGTTGAATGATGTGGGCGGGAACGGACGAGTGAGCTGAAGGATGGCGCGATAGCATTACTGCGGAGTGGTAGCAAAAGCGTTGCCAGCAGTGTCGCTTAAAAGCCGAATCAAGACCTGTCGCTCTGGGTCCTCTTGGAGACAATGGCACGAGGGGACGAGTAGAGGTGGGCTGATTCCGGGTCTAGTAACGAGAACCAGGACTAGTGAGACCTGCATAGAAATAACGAGAACTGGCGGAAGGGTGCTGTATTGATGTATAGAAGTAGCGAAGTGGGATGCGTGGAAAAGCAGAGGTGAGTAAAGTAGCAGAAAGAAGTGGAAGCACGAACAATCGACTGTAGATCCCGTGTGATAAATGAATGACAGATTAACACGTCAACTTGGGGGGTTGGGGGGGGGGGGGTGTGGTGGGTTGTGGATGTCGGGTTGTGGATGTCGGGTTGTGGATGTCGGGTTGTGGATGTCGGGTTGAACTTGTGGATGTCGGGTTGTGGATGTCGGGTTGTGGATGTCGGGTTGTGGATGTCGGGTTGTGGATGTTGGGTATGTGTACGACGGATTGTAGATGTTGTATACTGAATATCGATTTGCGGGTATCTGGTGTTGGATATTGTGTTAGAGATGTCGGATTTTGAGTTTTCTATTCGTCGTATCGGATTCTTGTGATGTGTGGTTTCTGCATGGCGTACGGACGACTTGCTAGAAACAAAGATATCAGATTGCAGGTAGCTGGTACCTGGCAGCAAATACTAGTGACATGGGGGTGCAGGGGGCTCTTTCGAATCAATGACGGTTCAGAAATAAATTGATTCTATGAAAAGATGAAACGTTTTGTAGATAAGTCTCTATTTTAACGAAATATGCAAAATAAACATCTATAATTAAACCACCAGAAAAATCGGCAAATATGAACTACATATAGCATTATATTCTAACAAATGTCAAGAAATATAACTTAGCTATGCAACGGACAAAAATATGCAAATCAAAGAAGTCCGCTCCCTAGTCATCAACCACCAATTGTCATACTGCCTGTCGAACTCATTACTCACAACATCCCCCATATTACGTGCAATAATACGCCTTAATACGATAATAATATAATAATAATGATAATAATACTGATAATAATAATGATATTGATAATAATAATTATAATAATAATGATAATGATAATAATAATGATATTGATAACAATAATAATATAATAATAATAATGATATTGATAATAATAATAATAATAATAATAATATTGATAATAATACTGATAATACTAATGATAATAATAATGATATTGATAATAATAATGATATAATTCGTGCATGTGCAAACAGCGAGCGGAGGGCAGGGTGTGGTGAGAAGCGAATGCGTGTGACGGGTGCCTCTTTGCGCATGGCGCGGCGCGGAGGCAGCGAGGGCTGCATAACCCCCGACGCTGTCGCGGCGAGACGGACGGCCGGCGGGGGCGGGGCGGACGCGAGGGACGCGGCGTCCGGCGCTGGGCGCATTGGCAAATAAATCATCCTTAATAAGCAGTTGGGGCGCGGGCGGGCGACTTAGCGACCGGCTTACCGTCGCGCCGCGTGTCAGCTGTTCATCGAGCGGGCCGGCGGAATAAACCATCCTTGTAGGGGGTCGGTGACGGGAAGAGCGGTGAACGGCAGTGGCAGCGCGCGGGTGGAGGGTAGGAGGCGGTTGCTGGCGGAGACGCGGTGCGAGGCGAAGGAGTGGCGCGGGAATGGCGGGGCGAGACGGTGGTGGCGGGGCGTGGTGGAGGCGGGGTAGGGAGGCGGGGCGGGAGGCGAAGGGGTGGGGTGGGGCAGGGCGGGGTGGAGGCGGGGCGGTGGAGGCGGGGCGGGTGGAGGCGGGGGTAGGGTGGAGGCGGGGGGGTGGAGGCAGGGCGGGGTGGTGGAGGGGCGAGGAAGGCGGGATGAGCGGGCGGGGGCGGGGCGGGGTGGAGGCGGGGCGGGTGGAGGCGGGGCGGGGTGGAGGCGGGGCAGGGTGGAGGCGGGGCGGGTGGAGGGGGGCGGTGGAGTGGAGGCGGGTGGAGGCGGGGCGGGGTGGTGGGAGGGCGGGTGAAGGCGGGATGAGCGGGCGGAGAGTGGTGAGGCGATGGAGGTGAGGCGGGGCGGGGTGGAGGGGAGGCGGGGTGGAGGCGGGAGAGCGGGGGGACTGGGAGACGGGGCGGGGTGAGGCGGGGCGGGGTGGTGGCGAGGGCGGGGTGAAGGGGGATGAGGGCGGAGGTGGTGAGGTGGAGGGGTGGAGGCGGGGCGGGGGGGGCAGGGCGGGTGAGGCGGGATGAGCGGGGAGACGTGGTGGAGATGTGGAGGGCGGAGGTGGAGGCGGGGTGGAGGCGGGGGCGGGGTGGTGGCGAGGGGCGGGGTGAAGGCGGGGATGAGCGGGGCAGAGGCTTGGTGGGGGCAGCGGTAGAGACGGGGCGGAGGCCGCTTATGAGGCGTGGCAGGCGTGATGGGTGGCGGGGGCAGGGCGAGAGGCAGGGGCGGGGAGGTGAAAAGTGCCCTGCCACGGCCAGCACCGCGTTGCCCTTGCCGTCCGCGTTGAAACATGACGCGATGGCGCAACCCAGCACGTGCGAGGTAGAGGTCTGATAACGCTGCTTCTCCGTGGCTGCATTTATTCAAGGGATATCGCATTCATAGCAAATAGGCATTATAAAGCATTTTATTTTAAGTCAAAAGCTTTTAATGACGCTTCTTAATATGTAAATAATCTTTTGTTTAAGAACCTTCTTGTATCTTTATCATGGGTGCTATTTTTCTCTACTGTTAACTACTTGCGTGGTCTGTCTTTGTGGCGTTGCCATAAACCTTTCAATAAGACCTAGTCTCACATCAGAATTTTTTAATACTTATATTTTACTAAATCAAAGTAATAAAATAAAACATTGTATGTGACAATAAAGACACTTTACGTACTCGATTAATTTTTCTCAGTTGCTCCTTGTTTGCATGTGAAGTAAGAATACCTCTTCTAGGTAATGTACATCTTTATCGTTTTGTAAAATCCCTTTAACCGTTAAAGCTAAGAAAACCATATTTTTTCGTTGTAAAAACTTAAAAATAATCCTATTCTGTAATAAAAGTAAAACTTTAATTTATGACTGCTAATTTTATTTCAAGTTTATTTCAATGTTCTAACACTCTCATATTGAAATGGGTAAATTTGTTTACGTCTCTTTAACAAAGCAAACTCGTTAAAACTCTTAAAGATATTTTGCGTTTTAGCACTTCGTTTTTTTAAAATTTTTATCTTTCTAGCTGCGTTACTTAACGACATCGCATAAAATAACATTTTTTGTAGTAAAGTATTTTTAATTCACTCGCGAACTTTCGCCTTCAGTTTTCATAGTGCGCGCAAAATCTTATATTTATCGTAAATTATTATTGTGTCGTATATTTCACAAACAGTTGATATTGAAAATGAAGTAGTTATTGCATGAATAAATTATATTAACAAAATTTACAGTAAACAAAGTTTTATTGGAACCAAAGTATTTGTATATGTGAAACGAGATAAAAACTAATAATGTATTGAGTGATTAATATAATGTGTATGTAAGTGAATATATAACAGCACCTTTTCAGGTTTTCTATACTTCTAATATTTGTATTCTGACGTGACTTGCTGGTTTCGATGTTTAATTTAATTGCTAAGGGTTGTGTTTTTTGTAGTGTACTTTTTTGCTGTAACATGCTTATTTTCCAAGACATTTGTTATATCTGAAATCATGAGAGAAAACTACCACTGCATTGTAAAAGACTTTTTTCCTTGTAATAATGGAAATCAATATAAAAACTATAATATTTCACGCTACTCCTTATTCACTGTTTGAAAACATTAAAAATATTCCGTAACTCGAACGTCCATTTTACTTCAAAACATCGCAAATACCACTCGAATTGAACACTGAAATAGTGAATGTAAACCTTTACATTTTGTTTACGAAGAGTTAAGATACGGTAAAGGGTTTGTTTCATTACAAGATAAACATAAGGCACGAAAGCCATCAAAACTCGACGCAATCAATCCATGACTGTCGCCTCTAATACCAGGGTAGGAACACCGAGTCCCACGTATTTTGATTTATTATTCCTCTTATTTTCCGTGCGAGTTGGCTTGCGTACCGGAAACTGTCACTCCCCCACGCTGAGACTGGGTGATCGGAGGTCGAAAATGAGGCAAATGCACACGGCTGGCGGCGGACGTCGTAATGGCCGCTGCAGACTCTGGCAGAGAAAAAGAGTGAGGGGCACTCGCACGAGGTCAGAAACGTGATGTGACAGAATAATATCAAATGAAAATGCGCGTCGAGAAAAATAAATTGTTAGTGGCTCAGGGGACGTCTAGAAAAAAAAGAGAAGTTTAAAAAATATTGTGAAATGAAAAGAACTAGGGAAGATAAAAGAGGTAGCGATGATAATTATCTTTTTTAAATGTATATATTTTAGGTCGCTTTAGAATCTAGTTACGTCATTAGCAACCACTTTTTGTTTTAAGCATTGTAATATTTGAATCATTCCATATAACACTCATATCTAATTACGTAAATGAGGCAAAACTGTTAACGAGCATGTGTTTTGTCGCAATGTAATGAGATCGACGATAACTTCCTACACGTAAGATAAGAAATGACAAGGAAATGACAACATAACTGAAATTCTCGAGGGAGCAGATGAAGGAGGGACAAGGCCGACACTGATATGGTAGGCGGCAGCGTACGTGGAAATTATAACCCACAAGGGCAGCCACGTTGAGGAAACATGGCCACCCGCGTAATAATGGAGGGAACTGGAGCCATCACGTTCTATCGATCGTCGTGGTTCGTCGGATGGGAAAAAGGAGGAACGGAGATCCAAGGAGTCCATTAATGGAAGGACGCAGCTGTGTAAGAGGAGACATGGATATGGTTGGAACATAGAAGGAAGAAACTTTCCTCTACGTTAAGGAAAGAAATATTTTCAAGCGTAAGGACGAAAAAGGGGTAAAAAGGAATACATACCCCCATCTTTAATTGGTTCAGACTTGAATAGATAGATGGGAATTATTAAAGTAGAAGAGCGAGTAGGAGTCTGAGAGGAGGAATCGAGAGAGAGAGTGAGGGAGAGAGGGAGAAGAGAGTGAGAGAGGGTGAGAGAGAGAGAGGGGAAGAGAGGGGAGAGGGAGGAGAGAGAGAGAACACGGAGAGGAGAAGGCATAGGACACAAGAGGCAACAAAAAAAGGGAAGGCGTCCAAATTACTTAAGAAGTTCATGACCAAGAAATCGGAAAATCAGAAAGGAATGTGTAGAAGAAGAGAGGCAGAGATGAGGATTAAGGCGAGAGGTTGAAACAGAGATATTGAGAGAGTAACAGAAAAACTTACGACGAAATTGTGGAGTATGAAAATAATTTTGTTGGTGTAAAGAGGGCAAGAAGATAAAATAATTCAGGCAATGAAGAAAAATAGCTAAAGCTACAGAATAAAGAGAGCAAAGTGCCGGCCGGGTGGCAGAGATTGCTAGGGCAGTAGTGACGTAGTGATCTCGGACCGAACTGTCGCGGGTTCGAGTCCCTGCCATGGCCTCGGGCATGGTTGTACTTGTGTTCGTCCTTTCACCCCAGATAATCACGATTTCGTTTCATCTTCATAGTTACCATTACGTTAACTCCAGTAGTTATCGCTAATGACCTAGTAGTTGATGCGACCTTAAATAACTCCCAAGAAAAGAGCAAGAGAAGAAATGAAAAACGAGAATAAAAGAAACACGAGACATCAGACAAAGAATAAGAGTACGACGTTGAAAGCTTGTGCGTCAAATCAAACGGCGAAGAGTAAAGTGGAACCTTAAGGTTGAGAGAAAGGGGGGATAGAGAAAGTAGTATCTTCGATAGTACGCAAAAAGCAGATGTGAAACAAGGTAGACAAGATAGAGTAAAAGCGATCCAATAGTCCTAGAAAAGGAAAAAACAAAGGAGAGACGCCAAGAAGAGACGAACTATATAATCCGTACGAAGCCGAAGCGGAGCGCCAGGACGAGTGAAGAAGGAGCAAAGGAGAGACGCCAAGAAGAGACGAACTATATAATCCGTACGAAGCCGAAGCGGAGCGCCAGGACGAGTGAAGAAGGAGCAAAGGAGAGACGCCAAGAAGAGACGAACTATATAATCCGTACGAAGCCGAAGCGGAGCGCCAGGACGAGTGAAGAAGGAGGAAAGGAGAGACGCCAAGAAGAGACGAACTATATAATCCGTACGAATCCCAAGCGGAGCGCCAGGACGAGTGAAGAAGGAGGAAAGGAGAGACGCCAAGAATCCGTACGAATCCCAAGCGGAGCGCCAGGACGAGTGAAGGAGGAAAGGAGAGACGCCAAGAAGAGACGAACTATATAATCCGACGAATCCCAAGCGGAGCGCCAGGCGAGTGAAGGAGGAAAGGAGAGACGCCAAGAAGAGACGAACTATATAATCCGTACGAATCCCAAGCGGAGCGCCAGGACGAGTGAAAGGAGAAAGGAGAGACGCCAAGAAGAGACGAACTATATAATCCGTACGAAGCCGAAGCGGAGCGCCAGGACGAGTGAAGAAGGAGCAAAGGAGAGACGCCAAGAAGAGACGAACTATATAATCCGTACGACGCCGAAGCGGAGCGCCAGGACGAATGAAGAAGGAGCAAAGGAGAGACGCCAAAAGAGACGAACTATATAACCCGTGCAAAGCGGAAGCGGAAGCGGAGGGCCGAGGACGAGAGAAGGGAAAGACGAGAACTTTGAGGGCGGCCGCCGGTCAGCCTACGCAAGGTTGGCTGAAAGCCGCGGGCCTGGCCGGCGTCAGAGGGGGCGGCTACGCGTCCGCGGTAGGCTCAGGTTCATAAACCAACCTCCGCCGCACCTGTGCGCCCTCCCGCTCCCCTCCTTCTCCCACTCCCTCTCCGAGAGCGGCATGTTCGCCCTGCTCAGCCCGCTCGCCGCGTCCGCACCAGCTCCGCCTTTTTTCAAACAAATTTATTATTACGACTCTACGACGGTTTTACGCTCTCTCAGTGGGAGACATTCGTTTCAAGCTCCGGTAGGAAAAATATCATGTTTTGAAATTAAACGGGGATCTATCTACTCCATCTGTATTTTGTTTCTAATGATTTATTACAAAGAAGAGACCAAACAATAAATACTGGATTGTTTCAATAAACTATTTTCATTTTGATATATCATGAGTACATGTTGAAATGACACCAGAAGGATGTGGATTGGATACGTTTTTACTTAAGTACGCAATAGCATTATTTCCCATGTTTAGTAAATGTAATTTTATTGAATAAACAATCATTTCTTTCGAATGTCTTTTTAACTTGCAGAATGTCTTGCTTAATAACTTGCAAGTGTACCTGCGTAAATTGTAGCTTATTCTAATAAACCAAATTCAAGAATAGACGTGCAGCGAAACCTGCCTAAGCCGTCACAATGGTTCCGAAAAAAATTTCCGTTAATAGAGGTGTTCATTTAGTCAAGGTTAGGAGATAACTGGAGAGGAAATCAAATCAAATTATACTAATTGCTATGAGATGAAGTATGTTCTCCTTAACATTTTTAATTTTCTATAAATTAAAAATAGTATTTAAGCGAGGTATTTGGTCATTTGGCCTCCTCTCGGCTAATATCAAAACATTTTCTCGACTTTTCAATCATTCTCTAGTGGAAAAACTCCATTTTCACCCTCCCAGAATCGAATAAACAAACTATTCTTGAAGATGCAGTTCACGTTCTGTAGAAACACTATTGCAGAAACGTCTTTTAGACCGAATCACATCTTTAGCAGATTCCCTCAGACGAGAAGAACGACTTACCAAACCATAGGAATGCTCTGAAATGGGAGAAGCAAACGCATTGTTATTTCATTAATATACATTTATGAAAATCATGTTGATACCTGACATAGCAATTAATTCCTATGCAAGGAAAGTATTTTGGGTTGTCACATTTCCAAGTAATCTGAAAATGCGTTCTGTCGCAGAAAGATATTAAATCAATTAGACTTCACAATGTTTCATCTTCTTAATATAATAGTTGAAAATTGCTTCAACCGACTGCTTAATAAAGGTTACGCTTCTGAATGTATCTGACCTTAGGCCGCGTACTCAGATCCCTGCTGAAAAAGGGGGATATTTAGGTATGTTTTGTGGAAAAATCAATGTGTTTTTGAAACGTAGCAATAAACCGAAGTGATCACTAAATTGATGTGAACGATTGAACAGGTGCCTCAGTAATTATCTTGAATGTGAGAACGTAATAACATACTCCCGCTTACTTAAAATGAAGTTTAATTGATGTGGTAGGAACGTTGAGTACTAGAGCTCTCGAGAAGAGATAGAACTGACTAGCCCCGTCTTGAATACAAATATTTTATTTTTTCACGGATTTTTTCGTTTATCTTTTGAAATAAAAATAAATCTAGTTGTGCTGCAACAAAACAAACATTCGTGTATAATTTATAATGTATCCGCAATATTACACGACTATATGAAGCAGCAAAAGTGTTTCCAACCAGCAATATTTTTTCTCCGCGGTGAGACAGAATCGCAGGCCCACAGATTTAATTCGCCGTGCGCTTCAGTGCTGTACCATGTCACTTAGCCGTATTCAAGCTTAAGCCGGCTTCATAAAACTGCAGGTTTTTTTTCAGAAAACTTTACAAAATCTTTTGTACAGATGTCAATTTTTTTAAAAAAGATTTCATTTAAGGCAAAAATTTCCATCTTCAATATTGTACTTTTGCAATGTTAATATTTTGCAGTTTGTAAATATTGAAACTGCACCAATTTTCACCGTCCTTTGCATACAAGATGAAAATTTAAAGAAAAATAATTTAAACATTGTTGAACCTTATTTCAGTATCTGCCTTTGAGCAAAAAATTTGTTAAGAAAAAAGTATCTATTTTTAATATTGAATGAAGTCGCCGGAAAACATTGAATTTTTGCAGTTTCCAAAAATCAAGGTTTTCAACGAAATGGAGACGTTCCCCATTCTTTGCGTCCTTTACGCTATCAGAGGACAAAGTCGAATAAAAAAAATTTGAGACTTTTTGAGAACATTTTGTAAATGTTGAGGCTTAGTGTGAGTGCATATAAAACAAAATATAGGTTACAACTTGCAGGGCCCAAGTTCCTTTACCAAGAACAGGAATATCAATTTTGCAGAAAATAATTTGAATAGTTTAGACACTTGCGTTGAGTACAGACATACAGACCGACGGACAGACATACGTTTTGTTGTCTTTGATTTTTCGGTGTCAACGAATGAAAAAAATGGCTTTGGACAAAAATTGTGTTATAGGAAGAATTCGCTACAAACAGGTACACGATTTATCCACTTTTTCGTTACCAGGGATTGGTAAATAAGATGTTTCTGAAAACAATACCGTTCTTGCTGAACGATTACAATGTTTTCTATTCTTACAAAATAAAGCGAGAAAATAAAACAGTTGGTTTTAAATATCGGCAACATGTTTTTCTATTACGTTTGTGATGCAATAAGTTTGTCGATTGTGATGCGTTTGGGCGGATTTCATGACCTCACAACTACACTGGATATCTTACACTGTCACCACTGGATATCTTAGGCACTGAAAGTAACATTAAACCCTTCTTTTGGTCTAATAAATCCTCGAACGTAGTAATAAATAGGAAATTTTAAGAGTATTGAAAAAATACAATAATCAGAAAGATACCATGAGTTTATGACAACGTACGAAAGCAATCTCATCAATAATGCACAAATTACTTAATTACGCACGGTGTTTCTAAAAATGCGAGGTCACAGTTCTGATGCAAGTTAAAGCGACAGAGAACACATCTGTGGATATTGCATCTGTTCCACACGTGACGTCACGGATAACACGAGAACGCAATCTCCGGGTGCTCTAATATTAATCGCAGACTAAGGGATGAGATGACTGTAGGCCAGACTGCATGGCCTCCCGCACACTCGGCTCTTGCATGTTCCATCCTGTGGCTGAACAGCGGTCGAGGATGTTGAAGCAAACGTGACACAAGAAGCAAGGAAAAAAAATCAACCTATGTGGAGAAAATATTGTGAATGTGGCAACAGCTCTGAATCTTTCTCTCTGAAGTTCACAAAAACTGTCGGGCGTCATCTTCTGGAAGATAATATTTATTTTTAAAAAACTTCGTAAAACCTGCAGGTGGTAAGATGATTCTCTACCTGACGATTGGTCGGAGACACATCTTAAATTAGTCATTTCACGTCATCGGGTATCTATTAAGTGCATTACGGAAACCCTTTGGGATAGATCTTTTAGTTTTACACTGCTTCCACTTTGCTAAACGTCGATAAAGAAGTAAACATTATGCAAAGATGTGAAATAAAGGGAGTTACACCGAAACAATTTTACCAGCCGCCAGATGAAATGAACCCTTCAAGTTAGAAACTACAGTTTCTGGAAAAAGTGTTCGGTTTATAGATTTGTATACATGAGTATGAAGCAATGTTTAGGACAAAATGTGCCCCATACAGAAGAATGTTTAAGAAACGTGTTTAAATGGGAGGTTCCATTTTAAGAAAGTGTTTGCAGACAATTATAAATCAGTAAATTAAGAATTATAATCAGACATAGTAGTTCCATTATCTACGATGAGCAGAAATTTACTAGTTAAAAAATTAGTAATATTATAAGCGATGTTGTGAGAAAACGGTACATAAAACATTTTTTCACTTTGCAATAATGGTCACATCAATATTTGCAAGAGGTGGATAAGAAAAATAAAGAAGGCATCTTGCTTTGATTTCAAGCAAGAAAATGTTAACACCTAATTAATTATATTTCCAAATTTTAACTCGGACCATGCAGTCTGCACTATTTAAAGATGAATTTCTCTCTTTTCAGATTACGGTGACGGTTACATCATCTAAAATATACGGTTTTATTTTGTCTGCGGTTCTACTACTGTAAAAAATATAACAATAATTCTCCAGCGGAAGTAATGCCTCGGTATCTTGAAGCCGAATTCTGGTAGTGAATAATTCTGGAGGAACCCAAAGTATTTTTAAATATTATTAATAAAAATTTCGGCCGGAAAATCATCCAAACCACTAATAGTAATCATTCAAACGATCAAGAAACAAAGTAAATTGTTTTAAGCTATGAACGATCATGATAGAAATACGTAGATTTCGGTAGATTCGAAGATGATGATTTATTCACTCAATTTTGGATATTAAAAAACCGGTTTTTCTACTATTCTTCCATTCAACAAATAGCAAATAAAGTTACATTTTTAATCCAGAAAAGTGCCATATGTGGCTCAACAGCTATCGATCTGCAGCCGTGGAGTCGAAGCGACCTTGATGCGTATCTCCATAATACGCGGATATACTTTATAGTGGGCAATACTCGCCGAGCATTTTATGGACGCATGTGCATGCTCACACCTTGGCTCTCTGCGAGGAAGGCGCATGCGTGTTTAGGGAGATATCGGCGAAAAACCTACAGTGGGTTTTCGCAGTGCAATATGGCCTTTTGTATGATTCATGGGGCGGCAGATTTATTGGAGGGATGGTTGAGGAAATATTACGGAGCAAATGTACGATCAGGTTTACCTTACTGCAACAGAGAGGAACATACAACAGGGGGTTAGCTGAAGTTCAAGATTCTATGGTTACATCTGCATGGTATTTAGTCATCTGCTTTTAGGATGTAGGAAGAAATGCTCAAATAAGGTTGGAGGTGAAATTAAATTTTTTAAAATAAAAAAAGTATTTCCAACACAAATAATTATTAAGTCAAAAAATAATTAAAAATAAAATGTCAACTGTTTTATTTTGCCAAATGATATCATTGAACTTTTTAAATTAAACGGATTCCTAAGTACAAATGCAATTTTTTTTCACTAAATGATGAAGGTTGTCTGTACGAAAACAAAGTATATTTTATGAATTCAAATACTGCATTCATTTAATAATGAAACCAAATTTTGTATGGAAAATTTTGAGGCCACTAATGTTTGTTTACAATGAAAAATGAAAATGGAATGTGAATTCATACGGTAACGGATATATTAATCCATAGAACCATTCAAAATTGTAACCGCAAATGTAAACATTTACGTAACATACGTAAATAGTTTGCAAATTCCAAGATTTCATGTGATTTCACATGAGAATAACATCATGATTAATCAATATAAAATGGCATTTTCATTAATAGAAAGTCAAAGTAATTTGCAAATACATTAATTGTACTTCATCTTCAGCCGTCATAAAACGGTTCATAGAATCGCCCATTGCATTGACGAAGGGAGAAATCATAGTCATCATCGACAATTGATAAATATAGTATTCACGTTATATTCTTCCTATAGTAATTGTAAATAATACGTTTATGCCAATGTTACAAGAAAATTTTATGTTCTTGAGTCTAATTCACGTTTTCATGTGAATGTGTTTTAAGTTTTGGAAATATTTTTTTTATTGTATTACGAGAGCAAAATAGGGAACCTCTTTGGAATAAACAATTAATTCACGGGCTGGGACGATTTGCCGCTTTTGATGAAAGTGGGTGATTAGGAATCAGTTTTTCGTTTGATTACATTTCAAATGAACTTAGGCAATGTATTACTACAATAACTTAATAGATCAGCCATTTGACCCATTCCTGAAACCCGAAGATAAAAATGAGATAAGAAGTTTGATTAACTGTGAAACTATTATTTTGCCACCACTCCATATCAAGAGTGCTATAATTAAAAGTTTGTCAAGGCTCTGAATAAGAATGCAGATTGCTCTGAATAAATTTGTTAAATTTTTCCTTTTCTTTCAGAGGTCAAGCTTAAAGAAAGCATATTTGTTGGGCCTAAAAATAAAAAATCTGGTGGATGATGAACACCTTGAAACAATAATAAATGATAAAAAAGACTGGCCTGGTCAGGTTTCAAAACTATCTTCGTCAATTCTTAAGGAAATAAAAAACATCCAGATTTCAAATCTAGGGTGAATGAAATGCTAACTTCCATGAAGATTTTAGGATATAACATGAGCATCAAAATCCATTTTCTCCGCAACCACCCTGATTTCTTTCCTTATAATCTGAGGAATTTCAGTTATGAGCATAGAGAGATGTTCCATCAAAACCTGAAAGAGTTGGAAAACAAAAAAGCGGGTCGATGACCCCATCTCGATCGGGTTTTTGTGCAGTTTCCCTGATCCATTGAGCAAATGCTGAGATGGTCCATTGATTTGCTTCTGCGTAAATGTAGCTTTTCTGGACGTAAATGTAGCTTCACTATGCGCACGTTTTGTTCAGCTTTCCTTTTGCTTGTAGTAGTAATAGAGCTTAGAGTGAGTTTCTATTTGTTAGCAATAGATTTTTTATTTAAGTTTTATTTTGTGACATTATTATGTCTTAGGTTGATGTCATAATACATTTTGTAATTAATTCGTCATTATGCAATAGTAGAAGACTAATATTACAATACAATAACGCTAGATACTTTGTGAAGGATCCTTCAGAAAAAATGCATACAATTTGAATTTAGACATAAGTATTTAATTTATAAATGTTGGAACCAATAGAGAAATGTCAAATCTGTTCGTTCGTTTACCGTTACAAATAAGTTTTCTATTATTATTATTATTATTATTATTAATTATTACTATTTTTTATCTTTCAGCTATTAATAGTTAAATTGTTCGGAAGGGATTCTGAAACTCAAGAAAGCGTGCGCAAATGATTTTCTTCCCCATACGTCACATAAAGTTTTTGATTAAACGAATAAATAAATAAACAAAAAACATTATCAGGGCAGATATTTTGAAGTAATGATGGCAGACGACTGTTGATTCTTAAAGAGCGATAGTGTAGAATTGCACAGAAGACGACCGATGAGGCAAGCTTTCAGCAAAAGAAATTGTCAGCAGAGTCACATTGGTAATATAAATACAACATTATTGTTAACGTGTCAATAAGTATAAGACGTGTATCGCTGATATACATATTTATACTTATTTTTAGTTCAATAGAATTGTGCATAACTAGTTTTAAATCGTTTATTCACCGTGAGTTTCTTGAAACTTTCATACATCAAGAGTTTTTGTTTACCAGTCTTTGCTTTGAAATTACAAAAAATCTTGTGTGTTAGAGAAAAATGGATTTCATATCTGTTAATTATTAGCTTCAATGAATTCAAATCATCCATCAGAATCAAGAGCGCCGGGAATTTTTTTCGCTACCTGTTTTTATTTTTTTTCTGGTGCGTCAACTCTTTGTGGTCACTAGTCCTGCAAGTGTGTGTCATGCTATATTCGGATAGTGAGCAGTGATATTCCCTCTATGGCATGTAAAAATGGTACAGATCTACACATCAACTTTGGGGTTACCCCTTCAAGAATGTGTGATAATGTAGTGCTAAGTGTCTGTCTGTGTGTTTGAGTTTGTAAGGGGAGGGGAAGGACAGGAATGAAGAAGAAAAAGCGCGTCTTCGTTAGGGCACTGCTCTGATTTTCGCCTGGTACTCATCGGGAAAACTACAGAAAACTGCGGACCACAATAGCCGCTCGATGTAATTCTACCGCAGTCAGCGACCGAATTCGACCGATCTACCTATTATGACGACAATGCTTCATGTAACCTTCAGTCATCTCCGCCGGTTTGTAATAATTATCAAGTGTAAATGAATTTGAGGCGTTGTTTTGTCGTATATATGTATTTTTGCATAAAGCTTTTTCGGCCGCATTGCGGCCATCTTCAGTGCTATTCTGAGGCGGCTGGGTGCCTCGGTCCAAACCAGACGGAATATATACGACAAAACCACGCCTGAAATTCATTTACAGGATGCAAATATCGTTAATGCAGCTCCATTTCCTACTAATACTACTACAATTATCAAGTGGTCGCACACCTCAGCGAGACCTTCAACGAAACATAATTTTAACAGTGCACATTCACTGCCAAAGGTATTCTCGCTGTAATACACCTCGGTACCATACATTTGCACCTGGCCAACAGTAATTGATGCGTTTCTAAACATGCAACATCATTGAAACTTCTACCAATATTTATATAATATTATATAGAATTAAACGTATTTACAAAAATGTAAGTGAGCCCATGTGGACTCATGGGAACGCAGCAGTTAACAATATTGAGACAAGCCAACGCTTAGGACCACATGGTCTCGTAGTAAAACAAAAAAATCTCGTTACGAGTCCATATGGTCTCGCATGGCAGTCAACGTGGTGGATAAAATTACTGGGAAATAACTTTGGAAGAACTTGACAATATTTCGATGTCTGTGCGCACCAACTGAGCGCAGACGACGAAACGCTCTGTTAAAGTGCAGGGAAATGGCCCTCTACATTTTTCACGCGTCTTCGAATGCAGCGGTGGTCGCTCGGGAAATACGAAGTCCCGGAAAGCCAAGCGGAGCGCAGGGGGTGGGAGCAGGGGGTCAGATATTACGGGGAGGCGCGGGTAGAAAAGGGGCGGAAGGGGAGGAGAGAGCGAGCGAGGTGGACGAACAGGACAAAGTATGTGGATGGGAAAGAAGAACCGAGCGTTGAGATGTATGTATGTGGAACAGTTTAGGCAGAAAATAGCACACCTGTAATGCAACGGCTAGAGAGGTAGGAAGTGAATATGTTGTAAATGTGAAGATTATGTTCTTCAGAAAGAAGGTGGCTCAAGAAATATGGCAAAAAGCATTCCGAGCTTCAGGCCAGCCAGGATACCAAAGCTCCATGGGGTCGGTTGTTGCCGCGGAGAGAAACAGGAATATCGTACAGGGATGATAGTGATAAGAAAGAGATGAGAAGAAAGATACATGGTAATAGAGGAAGGATACGGAAATGGGTAGTGTGAGGACATGAGAGTAAGGATATAAATAATAGAGAAGGGCACTTAAAGGGAGATACCGAGGTATTTCAGTGCTTTTTTAAAAAAATTATTTATTTATTTATTTATTGGAAGAAGGCGGACGGCTTTGGAAGACACAAAAGCACTGGCAAACTTAAGAATGATGAGGAAAGACTAAGAGTGGTGTAAGAGTATCTACAGAAATCAGGTGCACGAATATTCAGACATTGTAAGAGTGGTTAGCACCGAAGTAACAGTAAAAGCATTGATCAAGATTAGGAAACGAAATTAGATGTTGTAGCGAAGGCTTTCGCAATGGCGCTCGCGGCATTGGATGCCGGGGTTCAAGGGCGAAGAGAGCAGTGACAGACTGGTGGAGGAACTGAATAATTGGCTTGGGGGTAGTAGCAACTTCGGTGGAAGCGGAACGGCAGCCAAGGAAGGCAAAATCCAGAAAAGGAAGCTCAGTTCAGGGAGGGGTGAAAGTCGAACGTCCTGGACGGACAGACTAAGCAGGTCCAGAAGAGGATGGTCACGGGGCCATCCTCTTCTACAGGGAAATACTTCTACTCATTGTATGGGGAAATGTTGCGGCAAAAGATGTGAGCACAGGGAGCAGATACAGGGGAGATTACAGAGGTGCGTATACAGACAATTATAGAAGAGGAGAAAAGGGCGTGGTTAGGTGCAGAGACAGAGTGGGGACATCGGTGGGACAGGGGTAGGAACAGGGATGGGAACATAGGACAAAATCGAAAAGGGACAGGAGTAAGTTAGGGAACTTGATGAACACACAGACGGATACACATCAGGGATAGTAGTGGGGATAGTGGGTATTCATAGGGACAGATGTAGGGTGGTTAATAGGCGGAGACGGGATTGGGTTGGAATGGTTGGTTTGGGGTTTTTCGTGTTTCCGGGCCGTCAACGGCTTTGATCATTAGTCCCGTTAGTGTAGTGTATGTTTTTTTCTCGGGAGATGGCGGTGATCTTCCCAGGCTGGATGACGAGATCCGGCGCCAACCTACCGTCGGTTACTGGGGATTCCCTCTAACCAGGACTCTCCCACCAGCGGGTCACCGCCTCAGCCGCGACAAGCTCTAAGCTCCCGACCGGTCTCCCGGAATATGTGGTAGTGTAGTGCATGTTAGTGTAAGTGTGTGTGTAAGGGGGAGAGGATAGGACAAAGAAGAGGAAGGAAAGATCGCGCGCGGTCCGTGGCCAGTTTGGTAGGGTACTGCTCCGGTATTCGCCTGGTGTTGATCGAAGAAACCACGGAAAACTACCGATCAGAGCAGCCGGCCGCTAGAATTCTCCTCCAGACAGCGACTGAATTCGACCTAGCTGAAAAGCTAGTGTCGAAAATCCTGGGGAGTGGGAACCTAGGACCTCCCGGTCAAAGGCGCTGCAGTGACATCAGTTGATGCACTGAGCTACCGCTCCCGGTGCGGAATTGGTGATAGGGGACCGAGACAGTGGGTGAGGGCGGTGCTAGAACAGGGAAAGAGCTTCCCAGGCAGAAACGAGAACGCTAGGAGCGCGGGCGGGGCCATGCATAATGGAGCGCGGCGCGGGCGGTGGGTGAGGCGAGGGAGGGCGTCGCTGCGGCGCGACGCCGGAGGTCGGCCACTCATCGCCCGCGCATATTAAACCGCCTTCAATAAGACAGCGCCGCGACGGCCGTTCCATCACCCTCTCACGCAAGCACGCACACACGCACACACGCACACACGCACACACGCACACGCACCACGCACACACGCACAACGATCGCACCACGCACACACACACACACACACACAGACGCCCACGCGTGCACACGCTTAGCGCTGGCGCGACCTTCGCACAGATTCTTTCCCGTTTTTTCCGTTTTCGTCGGTAAGAGAATGACGAGGAATGTGAATGCAACACAAAATTACGAGTATTATTGATCCTTGTTCATGTACACTAATAATAATAACAATAATAATAATTATTATTAATTATTAGAAATAATAATTATTATTTATAATTATTATTATTAATTATTATTGCCATTATTATTACCATTATTATTATTACTAGTATTTATTATTATTACTATTATATTACAAAGCCATCAGTGGACAATAAAAAGAGAAAACTGTCGCATTTGTGTTAAGTGGAGAATTGAATGTTTAGAAAATTGTTTTGATTTTACAACAAAAACTTTGTTTTCATCTGTAAAATAAATGATTCCCTCACGATAAATCCATTCTCTGCAAAATGAAATTTTTATTTGTCACTTTTCTAGTGCATGTGAATAAATATGGACTAGAGTTCATGACTGATTTTATAGAACTACTCGTGTATAAGAACAAAAATTGGGGACGCATAAAATTGACACGACCTTATTTTAAATATGTTTTTGTGGGATAAATGCTTAATATACTTCTGGAAACTTACTTTAATGAAATAATAAAACACGGTAATATTCATTGAAATCAAATAGAAAGATATACTAAGAAAAGTGTGCACCGAGTAGAATGATATTAAACATTATGTCCAAACATATATTACACAGGCGCGCGCACGCGCAAGCACGCACGCATGCACGCACGCACAACACACACACACACACACACACACACACGCACACACACACACACAAGTTGTCAGACCCTAAGAGTTGACACATACTTTTATGTCGATGTGGAACTTGAAACTGAAGCCAGTATTGCCCAAAACACTCGATTTTTTTAAATCACAAATGAAAACACGTAAAATTTATGATCTACAATTTTACGGAGTTTTTTCGCGATTTAAAATAAACTGGGAGGGGCGCAATTCTGACTTCAGATTCGTAGAGAAACATGTGTAAGTCTTCGGGTTTGATAACACCACCGAAAAAAATGCTGGTGTTTTTCGCGATTTAAAATAGCTGGAGAATGGTGGAGCAATTCTGGCTTTACATTCGTATTCAGGGCGTCGAAATACATGGCAAAAATTGTATCAATACTTTGGGTCTGACAACTTGTTCCTGTGTTATTAATCATCCATTCTATTTTCACTTTCAGAATCAGAAACTATTCCTCTACTAAACAATGTCTTCACCAAGAGCCACATCATTATCTTAGAGGATGATCATCGGTAAAAAGCTACGAGTAGATAACCCTTCCCAAATAGAAAAAAATTTGCAAAAAGAACTGCAACTTATACATCTGCGAAGTCCATATATCTTCAAATATGTTTTTTCTGTATGTTACTGACATGTTTCATTTACTCTTTAATCTGAATAACATTGTAATGCGATTAAAATTGATTTAGTAATTTGTTAGGATGAATTAGAAACGTCGTTAATTGAAGCTGTCATGTGTAATTTGACATAGTAGTAGGAAATCGATTTATGACATTTCCTTGACATTCCTTTCTTATTTATTACCTTCTATGAACACGATTCATGAACACAGCACAAATACATGTACCTCTTAAAGTATTCATGCGTAAATCGCAATCGTTCAATCATTTTCAGACGACGTATCACCTCTTTAAAAGTATGTGGGAAGACGATTTGCGAAGCACCTTTTCCCGTGAGATAATTGACGGACATCTACCATACACCGCTCTCTGCCATCCCACACCTGGACCTCACACTGACCTTCGAGCGCGGATGATTTTCCCCGCGTGGCATCGTGCGTTTATGAAGGGCGCGGCGCGGAAATCGTAAGGCGGCTATGCGGGGGCCGCTCATTAACAAGTACGTTTCCGCCTCCACCCTCACCTCCTGGCCCGCGCAGCCGCCCCCGCCAGCCAGACACCCACCGGGAGAGGTGGCTCACTGCATCAACTGATGGCACTGCAGGTCCGTTGAGCGGGAGGTCCTAGGTTCGAGACCCGACAGTGGCAAGATTTTCGACACTAGCTTGTCACCAGGTCGAATTCAATCGCTGTCTGGTGGAGAATTCTAGGACGCTCTGATCGCTAGGCTGGTCTGATCGGTAGTTTTACGTGTTTTTCCGATCACACCAGGCGAACGCCGGAACAGTACCCTACCAAACGGACCGCGCGATCTTCCTTCCTCTTCCTTGTTGTATCCTTCCACTTACACACACCTTACACTGACATGCACTACACTACCACATATTCCGGGAGACCGATTGGGAGCTTAGAGCTTGTCCCGACTGTGGGGGTGCCCGCTGGTGGGAGAGTCCTGGTTAGGGAATCCCTAGCCGACGGTAGGTCGGCGCCGGATCTCGCCATCCAGCGGGGAAGATCACCGCCAACTCACGAGGAAAAAGTATGCACTACACTTACGGGACAAATAACCTCTGTAGTTGACGCGCCCGGAATCGCTAACAACCAACCAGCCAAACAACCGAGCCACCTTAACACACCTCGCCTCGTCCTTCGCTCCTCGTCATTTCTTTGTCCCACGGTACTTCTGCAACCGTTCTCCGCCACCTCCTGCTGTCTGCTCCTGTCCATCCAATGCATCCTCTGCCGCTCATCAGCCACGCTTCTCAACCGATCTTCTGCTGCCCAAGATTTTTCGCGTGCGTGTCTTTTCTGCTGCAACCCTGTCCCACCGTCTCTGCTGCTCCGTGCTCCCGCTTTATCTGCCCTCGCATCCCAACGGCCTCATCAAAAGATCGCAACGCTTGACCAATTGGTTCTCTTCCTTCGTCCACGCT
This sequence comes from Teleogryllus oceanicus, assembly GCA_964035755.1. Taxonomy (NCBI): domain Eukaryota; kingdom Metazoa; phylum Arthropoda; class Insecta; order Orthoptera; family Gryllidae; genus Teleogryllus; species Teleogryllus oceanicus. The sequence goes on along the minus strand of CAXIVR010000002.1, from coordinate 227,519,753 downwards.
ACTTCGAGTTACAATTGCTGATTCTCTGCCCTCCATCATCCCCGCTGCTCCAGGCTCCAAGCCTTGTCCTCCATATCCTAACACCACCACCCCGCCCTCCAATCTGCACCTCTCGAATACGCTGCTCCAATCCTAACCCTTCGGGCAGCCTATTTTCCACTCAGGCTCCACGTCTCTTCTTCCACGTCCCTGCTCTTCCGAACTCCTGCCATCCACGTTGCTTCCGGCGTCCCAACTAGTCACATACTCCTAGTTTACCTCTGCAGTCGCTCGGGTTTGCTTCTGCATCTTGCAATTCCTCAAAGCCTATTACACCCATCGTCCCCAATTACGGTGGTACCACTCAGTCCCACAGGGCCTCACTCCCCTCTTGTCTTTGCTCCACATCCTCAGCTACTCCCAGTCACGTTTCTACACCTCCTGATATGCCCATCCAGCTGTTCTCTTTGGCCATTTTACCATCACACTATCCCCGATTCTCCTACTGCCCCTCGCACCCCTTTTACCTTTCGACGCTTTTGCCATTTCGCAGTTCTTCCCATCTCACCTGACGTCCCTCTGTATCTTCGCTTTCATTTTCGCAATGATAGAACGCCCCACCGCCGATCATCTGGATCTTCCATTCTTCATTTTCTCATTCCCATGCCCTTGACATTCCTGCATCCCCGCTTACCCCACCGTCTCAGTAGTCCTTCCTAATTCGCCGTTCTACCATCCCCGCTCCTCTCTGTCCTTGCCACCTCAATCCACCTTTCCACCTTCTGCCAAGCAGGGCAAAGCGAAGTCACACACACTATCCTCCCGTCCCCGCCATTCCCGAAACCTCGTTATCACGATTCTCTACCATTCCCTCTGCTTCGACCGTCTTCGTTGTCCTCGCTAACTTGACGCCCAGCTCCCCGCTTCCCTCAGCTCTCCGCAGTCTTCGTCAATTTGCCTCTTACCATCCCCACTACCTTCACTTTCCCTGCCTCCTTGCCATTCGACAGTTTTGCCATCCGTCCCCCAAACCCGACACCCTCACCGTCCCCGCCATGTCCGTTGCCCTCGCTATCACTACGCTCCACCTTCTCGACGCTCGACTATCCCCGCGGTCTGTAGCGTCCTCGCTGCCTCCTTTAGTCCTCCTCCTGCTCGAGCGCCATCCCCGGCGGGATAAAAGGTTAATGATCGCTTTATCCTCGCCCGCTGCCTCCTCCTAATGACTTTTAAAGCGGCCGCTCCTATTAATGTGCGTTTCGTGTGCGGCCGGCGAGTCTACCGACGCCTCCGCGGCTAAACCTTTTCCGCCCGGCTGAGCCCTTGCTTTCGGGGATTCACGCTCCCAGCCGCAATTAACCTCTGAATCACTAAAAACTCACCGACATGAAAGGCCTCAGCCAATGCTTTAAATGATTATGATTGGAAGTCCGGGTACCGTATACCGGTGGCTGGATAATGAATCATGGTTTATCAATGAGCAAGGCTTCCGTTACGTAATTCCATGTTTTGGTGCTTGTTTCGTAAAATAATTGGAAAAAGGGCAGAGAATAGGGTATTATATCATTGTATGTACACAAATAAAGAGTCAATGAAACTTCGTAACTCAGGAGTTATAAGATTGCAGATTTTCGACACCAGTACCTGGGTCAACTCGAAGGCCAAGGAATAGAGTAACGAACATCATATGAATGTGACGAAAGTATTAGAATGAAGAGCAAACAATAAATAGTAGCTTTGAAGTGCGTATTCTCCAAGTTTTACTTCTGCGAAATTTAGTTGAGTTCATTCTTTGGGTGGCTGGGGAATTCCTAAGACCTGTATATGAATGAGATTTCTAGAAACTGATTGCACCCGTAAATCCCCAAGGTTTACCCCGATCAATTTCATGCGGATGCTAGAGTAGTACGTTCGCAATGCCGTGTGCTCATTATTTCTCGATAATCACGCGACTTCCGTCCTTAGGGCCCAGCGGTTAGTTGATCAATTTCCAAATAGCTCGTCCTTCACAATTATGAAAGTTTCCGGCAACCAAGGGTAGTTCCAGAGGGGTGTGTCAAAAGGGAATGCACCCCTATTTGAAAATTTTCAGAGTCAATAAAGAGTTAAAGAATTATAAATATGCATAAAATTATTTTTTTATTGATTAACATAACAATTAATGCATTTTTAAAATATAACATTATACATGTGTACTAAACTAGTAGAAATAACTGCATACATTACACCGTTAACATTATTTTTTTCAAATACCTTGTGGGTTAAAAATAATATATCAATGAATTGATTTTAAACAAAATAAATTAAGTAAAGAATGTTAATTCTATTTTTTTATGTCCTTTCCTTTCATGTTTTCTGAAACCATCTTTAGTGGCAGAACTGCGATTCTGGCGAAATGCTCGAATTGGTCTGCAGTGCCGTAGTAAGAATGAGGTTATGTTGTTAAGTATGGGTTTCCTCTATCGGCAGTTGTTAATGAATCACTGATCAGCAGCCTCGGATACTCAGCTCAAGAGTTTCGTTATCGAATTTCATGAACTTTATGTGTTTTTTCCATTAAAATAAATTAAAGGCAAGATATTAACTTACATTTACGAATTGACATTGAAGAAAACATCAACATTTTTATATCTTTTACAGGTATTAATAGAACTTTGTACATATATTCTAGTCCATACTCTTTTTCTACATTTCATATTAATGCATGAATTGAACACGTAGTAGAGTAAATATTGTAATCACAGTTTATCTATAAACTTCTTCCTTTATTAATATTTCCTCCCAATTCAGCGAAACAGTGTCTGTTGGTTTGATGTGTGAAATGTCTTTGATAAATCATTTATAATACTGTTTGAAGCACATTTAATTATGTGATATTCTTGTGATTGGAGATATACTATTTTCTCGCCAAACTTCTTGAGTACTTATTTTGTGTTCACACTAATATAGGAAAATTGAGAATGAAAAACACCAGAGTTACTGTTGTCTAGAAAATAAATTAAAAAATAAAGAGAACATTTCGACACCGTCTTCCAAAATTTAAAAATCAAATATTACATTACTAAACGTAAAATTGCTTTTGTTCATTTCAATCTACATTTTTCTCAGTTTCTAATGTTGCTGTGGTGAACTAATGAACCCGGAAGGATATTTCATGGTACGCATTACCTTATACCATGCTTGTATATGTTTTTTCAAATAACATTTTTCTCAACGGTTTCAAACGCATCAAACATAAGAAAGACCGCAGGCCATGCTGCATTACAATAATGAGACGTAGCGCTTTTTACGACTGCGTTGCAGCAAGCAACATCTGCGACCGTTCTGTGAAAACAAGGTCAAGAGATCGGGCAATAAACCTCACGGAGGTCATAAGAGGTCTATGTCTCTGTAGCGGTATAGTTCATTTGTTGAGGAAACTATTTAATAAACAGGAAATACGCTCCTTTGTCTCCCTCCATCTCCGTATGACTGCAAGAAAACTATCATCAAGGGAGTGAGTTTCTTTGAACTTAATTCTGTTTTAAGGGCTTCAGTTCGAATCATAAATTTCATCACACTGTCCTGGAAAATTCTTGAAAGCTGAATGTTGATATTCATTAATAAAATGACAGAATGACTACAAATATATTTACACACACCATATTTACACACACAATACATTTAAAATATTACAATTAGTGTTTTTGTGTACTAAGTGAATGTCTACATGTAAACTATTACGTTTATTCTTCGGGAAACATTTGTTTCATAGAGAGAAATGTCGATAAACAAGTCTTTGAAATTCTTTGTGACCTCATATCATTTGCACTTCTTTTCAACTAACTAGTCTCCTACCTACCTACTAATACCTTCTCGTTTTGCAACGATAAAACTGTTTGAGAATATTAAGGGTCATGGAACGTGGGTGTTTAGGACCATCTTCTGGAATTAAAAAGCGTATTTCGAAAGAGACGAATCTCCAAGAAATATAATTTTCAGGAGGAGAAAGTATTAAGATTTTGTCTCATATTTCAAGATAGTAACAACGGTTTTTGGATACCGTTTAACATTGGTAGAGAGTCCATTTTGGAACATTGTATTTGACAGCATAATGAAGAAGCAATTTAAGGATATATATATATATATATATATATATATATATATATATATATATATATATATACGTACGTAATAAAATTAGAAAAAAGTAAATGAACATACGTCACTTTGTAAGTAAGCCCTCTAAAATAGTAAGTCTCTAAGCTATGCTGACCTTTCCTGTAAAGAGACCCCGAGGACATGTGGAGAATCAACAGACCTTTGATACAAATGCAGAGTTTAGTTTAAGAGAATGAAAAGTTTTCTTAAATATTGTCCATAGAAACAGCGTGAACTACATAATGATGTTAAAATGTCTCATGGGAGTTTTCAGTCATAAAAAGGAATGGAAAGTGTTATCTTCCGAAAACTTTCTTGGAAAGAAAAGAACATCTGCAAATGAAGAGATCGTAAATATTTGAGACCTATCTTTAATATTTACAAGCCCTTTTAGGAAATTTTTAAAACCTTTCTGTTCGGTAAAACACACATAGATAGCAAGGGTGAGAAAATATTATTTCTCGCACTATCAGAGGCATCTGTCTGTTCGGCGAACACAATCGAGGGAAACGCGAAGCAGATGCATCTCAAGCACTTGAGCGTATCTCCCGCTGCCTGTTACGGCACTTAACCACTCCGGGTGCATTGGCAACAGATGGAACAGTCGTAAACTTCCTGCCAGGAGAGCATCGGTGCAACGGACTCGTTGGCGGGATAAGTGCATGGCCACAGAGGTGAAGGTTCCAACAGTGGTTTTGGAGACGCTGGTAAAGACAGAACGATGACAGTGGCAAGGGATAATGAGGCGGCGAGAGTCGGTGTTGGACGGTGATTGGACGGTGATTGGACGGTGATTGGACGTGGATTGGACGTGGATTGGACGTGGATTGGACGGGGGGGGGTTGGGGGGTTGGGGGGTTCGACGGGTTGGGGGGCCGGGGAGTGGGAGAAGTTGCTTTCATCACACGTGACTCTCACAGCGTGACTGAACCGAAGCTGAGTGCAGTGGCGTGACAGCTGGTGCTTTAGCAGACACTAGGAATAGAGCAGAAACGCATGGATATAGCTTTTGCGGCAGAGAGAGGAGGGCGAGAGACTTGCGATGTGAAGCGATCCGATCCATTCGAATATGATCCGATCCGACTCGACTCGACTCGTTCCAAACCAAACCGATCTGCACCGACTCTACGCCAAATTAACCCAACCCAAACCTATCCAGCGGGCGAGAGTGTGAGAGTGCCCGTGGAAGAGGACATGGACGAGGGCGAGAGCGAGGGCGAGAGCGAGAGCGAGAGCGAGAGCGAGAGCGAGGGCGAGGGCGAGGGCGAGGGCGAGGGCGAGGGCGAGGGCGAGGGCGAGGGCGAGGGCGAGGGCGAGGGCGAGGGCGAGGGCGAGGGCGAGGGCGAGGGCGAGGCGGCGACGTGGGCGACGGCGAGGGCGATAGTGTGGGTGACGGCGAGGGTGAGGGCGTGGGCGGGGGGCGGCGGTGTGGGCGACGGCGAGGATGACAGCGAGGGCGTGGGCGAGGGCGAGGGCGTGGGTGACGGCGACGACGTGGGCGTGGGCGACAAAGAGGAGAGAGGGCGAAGGCGAGAGCCTATGCGTGGGCGTCTACGCGGCAGGGGCGGAATGTGGGAGTCTCCCGTGCCCCGTGTGTAGCCCTTGTCCGTGCAGATGCCTCCTCGCGGCGAGGCGATAGCGAACCCCGCCCCATGTCCCCCCTCGCTCTCCTCCTCCGCTCCCGTCTTCTAAACGACTCCCAGTGGGGCTAATTATTTACCAATTCTAAGGAAGAATTTGTATCTCATTCACTCCTGAACTATCTGCAAACGAGGTTCAAATATTGTTTAATCTTTATCTGTCTTTACGAGAGACGTTGCACTTGTGCAATTTCATTACTATGGAACTGTGGCATATACTCGTTTATAGTTAAACAAGCTGAGAATTGGTAAAAGTTGGAATTGATACATATTCATAATAAATTAAAAAAATATTATGGTATTTCATTCAAATCATATTTGATTGGGAAACGCGAGGGAGATGTATCTGAGATGTTCTAAAGCAGGAGTGATATTTAAGAGGACAACTTCAGGAATGAAATTATGTCCAACAGATTTCCAAAATGCGCCAGATATTGAAAATAACTGAAAATTTTGTTAAAACCATAGGGATTATGGTAAAGTACTTCATTGGCGGTTTATTGGACATCGACATAGCGATCGAGCCACCTCATAAAATACATGAGTCTTTGTTTATTATTGGCCAGAAGGAGGAAGCGGTAAGAAAAATCGGATTGAAAAAGCTATAAACTTTTTCATACACACCTCCGCCCTGACTGGGGCATTTTGTATACATAGTTAAACACTATTGGTTTAATTTCACGAGTGTAATAGTCACGTTAAATCTATTCCTCTGTGGCCGCAATCGTTCACCATTTATCCCACTGTATTCAAACGGTAGGTACTGCCTTTGTGGATAAAAGGACTCACTTTTTTATTTTGCGATTTCTAATTTTTATTTCGTCTTTACATTGTACAAGGTAAGCTTTTCGCCCCTCTTCATGTATGTCCAGCCCTCAGGGCGCCTGCGGCGGCCCAGAGCCAGACGTCGTTGAGCTGATGATGATAAAACATTGAGAGACCCAAATGGACTCCCTAAAGAGTCGTGAAAGCTTCATCGGGTATCTTAGAGTAAGCACGCTACACAACGATTTCAACGGCCACCATTCAGTGGAAATCGTTGTGAATGTCTGGGGTCGCCATTACATGTGAGAGCGGCCACCGTGTGAAATACAAACGGGGTAAATGAAGATTCCTGATGTCTACGACCAGACAAACATACCAGTCATTTAACACATTAATTACAATGCCACATATTTAAGAAATCTTCACCCTCACGACAAAAATATATTTTTACTCATTTTTTCATAACAGAATGAGAAACTTTTATTTTAAATATCGTTATAAAATTATATCCACAATAACTGATTGTACATTGAATCCATGATAAAGTTGAATTTCACGAAACTGAGAACACATTTTTCACTAAAACATCGTTGACCGCTCGTGAAAAAATCAACAAAGACTCACGTGAGAGATCAAAGATTTCGAGCAAGATTCGAACCGCGGTTGCCAATGGTACAAGGCTTACTTCTATGCCACAGATCGCCTACCCTCGTAGTAATCATTCTCGCCTCCACTCCTCCCCCTCTCCGCCTCCGAATTGTCGCCTCCCCCTCCCTCTACCGGCAGCACCCTTGGCCTGCGCCCGGCCCCCCTTCCTTATCCCCGGGGCCGCGGGGCGGCGGCGTGTTCATGTACCACCGCCTAACAGTTTTCCCCCGGCCGCTTTTTACGGCGATACCATAAAGTGCTGAGCCCCTCTGCTCCGCCGCCCCCGCCGGGTGCCGGCCAGGCGCCCAGCGTGTTATCTAGGCGGCGCGCGTTTACAGCGGCTCTTGTAAAATAGCGCATCTAGCGTCTCTTATCGGGAGCGCGAGCGCGCCCGCGCGGAGGTGGTGGCGGTCCGGCGGGAGAGCGCTATAAAAACGTGCCGGAAATATGTGCAATACTCGCCAGATACCCCTCCGCGTCCCTCCGCCATCCCACTGGTTGCCCTTCGCGTGGGGCCGGTGCAAGCCGCCCTCGTCACTTTCGTCGGGCCCGTCGCCACTCGTCGCCACACGTCGCCACACGTCGCCAACCCGTCGCAAACTCGTCGCCAACCCGTCGCCAACCAGTCGCCAACCCGTCGCCACCCGTCGCCACCCGTCGCCCCCGTCGCCACCCGCGCCACCTCGCCACCGTCGCCACCCGTCGCCACCGTCGCCACCCGTCGCCACCGTCGCCACCGTCGCCACCCGTCGCCAACCCGTCGCCAACCGTCGCCAACCCGTCGCCAACCCGTCGCCAACCCGTCGCCAACCCGTCGCCACCCGTCGCCAACCCGTCGCCAACCCGTCGCCACCCGTCGCCACCCGTCGCCAACCCGTCGCCAACCCGTCGCCACCCGTCGCCAACCCGTCGTCACCACTACCCGTCGCCCTTCTCCCTCCACCGAAATGCTACCCCTGGAGTTCTCGCCGCCCCAGCTGTCTTTATGCCACCGTCCACGCCGTGAGCCTGCCGTTGACCAGCAGATATGCGAGTCAACAAGCGGATGACGTGTTGGTGAACGTGAGGGTGCAGGGCATTGGGGAATGTTGGGGCTGAGGAAGAGCAACGGGGGAGATTGTGAGACTGGAGGTAGGACGACGGAGAGGGTGAGGAAGAATTGACGGCGAGGACAACAAAGGCAAAGGTTCTGAAGATTGGGAGGTTGAAGAGGACGGCCAGAAGGACAAAGTGGGCGAGGATGGCAGGGACGGCGAGGCTGCTTGCAACGCTGTAGCAGGCGCGATGGGAAGTCGTTGGGGTGGGGACGGAGGTGGTGGTTAGCGGGTTGGAGGGGGGGGGGGGGGGGGGATATATCCTCTGGCGCGCGGAGGATTGGGGAGCGCGTCAGAGGAAGTAGGGGCGGCGTGGCTGGGTTGCGGCGGACGGGCGCTGTAGCAGGGGTTGCGTGGAAGGGTCGTGTTGAACGCGGCCGCCCGGACTGTGTAGAACGATAACAGAGCTTCTGTGAGGAAGGGCGGTCGCATTGTTGGGTGAGCGGACATCGCGAGCAAGTGAGTCACAAAGGAGACACGTGTGCTGAGAATAAAGAGGAGGAAAGAGAGGGTGGATAATTTGACGCTGGAGGGGACAATTGGAAACGTAGGGGAAGAAACAAGCCCTAGAACGTGAATTCATGGCTGAAATGACTGGGTGGACATGCGCTAATGTGTAGAAACATTGGGGTGAGATAGCAGTTGAATGGAATTTGAACATTAATACGAAATCAAGAGACAGAGGACGGAAGACAATATGGACAGGATGTCAGTAACAGTAGGGAACAATGTGCCGGGAGAGACACATAATAAACACATTTGTAGATAAATTTCAATTAAATGAAAGAAATGCAGGGTAAACCGCTAGAAAGGAAAGAAACACTGGATATACACAACTGGTGAAGAACAAGGAAGGTTTTCAAAGAATCAGACATAGGTACGGACGAGAAAAGTTATAGAGTTTATTGAATACAACTCTGCAAACAGCGCAATGTCAAAGCTCAGCAAAACTGTCCAAAGCTCGCTGCAAACAGCAGCTCTGCAACGTCAAAGTGACGATATGGCATGCGAGCTGAAAGTAAATGGAGGAAGTAAGTGAAATCAGTAATTACAGAGTTAAAAATAGGTGAAAAGAACTGGTTGAAAGATGATTTGAAAAAGGCAAAAAAACACGAATTGTGTAGGAGCGACAACACTCCTTAGTAATACGAGTTGAGCTGGGAAACGAGATGAAACTGACTATAAGTATCGGCCGTGAAATTCAGAACTCATATGCATTCACGGCGGAGAAACGAACAATTAGAGTCTATTGAAAATGAAGAGCAAACAATTTAGGCGTGTGGCAGCAGCGAGTCCAACGGCAGCGGGGGCGGGAGCAGGCGACGCCAGGCAGCTAGCGCCCAGTGCTTGGGCGGGAGAATGGGGTAACACGAATCTGAGATGGGGCGGGGTAGGAGACAGGGAGGGAGGGAGGGAGGGAGAGGGCGGGAGCTGGAGGTCAGGGCGAGGAGGGAAGATACAGAAGACAGCTTGCATCAGCACCGGGTGAGGGGAGGAGGACATGAAGAAGGTTGGGGTGGAGGTTGTGGTGGAGTGGGGTGTGAGGGAGAAGGGCGGGCTGGACGGTTCGTGGGCGAGTGCAGGCAAAGCATGACGGAAGGCGGTTTGCACCCATCCCCGGAGCGGAGAAAGGGCTACTGAACGCAAGTGGGGTGGGGTGAGGCAGGGTGGGAGGGCGAAGGCCGGGGCGGGGTGAGGCGGAGCAGGGGCGAGGGCGGGCGGGCGGGCGGGTGGGTGGGAGGGTGGGGTGGGGTGGGGTGGGCAGCAGGCGGAAAGGTAAGTTCCCAGCAAGGCAGCCAAGATCGTCGAGCCTGAGCTGAGCGCGAAACGGGGAGCGGGCGCGAGAACGGGGCTGGGAGGGGAGGGGAGGGGTCGGTTCGTGGGCGGAAGAACAGGCAGACGTGCTGTTCCGCCGGTGGCTGAAAGGGAACGCCGGCCCTCCGTCCGCCCGCCCCGCTCCGCGCTTCCGCCGCGCTTCCGCCGCCTTCCGCCGCGTTCCCCGCCGCGTTCCGCCGCGCTCCGCCACCTCGCCCGCTCCCGCCCGCTCCCGCCAACGTCCGCCACGCTCTGCCAGCTCCCGCCACGCTCCCCGCACGCTCCCGCCACGCTCCCCGCCACGCTCCTCGACACGCTCCCCGACAACGCTCCCCGCAACGCTCCCCTCGACAACGCTCCCCGCCAACGCTCCCCCAACGCTCCCCCAACGCTCCCCCAACGCTCCCGACAACGCTCCCCGCAACGCTCCCCAACGCTCCCCCAACGCTCCCCCCAACGCTCCCCGCCAACGCTCCCGCCAACGCTCCCCCAACAACGCTCCCGCGCGCTCACGCCCGCAGCACCGCGGGTTCCTGCAACGCTCCACCAATCCTTCACTTCGCCCTCCCCGTCATCATAGCGCTGTCAGCGTTTCCCGCCAAGGCTCCACTCAACTGCTCCCCGTACTGTCCTCCGCAAGTGCTCCCAGACAGTTTACCTCTTCTCCACTTCTCGCCCCGTTCTTCCAAACATTCCCTCACCCCTGCGCCCCAGCGCCCATCGGCCCCGCCATCAGCCCCCTGCTTCAACACCCGCCCGTCGCCGGCCCCTGCGCCCCGCGCTCGCCTTTTGTTCGCTTTCGTGACCTGTCCGCAGTCAACGAGGGAGGCGAGTTATGGAAGTTGTAGGTCAGTATCGGGTTTATGCGGTGGCATCCTTTTACGCCCAAGATAAAGGGCGGGGGCGGCGGGGGGGCGGGGCGCGGGGCGCAGCGGGCGAGTCTGCCGGGGGATTTCCTATTGCTGTAGCGTGTCGGTTGCGCGGCTAGCGAGGCCGTGTGGCCGGCGGAATGGGGAAGATTTACCTGCCGTCAATATGCCAGGCAATTCAACCTTCAACGATGCAGCAACGGCGTGTTAACATTTAGCATTTCATGTTAGCCTCTTAGGACTTTGGCTTTTGTGTTATTGTACTGCTTGTGAATGGAGAAAGTTAAACTCAACATTTCTAATTTTGAGAGTAGACAAACATACATAATCTAGGTAATCGCTTGTTGTTCAATCCCTTTCAAATAATGCAGGAGGTTTCTTTCTTCCAATGGGATTAATTACAAAAGATGATCGCTTAATAAATATCATTATTAAGTGAAAATTGATGACTGCCAATAGTGTTGTATACTTGTTGAGGAATGAAAGACGAAAAAATAAAAATAAAATTTTTTTAAAATATCAATTAGTGTATAGAACATTTCTATTAGAATGTTATTACTACAAACTAGCAAAACATCATGGATAATCAATATTTATTTCATTACATTTTCTGATGAAATACATCTGAAATTTTCACGAGGTTTTCACAGGTAATTAAATATTTCTTGTGTATCAAAAGATCTGTCTTGCAAATGGTGCAAGGTTTTCTGCAAAATTTCTTCTCACCGTGATACCATGGCATCGTAATTATACAGCTCAGTGCATTAAACTGAGCTGAAAATGATAACCTGTTATACCACATCCCCCAAGTCTGAATGGATGCATGCTTCCGAGAAGACGGGGTGAAGTTCCAGGTCTATCATATGATCATAATGGAAACAGGGAGGGCAGATGCAGTGTTGTCCTCGTTCGAACTATCCAATCGCTAATCAGATCTAAATTAATTGCTAACTCGCTCCGTGTGGAAGTTGTTTAATACACAATATTCAAAGAGGACGTCTATTAAAATGGATATACAAAGCACCATTGGAATAACTTCTGGAATGGTACAGTTTGCCCTACTGCACTTTCTAACGAGGGTAATTCGTGGAACTGTTCCCCGGGACATCGACGTATTAGTAGATCTTCTAAGATTGTTCAGGCGTACCTTCATTTAATTAACGTCCCTTATATAGTGTGGAAATTCCAGTTCGTCATACTGCATACAACGGATCAGTACAAGGACGCTCCAAAGTGTGGTACATGTTCCCGACAGTATCAGGAGTGAAACACAACTCGCACCTCGGTTTAGAACGTGTATGTTCCCTTTGGATGCGTTGTCATGTACGATACAATGCGTTGTCATGTACGATACAGGTTGCACGTCGGGCAAAGTAATAAAACGTGCGACAGATATAAATTGAGGAAAACACGTTTCGTAATTATGAATAAATACACGCTTGCACGATTTTTATGCGGACAGAAGTATGTTCCTGATAAATCGCCACTTTTTCAAGTATACTATTTATTTTCCCAGCTTTTATCGTTTGTAACTTAATTACAAAAAAATACAACAAGAAATATTTGTTTCAACATTCTACGTATTACCGAAAGTATGTCTTAACGCATATAATTTTATTATGTGTTCTCTTCGTTTACAAACAGTATGTTTAATGCCATGATTAATCATGAATGTCAGGAATCACCATAAATTTTATTCATAAATAATTTTGTTGCTTTTATATAGCAATACACTTTAACGACAGTAAATTGAACCACAAACATTTCAATGCTTCTAGGTATTGTCGTATATGGAATCCTGCACTATTTTTGGTTGAATCACTTATTGATATCACACAATTCTCTCATAATGGATATTTTAGCACGATGTACTTATGTACATTTTGTAACATACAACGGGATGTCGATTTGTTTTTATAGATGGATTTCACTAGAGCAAAAGTCAGTATTCACCAGTTGGGTCCTGTTCACGCATAGCATGACACACACAGGATTTTCGTGTTTCCGGGCACGTCAACTTTGGTCATTAGTCCCGTTAGTGCAGTGCATGTTTTTGTGCATGTGATCTTCCCTCGCTGGATGGCGAGATCCGGCGCCGACCTACCGTCGGCTAGTGGGGTTTCCCCCTAACCAGGACTCTCCCACCGGGCTGCTAGGGTACTGCTCCGGCATTCGCCTGGTGTTGATCGGAGAAACCACGGAAAACTACCGATCAGAGCAACCGGCCGCTAGAATTCTCTTCCAGACAGAGACTGAATTCGACCTAGCTAGGGTCGAAAATCCTGCCGCCATCAGGTCTCGAACCTAGGACCTGCCGGTCAGAGGCGCTCCAGTGACATCAATTGATCGACATGATGTTCAAAACGTCAGCATTGCGCGTCTCCAACGCGACGTCTCCGGAAAGCCGAGACGTGATAACGCGAAGTCCGTTTGGCTCATCATCTCGTAGTCTTCTTCAGGGCAGAAATGCCCCCACACGATGGTCGGCATCGCAATCGCCAACGCTGTGTCACCGGTGAGGCGAGAGCATTCGCATCAACCGTTGGTCCATCATCCCCCGCACGCTAGTGTTGCCGCGTTCGCACGCGCGGGCACGCGTGTCCGTCCGCACGCTCGGTGACCAGGGGGTGCGCGCGCGATGTAAATCTGCCCAGAGCGGATTACGGGCGGCGGCGGCGGCGGCTCAGAGATTTCTCTGTGTGACGGACAGCCCCCACCACTCCTCCCCGCAGCCACGCGCTGGAGATGGCCACGTGACGGTAAATATAAGCAGGCCCTCTGGCGCGTCTTGCCTTCCCGACGCTGAGCTGCCACCTACGGGATAAAGTATATGCATTGCCAGATCACATCCGTCTAAAACGCTCTTTGGAAAAGGTTTTTTAATGAAATAAATAAATTTATTAAATAAAAATTACTTAAATAATATAATTAAAAATTAATTAAATAAAAAACGCCAGCGCTGTTGTGTATCAACTGATGTCACTGCAGCGTCTCTGAAAGGGAGGTACTAGGTTCGAGTCCCGATGGCGACAGGAGTTTCGACACTAACTTTCCAGCTAGGTTGAATTCAGTCGCTGTCTGGAGGAGAATTCTAGCGGCCGGCTGCTCTGATCGGTAGTTTCCCGTGGTTTCTCCGATCAACACCAGGCGAATACCGGAGCAGTACCCTACCAAACGGGCCACGGACCGCGCGCGATCTGTCCTTCCTCTTCTTTGTCCTATCCTCTCCTCTTACACACACACTTACACTCACATATTCCGGAAGACCGGTCGGAGCTTAAAGCTTGTCCCGGTGGGGTGCCCTGCTGGTGGAGAATCCTGGTTAGGGAAACCTCACTAGCCGACGGTAGGTCGGCGCCGGATCCGGCCATCCGGAGGGGGAAGACCATCATCACTCCCCGAGGAAAAACTCGGGGGACTAATGACCACAGCAGTTGATGCGCCCGGAATCACTATCAGTCAATCAATTAAATAAAATATTTTTTTTTTAGTTTTTAGTTTATTTTATTATTTAGTTTTTCAATTTTAGTTTTCCTTCAACTATTGAGGTAATTGAGGTCCATGAGCTCTATTTTATAAGTAGATGGTAGTGGTAATGGTGATGGAAGTGACTGATGGAATGGAGAAAAGAGGTAACGGGACAACCTTGAGAAAACTTGACGAGCGCTGGTTTTGGTCAAGCACATATTCCGCTTTATCCAGGTTCTTTCGTACCCTGTGAGAAAGAAGACGCTAATATGACGACGCATTAAATATTTTCTTTTACAGATAGAATATTACATTATCTCTTATATTCTTTCAAACGAATCAACCAAAAAAATATAGTTTTCCCCCTTTTCGTTCTACTCTTTCGTTCCTTATTGAATTTGATACTGAATTTTTTCCGCCATTTCAAGGTTTCGTAGTTCTCGAAAATCGTGACATTTTCCCGTATATATGTGCTTTTGTGAGTGACGGAACCATTGCTGCGTCGGGTGATATAATCTATTTAAAGAAACGTGACCGCAGATGAGGGCGAGAAAAATGCACCAAAGAATGAAATTCTCTTCAATTTGCGCTTTGGGCCAGATTTCGACATTTTCGTTTTGACCGTCCGCAATCACAGATTCCATTAGTTTACGTAATGTGTTCATCTGGAAGAAACCATGCGAATCTTTAGATTTCTTAAAAAGTTATCAAAACCTGGAAGCCAAGTAATCAACAAAATACTCTCAAAGTACTTGAAAACGTGTAGATATGTAGGGAATATCATACATTCATGCATTTTGATTGGGAATCACTAACATCGTAAAGTTCATAAATATAGGTGTTTTTACACAGGTGTAAAAATAGAAAACTGGATTAAGTACAATAAAATGTTTACTGTCTTTTTTACTGTTTTCTCTTTTATCTTGAATCAGAAAAGCGCCGAGAGAGAAAGAAAATACTTGTTAAGTTCTTTTAGTTCATAGAAAATCAATAACCACAACTCTAAACTTTTCCGAAAATTAATTACTTGTACAAACATTGGAAGCATTCTACCTATAATACAAAAGAAAAGTCAGCAAATAAAACATTACACCAGACAACAAGATTCACTATTCTTCTCGTTCTTCAGACGGTGTGACATTCTTGAATGATGCTCAGTCACCAAGAAAAAACTTATAAGCTGCGAAAAGCACGACAATTCTAAGGCTAAATGTAGATAAATACCAGAAGACAGGCGTCGAATCGGAAAATAGTTTCCATTTACTCTGAGAGATATACGTATAAAGAACACAATTCACGCTTGCATGGCACGCACACACACACACACACACACACACACACACACGCACACACACACACACACACACACACATCGATCTTCCTCCTCACACTCGCCACACCACGCTTCTCCTGGATTCTGCTCTCGAGGGCCTGACCCTTTGGAGGCACAAGGTCAGAAGAAAGGAGAAGGGAGAAGCGGTGGGGATTGGGACGAAAGAAACAACGGCGACTGTGGAACAGAATAAACATGAAGAGCCGTAGAATTATGAAATTTAAAAAAAAACAATGACCAAGAACATTAAAGATGAGAAGTGATGGAGAATGGGTGAAATGACAAAAAACATACCTTTTCCCATTGCAATAGGAGCAAACGGCAATGACAGAAAACCGTCGACTTCTCTCGTTACTTCTGACCTTGTGCCTCCAAAGGGCCAGACCCTCGAGAGCAGAGGCGATGGGGTCGATGAGGGGTAGGGGGTGGGGGGAGCGGTAGCGGGTAAGGCAGCGGAAGTGGGAAATATGGATGCAAAAAGGACGATGGGGTGGTGGAGTTGATGGGGATTAAGAAAACTATGGAACTGACGAGAGCAAAGCTGGGCGGTATGAGTATAGGAGCCCGAGGCGGAAGGGATGGAGGCGGTTAGCGTGGTGAAGGCCATGGAGTCTATAAACCATTGGAGAAAATGGGCGGTAGAAGGTACTGAGTTGTCAATGAAAGCGGTGTCACTGACAAGAGTGCGGAGTCGCCTGGGGTGGGGGGTGGGGGCGATTAGCTCGAAGGGGGTATAGAAGTACAGAAGTAGGCGATGGAGCAATCGGAGCCATTGGCCGATCGGACGAGATGGGGCAAGGAGGCGCGGGGGGACGGGGGGGGGGCGGGGAGGGGGGGGGGGGGGTGGCCGGGGTCGGAACCGCGGGCCGGCGGTCTGCCGCAGCCCCGCCGCAAGGACGCTCACTAATTCACCGGGGGTGGGGGGAGACGAGGGGGCGTGGCGCTGCTATTATCGCCGCGGTCGGGGAGAAGGAGGTCAGAATGTTGAAGACAAGGATGTGGGGATAGTGAATGTGAAGAAGTGGGGGAAAGAAATGGAGAACAAAAGATACCACAATGCTGCATTTGAGAAGCGATGTGTGATGAAGTCTGGGAGGAGCAGGATGAATTGATAGATTGAGCAATGGGTGTTACCTGGAGCGTCAACTGAGGTAGAATTTGTCCCGTACGTGTTGTTCTAACCCGAGAGATGGTGGTATTTCTCCCTTGCTGGACCGCGAGATCTGGAACTAACCTACACGCCAGTTTTTTGGGGGAGGGTCTCCTTTCAGGTACCACCTCCCAGCGCCGCACCGTCTTAGTTGGGACAAACTCTAAGCCCTCGACTCAATATCCGACGTGTGTGGTAGTGAACTACATGCTGGTGCGTTTGTGTGTGTGTGAGAGGAGACATGAAGATAACGATGAGGAAGGAAATATCGCGCGCGGTCTGTGGTCACTGCAGTGGCAACAGTTGCTTCCCTGAGTTATCTTCGCCGGTCTGTGAAGGAGCAGGTCACGATTCTTGAAAAGAAGATTGGACACAAGAAGTGGAGAAAGATATGGAAAGCAAGAAAAAACAATGCTGTATTGGGACATTAAAGGGAGCAGTTGCTGAAAGAGACTACTTCCCCTGTTGGCGAAGAGATGATGTCGGGAGTGAAGTTCCGTTAGAAGCAGAGCGACAGCGTAATGACAATGCAGATTATTCACATGAAACTATCGGTATTAGCACTAAGAAACCAAACCCGAGGGAAATTTTTAGTGAATCTATGTGTGTTCCATAAGAGCAAAATATCATCCCCCGAGACCCTATGCCGATTTTGAAAGGGATGGTGTGGGTTGTACTCACCCATAGCGTCCCACTCGGTGTTGGCGGAAACGGATGAGGGAAGAAAAGAAAGGAAATGAGAACGAGAACAGGGTGAGGAGACCGATCTCGGCAGTAAGCGTTGCATTAACCGTCGCAGCTTCTTGCGCTTGCCGTTGGAGTGTGGTTTGGTTTGGTTTGGTTTGTTTTTTTTCGTGTTTCCGGGCGCGTCAACTGCTTTGGTGATTAGTCCCATTAGTGTAGTGCATGTTTTTTCTCGTGAGATGGCGGTGGTCTTCCCCCGCAGGATGGCGAGATCCGGCGCCGACCTACCGTCGGCTAGTGGGGTTTCCCCCCCACTAGGACTCTCTCACCAGCGGTACACAGCCCCAGCCGGGACAAGCTCTAAGCCCTGATCGGTCTCCCGGAATATGTGGTAGTGTAGTGCATGTGAGTGTAAGTGTGTGTGTAAGGGGAGAGGATAGGACAAGGAAGAGGAAGGAAAGATCGCGTGCGGTCCGTGGCCCGTTCGGTGGGGTACTGCTCCGGCATTCGCCTGGTGCTAATCGGAGAAACCACGGAAAACTACCGATCAGAGCAGCCGGTCACTAGAATTCTCCTCCAGGCAGCGACTGAATTTGACCTAGCTGAAAGGCTAGTGTCGAAAATCCTGCCGCCGTCAGGACTCGAACGTAGGACCTCCCGGTCAGAGGCGCTGCAGTGACATCAGTTGATGCACTGAGATACCGCTCCCGGTCCGTTGGAGTGTGAAGTGCCACAAACAGAGGAAACTAAATATTAGACTACAGATCGTCAGGGAAGTGGATATAATGATTCCATGAACAATAAAGAACAGGGAAGTTCAGGTCAGTCAAAATGCGACATATCCGAACGCGGATAGAAGGAAGAGGAAGAAGATGAGCTGAAAGGAAGATAATGTACACATTTTTATAGGATTATGTAAGTCTTCAGAATTGGAAATTTGAAGAGCGTAAGTGGGGATGATTATAATAAAAGACTACTACTGTTACGGACAAGTTTTGACTCAAGGAAACAAAAAAAATCCCTTCATTAAACATTTTATTTTTAATTAACTTTTTCTCTACGATTTGAAACATTCTTTTAAGGAGCATTAATAAAGAAACTATGAACACAAAAAGTATATACAAAACAAAAGAAAAGTTGAATTTCTGAAACTCGTAAATAATGTCATCTAACTTGCAAAGTAAAATTAAAACGAAGAAGGCACAGCAAAAGGTGCAAACGTGATATGAAGCTCCAACAAGGAAATGAAGATGCAAAAAATAGGCTTAATGAACTAATCATGGAAGCGGAAGAGCAAACAGTGGGGAGGAAGTAAGTCGGGCATAAAGCGGCAGGGAGCTGTGGGAAACGATCGAACGATAGTGCAACTCGTCCGACGACTACGAGAAAACAGGAAGAGGACGTCGAACATAAAGTCGGGAGGCACAAACATCACTACCACAGGATGAATGACACTGATGAATCAAAGAGGTCGTTGTGACAAGTTTCTTGATCACAGGATGTCGAACTCGTGCGTCACTGAATCATCAAATGTAAAATCCGCGCCGGGACGAGATGCAATTGGCACTGCTAACAAGTAAAGAGTCCGAATTCGATGAATAGTAGCGAGGAAGTCTGAAAATAAGCTTGAAGTGCAGAAGGAAACCGAATGGTTACAAATTTCCTGGCTCGAAACTTTGGAACAGAGTGTTTGTGAAATATATTCTCTAGTTTCTTCATGGAGTCGTATAACTTCGCTCACTGTTTTATTCTCTCTACTATGGGTTGACGCTCCTCTGTAGCGGAGTATCTTGAGCGATAAGGAAGAATGTATAGAATTAAACGTAAATTAATTTCATTAAATGAATATAGAGCTTGCAGCATTGGACTCGTAGTCATTGTTGTTTCTTTTTCTTCTTCTCTTAACTCTCCTCTTTCTCTTCCCTTCTTTTTCTTTTACCCTTTCTTCTCGATATATTCTTCCTTCCTCTCCATTAATGAAGGTACGTCTTATTATTTTTTCTAGAGCCCAGATAATGTTCAGGTATTAAAAAACGAAGTGAAAATTCGAAGAAGAGCCAGAGCAATAAAACTGAAGAAGTATCGTTATTCAGAACAAATGTTTTTCTTGATAGCGTTTCTTTCTTCTAAGCGTTCTTTTGATAGTGTGGCAACACCCCGAACTAAAATACAGCCAATAGGATAGGTAACTCAACTGATTCCAATGTCCCTCTCACTAAAGCAATGAATATGATTGATGCTATTGAAATGTAGTAGAAATACATATTGCATTAAATATCATTTAGGACTATACATGAAATGCAAGATGTGTACATTTCAAGAGAGAGGTTTCTACAATTGACACAGAAGATTACACTACAGCATATATTGAAATTTCCCCCCAGAACATCACAAAATTTAGGAATCAATTAGTTATAAATGGTTAGTCCCTAAGGAACATGTCATGCTAATTAAAATGTGACTTTGAAATTCGTAGACATTCCAAGAATGAAATGTGAACATGAACGGTGAGGTGCCTAACGTTTTCCTTTTATCTTTTCTTATCATTTCAAGTGGATATGAAGGTTTTTGCAGCGGACTTTCTAGTCCAAAGCAAATGAAGTACATACCTCCCGGTGAAAAGCAATGAAACAAATACGTCTATCTGTGTATGATATTCGCATCGCCTACGACCGCGCACAGGGCGGCAAGATGAAGCGCCAGAGGCAGTCGGGCGGCGGTGTGACGCGGTGTGTGAGTGTGGCTGGTGGTGAGCAGGGGGCCGCGGGGCGCGTGGCGCATTCCAGGCCGCTCGCGCGCCCACCGCATTGCGACCGCATCGCCCCGCCCCCGCAGCCGCCCCTCTGCCCCCCGCGCTGAGAATTAGTGGTCATCCCGTTTTCGCGGCGACCCGCCCTCCAGCCGCACTCGCCGCGGACGCGCATTCCGTTCTCAGGATTCGTCCGCCCGCTCGCCGTCCGCCCGCTCGCCGCCCGCCCGCTCGCCGACCGCCCGCTCGCCGACCGCCCGCTCGCCGACCGCCCGCTCGTCGACCGCCCGCTCGCCGTCCGCCCGCTCGCCGACCGCCCGCTCGCCGC
The DNA here is from genome assembly GCA_964035755.1 of Teleogryllus oceanicus. NCBI lineage: Eukaryota > Metazoa > Arthropoda > Insecta > Orthoptera > Gryllidae > Teleogryllus > Teleogryllus oceanicus. The sequence goes on along the minus strand of CAXIVR010000002.1, from coordinate 227,499,091 downwards.
CCGCCCGCTCGCCGCCCGCCCGCTCGCCGACCGCCCGCTCGCCGTCCGCCCGCTCGCCGTCCGCCCGCTCGCCGTCCGCCCGCTCGCCGTCCGCCCGCTCGCCGTCCGCCCGCTCGCCGTCCGCCCGCTCGCCGCCCGCCCGCTCGCCGCCCGCCCTCTCGCCGCCCGCCCGCTCGCCGACCGCCCGCTCGCCGTCCGCCCGCTCGCCGTCCGCCCGCTCGCCGTCCGCCCGCTCGTCGACCGCCCGCTCGCCGTCCGCCCGCTCGCCGTCCGCCCGCTCGCCGTCCGCCCGCTCGCCGCCCGCCCGCTCGCCGACCGCCCGCTCGCCGCCGCCCGCTCGCCGTCCGCCCGCTCGCCGTCCGCCCGCTCGCCGTCCGCCCGCTCGCCGACCGCCCGCTCGCCGTCCGCCCGCTCGCCGTCCGCCCGCTCGCCGTCCGCCCGCTCGCCGCCCGCCCGCTCGCCGCCCGCCCGCTCGCCGTCCGCCCGCTCGCCGACCGCCCGCTCGCCGACCGCCCGCTCGCCGTCCGCCCGCTCGCCGTCCGCCCGCTCGCCGTCCGCCCGCTCGCCGTCCGCCCGGTCGCCGTCCGCCCGCTCGCCGACCGCCCGCTCGCCGTCCGCCCGCTCGCCGTCCGCCCGCTCGCCGCCCGCCCGCTCGCCGACCGCCCGCTCGCCGCCGCCCGCTCGCCGTCCGCCGCTCGCCGTCCGCCGCTCGCCGTCCGCCGCTCGCCGCCGCCCGTCGCCGTCCGCCGCTGCGTCGCCGTCCGTCCGCCCCCGTCCCGTCCCCGTCGCCCGTCGCCCGTCCTCCGTCACCCGTCCTCCGTCCTCCGTCACCGTCCCCGTCGCCCGTCCTCGCCCGTCCTCCGTCACCGTCCCCGTCCTCCGTCGCCCGTCTTCTCGCCCGTCCTCTCTCGCCCGTCCTCTCTCGCCCGTCCTCTCGCCCGTCCTCTCGCCCGTCCTCTCGCCGTCTCGCCCGTCCTCCGTCGCCCGTCCTCCGTCGCCCGTCCTCCGTCGCCCGTCCTCCGTCGCCCGTCCTCCGTCGCCCGTCCTCCGTCGCCCGTCCTCCTCGCCCGTCCTCCTCGCCCGTCCTCTCTCGCCCGTCCTCTCTCGCCCGTCCTGTCATTCGTCGATCGTTGTCCGACGCCTTCCCCCTCCTTTCCCGTACCTTAGAATACTTACACATAAAATTTTCCTCCTAGTTTTCTCCTAGACAGCGTTCCAATCTGGACATTACCCATCCCTTCTTGCTTACACTCCTCCGCTACTGCCTCTTTACCCCTTGCTTTCCCCATTCCGACTGCTCCACTCCCCGTCTATTACTTCGGAGATTGGAAACTCAGTCACCCCCCTACTGTTTATCGCCTCGCCGGTATCCACTCTCTAGTATCTCATATTCGATTCGCCGCCTCGTCGTTGCCACCCATTCTACGCCATTTCCTCAGTTATTTCGTTCTTCACGTTCCGTTTCTGCTGCATTGATGTCGTCTCGCTCCAACCCTGGCGTGTCGCCTCTTTGGACATTTTCGCAGCACAATCCCTGTCCTGCCGCGCCGGCCTCACCATGACATACAGTAACGTCCGTCGCAAAGCTCGTCTGCGTAACCGTCACAAGGCCCGCCACTTCGTTCTGGACTGCTTGCTTCGTTCGTGCTGCTCTTGCCCGACAGTCTCCATCAGACTGTCCCCGCCACATATTCCATTATTATTATTATTATTATTATTATTATTATTATTATTATTTATTATTATTACTTGCGTATGCGCCATTTCCGACCACGCTACACGTTCTCTTCCGAGGGGCAGTTGTGTTCTGTCCCAGTGAGAGATTAACGTGTGTCGTTATGGGGATCAGCTTTTCGCCTGTATCCCTTGGTAAGAAAAGATTTAATTTGATTTATGAATTATGAGGTTACCGAAAGATGATGACAGGTTATTGTGGCCATTTCGAATCATCCAAGCATTCGCCTGTATGGCTGAGGGAAACTGCGAAAGCCCCGTTCAGGATATCCGGCCCGGAGATCGAACCCGGGACTCCAGGGTCACTGCTAAATCGACACGCTAGGCCATGAGACACTTCGCTCGGATGTTGAAGGAGCAAAAAATATGTCACAACAATAATTATGAGCGAAGAGAGGGCAACTCGCCACCCAATTCAAGATGAGGAGAACAGGGTAAGAAAGAAGAGAGAATGAATGGGATTAAAAAAGATGAAAGTTGATGTGGAAAAGGTATTCAAACTGACAGGGCGGTGGATAATTCGCATTGCATTATATCAATGGAAGAAAATGTTGGTGAACAAAACATATTTTCAAGACATTAACAACCAATGGTGTAACAATTCCAACATAAATATATTCTAATTTATCTCCAAGTAAATTTACACTTTTACTTTAGTTGACAATTTCATTCTCTGACGCAAGAGTAATGATATTATTAACAAAGAGTGAGCAATCAACTAGTGGTACTAAAACACTAGTTGTAACGTATTTTCTCGCCCGTATTTTCACGCAAAATTACGCGGAATGTACCCAAATTTTAGAAACATTGTAAATGTCCTTATTTCAAAATCTATCTTATCTTTAAGGAACAGATTCCATTAAGAGAAAAACCTCTATCTTCAAAATTGAAGTTGTAGGAAGACGCCAAACACATTTTGAAATTATGCAATTTTTGAGAAATCAGCCTCTTCAACAATCACTAGACTTGCACTATTCTCTTAAATTTCCTTCACACTAACCAACAACAAAATTCAATAAAAACGATTGGGCCATTTTTTTTTAAGTTTGAAATGTCTCAAGGGCTTATGCAAAGTACTCCTCACACTTAAAATATCGATTTCAAATTCAAGGACCGCAACATCAGCCATATCGATTGGGAAACATCAATTTTGGGAGAAAATCGACTGAACTTTTTAGCCGTTAGCGTTGTTCACAAACGGACGGACGAACAGTTGGTCAGGCAAACGAACGGACGGACGCGGACGGACGGACGGACGGACGGACGGACGGAGACGGTGGACGGATGGATGAGAAATGTACAGAATGCATAGAAAACGGACATTAGTTCTTGATTCCCACATAAATCAATTCTGATGCAGTCGATGCTCTGTATTCTAGGTAATCAAATTTCAATCACCTTCTGCGTATAATCCATTAAACTTTCCGATACCCAGGATTTCTCTTTGTGTATTGTATTCTACATAATCTTTTGGAGCTTCTAGATGGGTCGTTGTAAGTACAATTATTCCGTTAGTCATTTCTAATGTGCTGTAAACCTCTTTTTTAGACTAATTATTTATGGCGAAGCGCTCACATTAGCCAATGCTTGGCCTTTTAGATAGTTCCCCGCTAAGATTCACAAAAAATATAAATTAGTTATTTACACAGGAATTACCCGACACTAAGCTGGCTTGTGGCTCGAAACCCAGCTCAGAACAGAAAACGCACACATGTAGAGTACACATCGTAAAGGAGGGATGAAGGGTTTTTACTGGCCGCGGTTTAACGATTCGCGCCGGATGAAGAACCTTATGCTGGGAGGTGGGTGTCAGGAGGGGAAACTTCGCAGAGACAGAAAGGGGGTAAAAGAGAAAAGTTGGCGGGGCAGCGGCGAGATGTAGGTGGGCGGGAAAGAGTGAGCGAGTTGGGTTTGTGCGGATGATGAGATGTTGAGACAATATGTAAGTGAAGGAAGATAGATTTGATTTGGTTTGATTTTTTCGTGTTTCCGGGCACGTCAACTGCTTTGGTCATTAGTCCCGTTAGTGTAGTGCATGTTTTTCTCGGGATATGCGCGGTGATCTTTCCCCGCTGGATGGCGAGATCCGGCGCCGACCTATCGTCGGCTAGTGGGGTTCCCCCTAACCAGGACTCTCCCTCCAGCGGGCACCGCCCCAGCCGGACAAGCTCTAAGCTTCCGACCGGTCTCCCGGAATATGCGATAGTGTAGTGCATGTTATTGTAAGTGTGTGTGCAAGGGGAGAGGATAGGACAAGGAAGAGGAAGGACAGATCGCGCGCGGTCCGTGGCCCGTTTGGTAGGGTACTGCTCCGGCATTTGCTTGGTGTTGATCGGAGAAACAACGGAAAACTACCGACCAGAGCAGCCGGCCGCTAGATTCTCCTCCAGACAGCGACTGAATTCGACCTAGCTGAAAAGCTAGTGTCGAAAATCCTGCCGCGATCAGGACTCGAACCTAGGACCTCCCGGTCAGAGGCGCTGCAGTGACATCAGTTGATGCACTGAGCTACCGCTCCCGGTTCTCTGATGGGAGAGGGGATATTAATAAAGGGGTGATTCATGAATGAGATCGCCAGGTGAAGTGAAGCCTGGAAGTGCGACTACGGTCAGAAGCAGAGAAGTGAGGGAAGGCGGAGAAAGCAAGAGCAAAGTGCTAGCCTGAAGAGGATAGTTAAGATAAACGACGTGACAACATCGAGGATAAAGGGAATGTCTTGCGCAATGTAGGTGGTCGCGGAGGCAACTGTAAGGGGAATTGATAGGGATAATAAGTAGAAGGGCCCGATTGGCCATCTCTGCAATCGAACCTGGGACAACAGCGGATCAAAACGAAGACCACGCACATAAAGGTACTAAACAAAAAAAAAAGTGGCTCATGTGGGTTGATCACCATTTATTGATCGTAAAGTACAGGAGAACTGTTGTATTAGGGGATATAGAAACGTAGAAACTCTTTACATTGATCTTGCAATTAAAACACTTTCACTGATTTGAAATCATTATTTTCAACTTGTTTTGTTTCTGTTAGTTTTAATCTCATTTTTAGGCTCTTGATAACGCTTACTTTAAATATATTTGCATTTTACTATTCCCGGAAATCATATCAAGTCAATTGTTTCTGTAAATACGGCCGATATATTTTATTTCCGCCCGGAAAATTTTTATAAAAATGTAGTCTTGAGCAATGTTTTTCAAAAAATTTTCAGCCCATTTCTTTTGAATTTCCTTTTCATGTTTTCTGAATTGGCCGCATTTAAGTTGTCTTCTAAATTCATTGCTTTTGAATCAGGAGAAAGTTTTACTTTCGTAAGAAGTTTGAAAGATTTTTAAAAGAATATAAAATTCTTCGGACACATGAATGGAGGAAGTTTGGATTTCACAAAGTCGAAAATATATCATAACACCAAACCTATTTGCATATTAGTAACAAACGAAACACATTTTTAAGCAAATAAAGTAAAGTTAATAGGTAGATCGTTACATTGAAATAAAAAAAGAATAAAATCCTTTTTTTTCATTTTATGTAAGCTATTGCATTCTTGAAATGTCTACTTTCAATTTTACTTTTCCACTCCTCATTTTTATCTACTTCTACTTCTTGAAATAATTCAGCTCAGGATAAATTTTGAGAAAATAAAATTATTTAAGCAATCAGAAAGTAACGTCTTCACATCAGTACAAAATTCAATAACTTGATTTATTCGAGCAAACTCGTACATCATGCGAGAAGGCGTGGCTCGTTAAACTAATGAGAGAACTCCAGAAAGTTTCACTACCAACCGGGTCCAGAAGTAACATTACTCGCTACAGGTAACTTGCGCTTCTGCCCGTAAAACTGCGATCATCGAGACATGAAACGGCTGCAACAAACCTCTGGAAGCCGCGTAGTCGTCGAGCACGCACTTGAGGCGTTGCCACAACGCAACTGCGTGCGCGAGCACCGCCTTACGCACCTAATTAAAGGAACGCTCTAATTCGCACTAAACACGCGCGGTAGTAAATCACATCCGTATTATGGAGAACGGGAGAGGTCGTCGCAGCCGAGAATGATATACAGCCAATTAAAGCCGTTGTGTACAAAGGGAGAGAGCGTATGAGAAAACTTGCGCGGGCCGGCGGTAGGGCGGGTGACAGGAGGGTGGAAGGTGGGAGGGGGCGACTTGCAGAAGGGAGGCAGACGGGAGGATGAGGGAGGGTGTCAGGACGAGGACGGCAAGACGACACAGACGACGGAAGAGCAGTGGGAAGGCAACACGACGGGGATGGTAGGAATTGGAAGGGTGATGGAAGGGCAACGGGTGGGCGATATGTTTGCGATGGGTGGAGGATTGGAGGGCGATGGAAGGGCGATGGGAGGGCGATAGGAGGGCGATAGGAGGGCGATGGGAGAGCAAGCGTGACATGGCGAGGGAGGGCAAGAGAACGAAAAAGATCGAGGGAGAGCGATGGAGGACGGAGGAGGGCGTGAGAGGGTGACGGACAGGCAACGAACCGAGAAAGGTAGAAATTAGGAAGGCGAGTGGGAGTGCGACGAAACGCGACGAACACGGAATATTGGGATCGGAGGGCGACAAAAAGGCTACAGAAGGGCGCCAACGATACGCGAAAACCGGGGGGGGGGGGTGGGTGAAGGGTAAGAACGCGGTGGGAGAAGGGCGGGCAACTACAGTGGGGCGGCTGGCAGGCTGAGAGGAACGCCTCACCTCCGCCACCCCCCGGAAACGCTCGGAAATTTCACTCCGCCGCGCCCGCTCTGCGCCAGAGCGGCGCAGTCCATTAAGTTGACGGTAAATCATCTTTCCCGGGAGTCGAGTCGCAACGCGCTTTGCGGCTGCGCGGCCCCTCCGACGCGGACGTCGCGCCCGGGGTGGCGCGGAAGCAGTGGGCCCGATCGCAATCGCACTCGCCAAATTAATATCGCTCGTTCATTGTTTGCTCCCGGGTTTCGGCACCAAGAAAAATATTTGTTTTGAATCTTTCCTTGTTCGCTCCTAGATTTGCACACCAAATATGTCTTCCAATTCGTACCGCATGTCTCATAATTTTATATAATGCACATTTGTATTTTTCGTTTCTTTACAGGATTTAGAACTCATTTTTTATTTGTCAGAGTCTAGTGTGCCGTTATGCTGCAGTTTAAATCTGGTTCATAAGGGTTTAAGTTGAATTGATGGTATTTTGAAGAGTTAAAGACAGTGAAAAATAATATTTTCAATTCTTAAATTAAAAATTTGCAGATATTTTACTGAAATTGCTATTTGCAAATTTATAATAATGAAAATCTAATATCCATTGTAAAGAAATATCTCACGTTTTTATTTGTTAACTTCAAAAATTAATCTATTTTAAGTGTATAAAAGTTCCAATTATTCTAGAAATACTAAAACAAACAATTTAGGTAATAAAGAACATTATTTTTAGAATGTTTTCGCGAAAATTGTCAATATTGTAAACAGATTTGACAATATTCACAACAACAATGCTGAATTATTATAAGCAGCACGTCGGAATTACAAAAGGGCGATGCATTCACAAAAGCACCGAACCTTATTTTTTGATTTGTCAATTATCTTATTCTACGGAAGAAATAGAAAGAGAAACTCTTTCCAAATGAGGTTTCGTATTGCGATCTTAATGGTTCATACTCACACAATCCCATACGATTCATGCAGATTACAATACATTATATAAAAAATTACAAATGTTAAAATTAAGTTTTCGGCGCTAGCCGAATTCGTTTACTACGCTCCGTGAAGTCAGGAAGGTTAAGCGAATTCGAGACTCGCGGGTTCCTGGTTGCGTGACCGGCCAGGAACCCCGGGGTCTAACGGCGTCGAGCCCCTGGCCGAAGGGATAAAAGGCACTGACTGACTGCGACGAGACGCGACTTGACAAATATTAAAAAAAGCACTTAATGGAGGATTACTCCCCAGTGCAAGCCTCAACGCCCTAAGGGGCTTGGAGACGCGTTGCGTCAAGGTGTAGACGCAACAAATTAAAAAAAAATTAAGTTTAACATTAAGCAATCATTAACCATAAATAATATAAATAATGAAAGCTAACATTATACTTCGAATTCTTAGGGAAATATTTAGAATGGTCGCAAAAGTGTGGATGAGAATAGAAGTTGTTGGAGCTGTAAAGTGCTCCCCCGATCCACCCCTGCTCTGTCGGAACTAAGTTCATTACGCAGACCCTAAATCATCTTCCTTCATGGAGGAGAAACAATGAGGGTGGCAGTTACTCATCCAGTGCTTCATGGCAACCCGGAAGAGCCTTTGTCTGCGCGAACAGTCCTCACGAGTGAATTGCTATTTATTCAGTGCATTCATTCCCTCATCAGCTAGCGGTCTACAACACCTTCTGGATCAGTTGATGGATAGTGAAATCTGTTAACATAACAGATACCAGTGAAAGACACAAGAGATAACAGATGTCAACCTGGCAGATAAATGTAGTGAGGTATGACAATTGGTACGTTAATAAATTGTTTAATTTTTTCAAAAAGGGGTAAAATATAAAATATGGATGGTTCTGGTCTGTTGTGAACTGTTTCTCTATGCTGCAATGGAAAGGAATAAAGAACAAAGTAATAAGTAAATTTCACCTTCTTTCTTTGATATATAAAACAATAATTTAAAGGAAATATAAATGTAAATTATGTGTGGGAGGGTATTTCTAGATGCAACGCTTTTCATTAAATGTAAATAGAATGGCAATGGAACTCACCATGCCGGCACATTGGAAACAGCTTGAAACCAGGGGAAGCACCGTATTAAGATGTCGGCGAAAACTTACCTGAAAAAGGAAACCACAAACATAAGAAATGCTGCATAATAGATAAGCCATATAACAATATTCAAAAATATGAATGTCAAGAACTGGTGAATTTCAGAACGCCACAATTTCAGACGATCTACGGCTGGTTCTTAGCATCAGAATATATTTAAAACATCTCCTAGTTTTCATTCAAATTATTTCATGTAGAATAAATAATACTAATAGAAATATTTAAAATACATCGTTCAGATCAGCCCAAAGATGTCGATTCGAATCCCTGGGGTCTATTTGAACTTTCTTGGGGTCGATAGTTTCAATAAAAAAAATTGAGATTTGACAACTAAAATTCGTCTCCCCTCGCCACTGACTGTATATTCATTTATTATAATTATATTATTATATTATTAATAATAAATTATTATTATTACTGTTAGTCAAAATATATAGGAGTTCAATAGGTAGTACCAAATTAATTAAAAATGTAAGAATGCTTTATGTCGACTAGAGTATCAATAAATTTCTATGAACAACCATTTTTATTTTTTCCGCAAAGTGAAGCTCAAACTTCACGTCTCTACTTACATTGTGAATTCCAATGAAAAGCAAGCGCGAGGTAAGAAAACCGTTGCATACGCGTTCTAATAAGAAGTGAATCATGAAATATTTGGTAACTATGTAACATTTTTAGGTTGTGTAGGTAATATGAATTACCGCGAGGGGTAAACTGTTGTAGTAACGTGTGCAAAACGGATCTTGGGCCAAAATGTTAGGGGAAATCAGGTTAAGGTGTTTTATTTTCAATTTTTTATGAATTAAAATTTAAAAAAAGGAAATTAATGTGTATATTAAACGGTTATAACTTTCAATAAATTCCATTTCAATGGTTTTCTTGAAGTTTTAAAATGTCCCCCTTTTACAGATTATCCGAAGCACCCCGTGGCGTGTGGGCCACTGTGCGAAGCCCGCTATTGAAACAGACGCCCGAGGCGTCGGAGCCGGCGGGGGTGGGGCGAGAACGGAGGGTGGGGTGGGGTGGGGCAGAGTCAAGAGGGGCGCATTGGAGACGGCCCCACTCTGAATAGGAGGCGTCCCGTGTTCGAGCCCCGTGACCGGAAACCGCGCCATTACCGCCGGATATACTAATGATATAGTAACTGGCGCCCGGCCACACAAAGCCATTACGCACAGACGATACAATTCTGCCACGCGCGCGTCCAAACACCGGAGGGCGGCAGCAGCTGCGGCGACCGGCACAGCGGCGGTGGCGCGTAATGAAAGAGACACCGGAGCCCGGCCCAGGACCTCAAAGCGTCTAGCTGGGCGAGCACACGACGCAAATGAGCGCCGTAATTGCGAGGAGACCTACGGACTAATTTTCAACACACTTGTGCACAAGTCGCTCGTAAGTAAAACTGCGGTCAATTCGACACGAAATTATTTCATACACTTAACTGCAATTAGTATGAACGTCAACATCCCTGTAGCAGATGTCAGAACTTCATACATGGAGCTTGAGACGAACTGACTTTTCAAGATCCAGGAGGCATTATTTACTGAAGAATGTATTGTAGTATTTTGTTTGGATATATATTTGTTCCTTTGAAATATTTTTCAAGGGGCCAAAAACGGACATAAATTAATATAAAGTAAGGTAATTAAAATATAAAAAATAGCTGTAGAAATGTAAATAGTTCATTTTAATTATAAAAATAATATAAAAATTAGGAGTATAAAACACATCATCATTATGTAGGAAGTTGAAATTGAATAATAAAATTATTCAACAGGAAGTGTTTTTAAAATACGGAAAAATTAATGCAAATGAATTTAAGATATCTTTTTTTTATTTCTAAAAGATACTGAAGAAAGGGAAGAAAGTTTTACTTAGAAGTATCCCAAATTTTTAATTTGGTTTTTTTCAATTAGATAATGAATACTAATAAAAAAGATTAGTTTCACACATAATTTCAGGCATTTGATGAACTGTAATTCGTCTTAAGCACATTAACCATTCACACCCATGCAACTACATATTAAAAACCTGCATATACTTCTACGACGCGTCTCACCTCCCATTTCGATTATTCCAAGCAAGCACACAAGGAAATTCAAAATGCAGCCAATCTTTCCCGAGCTTATAACCTCTCTCCTCCCGAGCATTATGCACGTAATATGTCCAAGCACGTACATCGCATATAAGTGGCTTCCTTATGGAATTCCAGAAGAAGCTTTCGAAGTTCTTTCGTGGGTCGATTCTCTCGATTGCTTTTGGAACGATGAGGCCGTCTTCACGCACCGACCGAAGGCGACCAGTCATTCCTGGGGCGGGTTCGCGGTAGCAGTCAGTCAATATTGGGTTCGTCATTGATAGGCGGGGATGTTTCATTATGCATGCCGCCCTGTTCAAATGGCGCGCTGTCGAGTCTAGCTTTTTTGCTCCTATTCATTTTTTTGTCACTGCAGTTAAGTTTTTAAAGCGGAAGGTGTCTGTTACTGATTTGGAGGTAATTAATTTTAACAGCAGTGTATAATAAGGGGTATGCTTATGTGCATATTTTTTTAAACAATAATACATAAAAATGTGTTTTAGTTGTCATACTTCTTATCTATGTTTCTATTTATCATTGGTTTAACTGAAGAGTTATCATTTAGAGAATATTTAATTAGTTACTGAAATACAAACTTGAAGTAATTAATTTATGTTTTTGGTCTCATATTGAGAAAGAAAATATTTAAATTTTTCAACCTGAAAAAGTTACAAACGTATGTGAAGACTTACTCTCGTCATGTGTTTAGATCAATAAAAAAGTTTTTCCAAGAGAGATATAGCTGGGAATTAGGGATATGGACAGTGTGTACACATTACCAAAATACTATATATTCTTCAACTGATATAAGCACTGTATACAACCAGTTGTCTATTTGCAAGTATATATGAATTTTTTCCACATTTACAAATTAAGAAGGGTCCCTTCAGTAAAAGTATTTTGAGATATATTTTCCCAATATCCAGAAGAAAAAAGATATTTTACGTTTTGAGCCATGATATTTATTGCATACAATATATTCGTCATTCAACTGAAAAAATAGATTGTTCTGGGAAATGTAACTAGTTGTAGAGAATATTAATATTTAACAATGCAAATTGTTTATCTTGCAGAGAATGTACATGAAACACTTTTGTTTTGAAACACCTCAGGACTGCACTGCTACTTGGCTCCGGAATGCACTGCTATGGAAATGCTGTGTGCGGGACGTACTGTCCAGAGACAGGAGCTTCTCCCCAGCACGTCTCCTCGCAGGAAACGCTGGCGTAAGCGACCAGCTGAAACTGTAGCTCCCGTGAATTGCTATTATCTCCTTTCCGAGCAATAAAGTCCCACCGTCAAAATATTTCAGAAATTGAAAACCATTAAAGCTTTTACTTCCACGTACTAAGCAAAAGTAGCTGACGTTGACAGAAAAAAAAAGATTGGCTTAGAAATGTGTTTCCATTGCTCGATAAGGGTCTTATATGGGTCACAAGAAAATGTGGCACATAAAAATGAAATCGTGCTCTCTAAAGTTTGGATTTCTCTTATTGCTCTTTCCAGGAAGGCTGCAGCGAGCTTGTAACTTCTCGGAGAAGAGAGTACATATACATAAAACGAATACGGGAAGGAATTTTCTGATACATTTAATTTATGCACAAGAGTAAATTTACATGGTATTAAATTTTGTAACTCGAACAATCAGAGTCTTATTAACTGCGCATCTTCATTGCCACAATTTTTCTCAATTTCACCTAATTGTCTGCACGTGCAAAGAGCATTGTTTACTTGCGTATTGTATTGATTTTGAATTATGTATTTATTAATGAAAATATTTTTTATTTAGAATAGTTATTTTTACCATTATTGGAACAGTCATAATACTTCCCGACCATTGATTCCAAAATATGTCTATTTAAATTCACAACCACCACCTATCAATTACTTCTTAAACGCTTTTGGCAATACCTTTAAATCAGTAAAATCTGTGTGATCATGAATTTATTTTAACTTCTCTGCACTTCTTTTTATTCATAAATTTTCAGTTCTTATTTCCTCGTAAATAATTTAATTCATAGTATATTTTCATGAAGAAATATCAAGACCTAATATGTTCTTTAAAGTCCGAAACCTTCAAATAAGAAAGATTTGTACAATTTGCATCATAAATGTTAGAGTACTAAATATAATTTTCTCCGTCCTCTTACTACATCTATATTCTAATTTATTCCGACGGTGTGACGTGAAATAATGATTAGTAATATAAAAGGAAGTTTTGTAATTGTTGTTGAGATTTTGAACATGTTCAATTTGATTCTTTGAAACGTTTTCTTTCCCAAATTCAATTTTTATCACTGCCTAAATACACAAGGAGACAAAAATGGATTAAATGAATGAATATGGCGATCTTACGTAATTAAAGCAATGCAATAAGAGTTATGCGTTCTGAATTAATTATAGTAGATCAACTTCAATCAGTATTTAACATTCATACCCTTTTCTCAACAAGTAACGTTGAAGAAAATTATCTTCAATTAAAAATTGACATGAACAAAAACGAAATTATTAGGGCTTCGGAGAAATGCATCTTTCCTACCAAACACATTCCGTATTTCATATGATAATGGCCTTTTTTCAAACATCCACTATGGAAAGAAGTCGAGGACTTGAGAGGAGCGAGATAATAAGATCTATAATTGAGCGGACTCTTTCCAGATAACGCTACCCAGCCGGCATATTAAGAGAACGTCGCAGTTGCTGTGCTCAGTGGGGCAAAATCCAAAACTTCAAATAGCACACGAGCACTTCAAACATTTCAACAGAAGTATAAATAAAAATAAATAAAAGAATATGTAAAAGTAAAATTATTTTCAGTAGATGAAGACACTTTGGTAGAAAAAGAAAGCAAAAGCATGTGCTAAATCTGCTGTTACTGTTTCATCTACAACTGTCTTAAGTTAACTTAATGGCAGTTCTGTATAGGCACAAAAAGAAGGAATTTTTTCCTCTTTTAAAAGAATACATTTCGTAGATCCATTACAAACTAATTATCCAATTCTTTAAACCACAATAATTTTCAGAAGTGCATTAGGGTAAAACCTCTTGCCCCAATTCACAATGATTTGAATTACTTGGGGTGAAGTAAACCTTCATTCCAAGAACTTCAAAACGTTGTGAGTTTGGGCAATAGGTTTTACCCTAATAGAGGTGTACTGTAATACTTTATGTACTGTACTGTACTGTACTGTGCTGTATTAAAAGATCGTGCCTCCCCCCTTGCCCGTTGCTTTTTCCTGATTTGAAGCTCCTTCGTTGTTTTGTCAATATTTTCATTTTGCAGTGAGTTGAAAAATATTAATAAATAAAAATATTCCTTGGTCATTCGATGACATTTCTGTGACTGTGCCGAATATAATTGTCAGTCATTTTCGAACAATTTATTGCAGGATATGCCAAGAAGCAAATTTTGTTTCAATTACATAATGTGCGTTATTTAAATATTATTAAAGCACACAATTTCCTTTCAGACATTAAATTGTGTAGTCTTCTTATCCTCGTTATTCCCTTCTTTGGAGATCATTTGCTACGTTCCTATTTAGATTTCTTTGTTTTCCCTTCCATTATAACATGTAGTTTAGAGAAAAACTGTTATTGTCAAAAAATGAGGTTTTGACGACACGGGATCTAATTTAAGAACGTATTAATATTTTAAGATATGAAATATATCAACTTAATTCAATTCAATTATGCCTTACTTCACATATCGAGGCTCAAGCCATCATGCCTGCTCCCTCACCTGACCACGCAAGAAAATTCCGCTATGCTTCGTTCACCGTCTAGAAAGAAATGAGATATCACATCATTTGAATTTTGCTCAGAGCCTTCTTTTAGACTTCAGAAGACGTGCAGTAAATCTACAACATGAGACACCCGGCTTTACTTCTCTCTGGTGAAAGATATTGTCTTCACCTTAAAAAACACATATTCGATCGGGTTAAAACTCGCACGAATCCGGGTGGCTACAGAATGCGTTTAAAATCTACTTTTCAATCACTGTTTCAGTCTGTGCCTCACTGTGCCAGTGACGCGACTGAAATACTAGCACCGTGCCTTTCTCATGTGCCCATTTCGCCTATTTTGACCCAGTCCTCCACGAAGCGACTGAAATAAGATGACACTGCCCTTCCAATGTGCCCATTTCGCCTATTTGGGCCGAGTGCCCTCCACTAAGCGACTGTAATACTAGCACCGTGCCCTTCTCCTGTGCCCACTTCGCCTATTTCGGCCCAGTGCCCTCCTCGGGGCTCTGGGTGACAAAAACTGCGCGTGGAAGGCGGTGGCGCTGACGGCGGCGGCGCAATTCAAGCAGGGAGCATAGCGAAGTCATCCGACCCGCAGTCCGTCGCCGCCAACGAGGTCACGGCGCGACGCGGGGGGGAGGAGTTATCAAGACCTGTAATTGCTCATGCGGCGCCGTCGAACGCGTCCGCCCCGCCCCGCCCCTCGCCCGCCGCCATCGCCTCCTGAGCCCCTCCACGTCAACGCCGACTCCCACGACTCACTCGCTCTCCATTGCTCCTTCCGAGTCTCCGTTTGTCTCTTGTTTTTCTTCTTGTTTTATCATTTACTTTTCTTATTCGCTTATCACATCCTCCCCGTGTACTAGGATCTCATATTTCCCTCCCTCACTTCCTTTTCTTCAATATATATATATATATATATATATATATATATATATATATATATATTGATTTTTCCTGTTTCCGGGCGCGTCAACTGCTTCGGTCATTAGTCCGTTAGTGTAGTGCATGTTTTTTTCTCGGGAGATGGCGGTTATCTTTCCCCGCTGGATGGCGATATCCGGCGCCGACCTCCCATCGGCTAGTGGGGTTTCCCCCTAACCAGGACTCTCCCACCAGCGGGGCACCGCCCCAGCCCGAACAAGCTCTAAGCTCGCGACCGGTCTCCCGGAATATGTGGTAGTGTAGTGCATGTTAGTGTAACAGTGTGTCTAAAGAGGAAAGAGAGGACTAGGAAGAGGAAGGACAGATCGCGCGCGGTCCGTGGCCCCTTTGATAGGGTACTGCTCCGGCATTCGCCTGGTTTTGACCGAAGAAACCACGGAAAACTACCGATCATAGCAGCCGGCCGCTAGAATTCTCCTCCAGACGGCGACTGAATTCGACCTAGCTGAAAAGCTAGTGTCGAAAATCCTGCCGCCGTCACGACTCGAACCTAGGACCTCCCGGTCCGAGGCGCTGCAGTGACACGAACTACGATGGCAGGACGAATCTAAACAGTGACAATTTGTCCAGTGAGCTGGTGTCGAAATCCGTCACGTCGTGAAATTATTCTCGAAAATAATTGTTACATTGTCACCATCTTTCTCTTATACGCTTACCTTCACATTCAATATCTTACATAATTTTTACCATCTCCCTCTTAATATGTGTCGTTCTGCTTCTCTCCTGCATTTTCCACTTTTCTGCGTCTCAATGGCACGACAACCTCTGCGTCCAAATTCCTTGGCGGACGGATCTCTCACATTGTTCCCACGGCCTTGACTCTCCCAGCGGCGCGTTCTGCTTTCGGTACATCCGCATGCTCCACACGCCCCGCCCCAATCGCCTCCCCGCCTGCCCCAATCCCTCCACCCGATCCCGCTCCCAGCCCCGCTCCCAGCCCGCTCCCAGCCCCGCTCCCAGCCCGCTCCCACCCCGCTCCCAGCCCGCTCCCAGCCGCTCCCACCCGCTCCCAGCCCTGCTCCCAGCCCGCTCCCACCCGCTCCCAACCCGCCCCAACCTGCTCCCAACCCCGCTCCCAACCCTGCTCCCAACCCTGCTCCCAACCCCGCTTCCAACCCCGCCTCCCAACCCCGCTCCCAACCCTGCTTCCAACCCTGCTCCCAACCCCGCTCCCAACCGCGCTCCCAACCCCGCTCCCAACCCCGCTTCCAACCGCGCTCCAACCCCCGCTCCCAACCCCTCCCACCCTCGCCCAATCCAACCCTGCTCCCCACCGCCCCACCACCCTCCAGCCCGCCCCACCCGCCCCAGCCTTCTCACCGTCCACCCCTCCAACCCTCCCTCCCTGCTCTCCCTCCGTTACTCCACTCACCCGCCCCCGGCCTGTCCTCTCGTCCCGTCTCGCACCAACCTACCCCGCCCCGCCCGCATATCGCCACCAATACTGCTCCACCTTCCGCCACCATCCTACCTTCACCGCCTCCGTGCCCGTGCCCGCCACCGCCACCGCCTCCGCTGTCGCGGCCGTCAAGGTTGCTGCAGCCGCTGCCGACGAGGGCGCATGCGATATCGGTTAATCTCGTTGGAGAGCGCTCCATGTGACGTCAGCCGATATTTCCAGCGCCCCTCAGTCACGTTCGAACAGCGTTGTGGCGTCGGCAGCGAAGGAGTGAAGACGGGTCAGCGAAAGGAACGAGAGGGAAATCAAAGGAGCGGAGAAAGTAGAATGGGGGGACACGATATTACGGGAATCAAGTGGGGCAATGTTTTCCTTACTCTTCCTACTGAAGCATACACTGAGCTTTACACTGAACTTTACACTGAGCATACTCTTCCCAAATTCCAAACTCTTGGAAAATAACTCATTTTACACGGTACGAAAAATGCTGTTTTAACGTGTAACATTTTCAACAAAATAATTCAGTCTATAAACATAAAACCTACTGCTTTGCGAAAACATTACCTTCTACCGCGTTTCCCAGAAGAATGAAATTTGACACAGTTAGCTGATTTCTGTAAATGAGTAGGATATTTCTAGAGAGCACGTGTAGCTTATTATTTGTACACGTATACAACTACTTTCTTGAACTACATCTTTCAAGAAACAAACTTTTAAGTTCAAATAATGTAAAGACAATCTACTTAGAATTACTTGCTTCCCTGTATTTTCGCAAAATAACGGATACTTCCCATACAACAGTTTTATCGCAATTTTTCGTAACTTACCCGAATCCCTGAGAATCCATGGAAATGGATAAAGAGAGGTTTACCTCACTATGCCGGAACGCGAGTAGCTGCTTATGTCCGAGGTGACATCAGCGACAGAAACGACAGCCGCCGCCCAGCAGCCAGTAGCAGCCCGCGTCTTTGCCGCTAAGCGGATCTAACGATAATTTCATTATGTGTTTAGCGTCCTCTGCCGGTTGGCCAACAGTAAATTGATAGGCTATAGGGCTTAACATGCACTTTTAATCGTATCGGGATGATTAATGAGTAGGTGAGTCCGACACGATGCCAGAGCGCCGTGCCGACGGCCCTCCGAGCTCACCGCCCGCCCATTCGCCCGCTCGCTCTGTGGACTCGCCCGCTTGACGGCCGCTCGTTCTCTTACCCACTGGGGATTTCGACAGTGGTGGCGACCTTTTCAAATCATCGATGTTTCCATAAAAACATTCATATTTTCAACATCGATTGATTAAAGTCGCTATTTTTTTAATGGGTAATATAAGCCGATGTTTCCGGGCATTTCAAATGCTTTGGTTATTTGTCCCGTAAGTGTAGCGCATGCTTTTTTCGAGAGATGGCGGTGATATTCCCCTCGCTGGATGGCGAGATTTGGCGCCGACCTACAGTCAGCTAGCGGGGTTTCCCCATAACCAAGACTCTTCCACCAGCAGGGCACCGCCCCAGTAGGGACAAGTTGTAAGATCCCGACCGGTCTCCCGGAATATGCGGTAGTGTACTGCATGTTAGTGTAAGTGTGTGTGGCGAGGATAAGACAAGGAAGAGGAAGGAAAGATCGCGCGCGGTCCGTGGCCCGGTAAGATACTGCTCCGGCATTCGCCTGGTGTTGATCGGAGAAAGCACGGAAA
This sequence comes from Teleogryllus oceanicus, assembly GCA_964035755.1. Classification (NCBI taxonomy): domain Eukaryota; kingdom Metazoa; phylum Arthropoda; class Insecta; order Orthoptera; family Gryllidae; genus Teleogryllus; species Teleogryllus oceanicus. The sequence continues at coordinate 227,480,708 of CAXIVR010000002.1, read as the reverse complement.
GCTACCGATCAGAGCAGCCGACCGCTAGAATTCTCCTCCAGACAGCGACTGAATTCGACCTAGCTAAAAAGCTAGTCGCCGTCAGGACTCGAACCTAGGACCTCCCGGTCAGAGACTGTGCAGTGACATCAGTTGACGCACTGAGCTATCACTCCCGGTTTGTACTCAACGTTTTTACGTTTTCAGTGTTTTGTTTGTGTATGAAAAATGTGCTTAATCACAATTTCGTTACAAAGTTAAAAGACGAAATAACTGATAATACCACTATCAGTTCATACCAACTCCCGCTTTCTCGCTCGTTTTCTCTCGCTTGCCATCTCGTCTTTCTGTAACCTCCCGCTGCCGCTTCCGCCCTCTTTCCCTTTCCTTGGCCCGTCCTCTTGCCCGTTGTTTCCTCTGCCATCTCTCCCGTCACTACCTATCATTTCACCAGTCATATCATCCGTAATCTAATCCGTCACTCCCGGCACATCGGCCGTCATCTCACACGCAGATCGTCTCCTGCTTGACCGGCAACTCGTCCGCCAGCTTGCTCGCGGACATCTACTTGCCCATCGTCCGGCTGGGTCTACTCGCCCGTCATCAGTCAAATCGCCCGCCCTCGCCCGCTCTCTCGCCCGCTCTCTCGCCCGCTCTCTCGCCCGCTCTCTCGCCCGCTCTCTCGCCCCTCTCGCCCGTCTCTCGCCCGCTCTCTCGCCCGCTCTCTCGCCCGCTCTCCGCCGCTCTCTCGCCCGCCTCGCCGCCTCTCGCCCGCTCTCTCGCCCGCTCCTCGCCTCCTCGCCGCTCTCGCTCTCGCTCACTCTCGCTCTTCTCGCCTCCACAGCCAGTTTGCTCCACTCGCCACGCTTTTCCTTCTCGACTATCGACACCCGTTCGCTCTCACTGTCTGCCGCGCCACCTTCCCAGCCTCCCTGCCGCCCGTGCAGCTGTGAATGGGCGTGGGGCGGTTCTCACAGAGGCGCGGCGCCGCAGCCTGCATATGCATCAGGTCACGGAGCGGCGGCATTCGAGGAAAGGGCACAGAGGGAAATGAGAGCCTCGCACACGAGGTATGAAATACAAGCGCAGAGCGAAAGTGCAAAGCGGAAGTATTTTTAGGATACATAGACCGTTAGGATTTGTGAAGATAGAGGCGAAAGGAATACAAATGAGAATACCAGGAAACTTTATAAAATATGTGACAGTCGACAAGTGAAAGCACTGTGATTTCAGAATGGCTGTAGTTGGAATATATATTTTTGAAGTGCAGTGAATATTTAGAAAAAAATATTCATTTCTTCATCCTTTAGTCATATTTCAAAATGCTTTTTGTTTATACTCATTTGAAAAAAGATATTTCTGCAATTTTCAATTGAATTTAAAAAAACTTAAGGCAACTACTTGAAATTTATTTAAAAATTACTTAAAGATCAATTTAAAAAATGTTTTTACAAACTGTAAGAAAGCGGAAATTCAAAGATATTAAAACATCTAGCACACAATCATGACACTAGTGTCTGAATCAGAAAATAAATAAACCAACCTGCAAATCATTTTGTTGCTACAGGTTGCAGTAAACACATGGCGTGACATTTCGGATTTCTAAATTTCTATTAAAACATAGATGTTTTAAACAACGTTTTTTTGTGGTCGATGTTTTGTTTTTTTTCGTTTTCGATATTTTGTTCGTGGATGAAAAAGTCTTATAAACACTATTTTGTTAAAGTCAGATCATGAAATAACTCATGCTACAACTGTGTTCGAACCACAAGACCACATATTTGCACTACCTTCATCGAGCAACTACCCTTCACCCTACAAGATTCTAATACCTTGGTCTTTTCTCGAATTTCGTAAAAGAAGAGGAATTTTTAACTTTGTTTGCAGTTAAATTTTAATTATAAATTAATACAGACTGGCCCTGTCAAATAAGATTTTGTTGCGCACAAATTTAAGGTTAGAGTTTTAAAACATTGATATTTAAAAACATCGATGGATTTTGGTCGATGTATTATTAACATCGATGTTTGAATTTTGAATATCGATGTCGCGTCACTATTTGCGAAGAATGAGGCGACGGGCGTGCAGTATAGGCGGCGTCGACGTTCGAGGACGAACCCGGACGCACTTCGAGGACCGAGACTGCGGCGGGGGCGGCGGGGGGCGGCGGGGGCGGCGGGGGCGGCGGGGCGGCGGGGGTGGTGGGAGCGGCGGAGGCGGCGGGGGATGGGAGGGCGGAGTCTCTGTGACCTCCGCCGTACGCACCGCGGGGTCACCCGGCTCCCGCGACCCCCTCACACACACACGTAGGTCCACGTGAGACAGCGTGCGGCGTCTCGCGGTGACGAGCTCCGGCATGGAGGTGCACGTGGGCGCCGCCGCGACGCGAAGCGACGGCTGTCCGCCCACGCCCGCTGTCACGCGCGCCTCTGCACCCACGGGCGCGGTGGGCGACGCCCGGCGGAGGGCGAACGCAGTGGACAAGGGGGCGGGTGAGGGAAGGGGCGGGCGATGAGGTGGGAGGAGGGGTGGAATGGGGCGGGGCGAGTAGGGCACTAGGGGAGGATAGATTGGCCGAGGGCTCGGGCCCCACGATGGGGCTTCGATATAATAGATGGCATGCTATGCCATCTCTTATATACTGCCTCCTGCTATGGTCATTAGTCCCATTAGTGTACTGAACGTTTGAATACTGAGAGGTGGCGGTGTTCCTCACCGCTGAAGGGTCACATCCGGTTCCGACCTACCCCTCAGTTTGCGGGGGAATCTAGCAGGTATCGAAAATATGCTACCGTCGGTGCTTGAACCCTTGGATCTCTCGGTGAGAGACATCCGACGGACGAGTGGGATGAAGGGACGGGGCGGGGCTGTGAGGCGCACGGAGTGGCAGGGAGGTGCGGGATGTGTGCGGGAGGATGTGCGGGAGGTGCGGAGGTGCGGGAGGTGCGGGAGGTGCGGGAGGTGCGGGAGTGTGAGGTGCGGAGTGGCGGGAGTGGCGGGGAGTGGCGGGGAGTGGCGGGAGTGGCGGGGAGGGGGCGGGAGTGGCGGGAGTGGCGGGGAGTGGCGGGAGTGGCGGGGAGGTGGGGGACGGGAGGAGGGGACGGGGGAGGGGGCGGGGAGTGGCTAGGAGGGGTGGAGTGGCGTGGAGTGGCGGGAGTGGCGGGAGTGGCGGGGTGGTGGAGTGGCGTGGAGTGGCGGGAGTGGCGGGATTGGTGGGGAGGACGGAGATGAGGAAGTGGAGGTGGGGAACGGCGGGGAGCGAGAAGGGCGGCGGATGGGAGGGCGTTGAGGGAAGGGAAGGGGGGAATGGGGACGGGAGGGGCAGCCGACGGGGTGGAGCGAGCGTTGAAGCAGTGGGTGACGGGACGAGGAAGGCCCGGGCGGGCAACGCCTAGCGGTTTGCGAAGGAGCGGGGCGGTGCTGGTAGAAAGGCGCGAGAGAATGTCATGCGCGGAATGATGTTGAAATAATGAAAACTGGCGTGTCCGCTAAGACATGTTTTGGAAGCTTTGTGGCCGCATCAGTTATTATTCTATTTTAAAATGTCAATTAGATCGGAAAACAGAAAATGACCGCCAATCGTTTCTTGTGCTTTCGGCCGTGTAGCATTAATGATTTTCATAAAACAATCTTCTGATAAAAATTCGCCCTTTTGTGTCACAATTTCTTCTTTTCGATTGTTCGTGTCAAACTCGAACTCTTTAAGAGTGGTTTACCGTTTCTCTGGTTGCGATAAGAGGATTAAACAATTCTACAAACGTCAGTGACAAGACAAAATAACAAAACTGACTAGCAAATAATGTATGTAGTTAAATGCTGCATTTGTAGGAATGTTAACTCGTATGTTAATTGCAGTATAAAAATATGGTGAATGGGAATGCCATTAGCTTAATCATTACTTCGAATTTGAGTGTGCAATAATGTTACTCCTCTGTAAAATCATTCCTGATGTCCTGTCTCAATTACACTACCATCATAATATAATCACACTACTATCATAATATTTGAGAAGCATTAAATTCTTTTATCTCCTAACACTTTTCCTTTCACATATGAAGACTTAAAGCATTGCAAATGTCTGATAATTATAAGTTTTACAAATTTTTATGAAACATAATTTTCTGAGGTTGAGACAATAAATTTGCACTACTTGGCAATATACTGAATAAAATAATGTAAGTATATAAAATGCCATCAATAAGAAGGTTTTAAAGAAAGCATATCTTGACTGAAACCTGAATCAAAACAACTCTCTGAAGGCTGACGTGCTCATTTACACCTTATACACTTTCACAAAAAGAAGACATGCAGTGGATCAACTCTGACATCTGTTTCACTAATGCCAATAGAAAATTAATTGCCAAATTATCGCCCAGTAAATTTTATTTTTTGCCATGGAAACGAAATTATTTCGCCATTTATGCCATAAATCATTCTTCCTTCTCGGACTTTCTGAAAGACTTCCCGAAACGCGTCTGCTCCGGTAGCCTCGAAAGTATGCGCCAGCTCATTTTTTGTGAGAGAAACTGAGAATAGCCTCAACGGTTGGGACCAGTATTCTTGATATTCGCTCCACACAAAGGTCACGGGATACTTTACGTAATAAAGAAAGGCGGAAATCCGAAAATGAGATATTTCGTAAGCCAATATTTCTTAGAATGCGACCTAAATCCGCGTCTGACCTTTAGTGTACTGTTTTCCGAGATGTTTTGGGTGGATAAAGTAGTAATATTATTACACAAAATAGCAATTTAATGGAGAATGTAAGACTGTTCATAAATACTAATTGAATAGTGTATATTAACAACAATGAGATAGCTGCACACGTTCTCATTTGATTTCAAATGCAGTGTCCTGTCATTTCTTTCAGTTAAGTTCAAAATATTTAAAATCTTCCTGCATCATGGGAAGGAAGATTATATCTACTATATGTTGATCAAAATGTTGCTGCCAGATATAATTTAAATAAATATTTATACTATACAGGCGTATCAAATTTGTCATCATATGCACATCAATTGTCGTGTGTTTCCTTTTCAAAAAAAATTTCAGTGATTCATCAGTTATTTATATAATTTCTTCTGAATCCTATTTCATCCCGATGCTGTGTAATGATGCTAGGCAGTTACGATAATCTTTAGTTACACCACTTTCACTAAAACAAATTTTCCATCCCTCTTGGCGAAATTGTTCTTCATTTCCCCGAGTCGCTTTTGTGCAGTTCTTCGAACCGGGAGCGTCAGCCTCTTTGAGAGAGCTTCCCGGAGATGCCCAGAGAATCCACGCCCACGTAAGTGTCGCTTGCGGAATATTCGAGATTGTAAAGCGAATCCGCTGCTTTACCTCCCAAGCCCCTCTCGCGGTTTTTGAATTCACGTACGCCCTTTTTCTCGTCTTCTTCCAAGTCGGGTCTCGTCCCAAACTGAGTGAGCGTTTTCACTACGCCAGCCCGGTTTTCATGAGCTTCGGCGTTTCTTCGATAACAGAAGAAAATAATGCCTGGTCGAGAACAAAAAATTAATTCTTCTCGATTTGCGTTTTGTTTTATTTACTTGTCAAAAAGCAATAAAATACGTACGTAATAAGGGGGAGAAGAATATTTCGTATATGGAGTTTGGGGAGAATATGATAATATATAAAAAACAATAAAAATATAAAATGGAAATTGCAATTTCAATGAATATTTTAATAAAAATTTGAATTCTCAGTTTAAGTGCATACATAAAACATCGATAAATACAATAATGTGAAATGAAATAATTATTCAACAAATCAAAAAAGTATAACGTTTTATGTTTTCCACGAACGTGAATTCTCTATCACGAGATATGACGCAAAAAACATAATTTGCATTTATTACGAATTGCAAAAATATGAGAAGTGATATTACTATTAAAACACTACTAAAAGAAGGAAAACGCATATTAATATCAAATTGTATAACTTAAAATAAAACTAAAATGACACAATACATCACCAGGGAGTGTTTAAGGTATACCAAATTATTGAGACAATAAAGATGATAATCGTCAAAAGAATGCGATTAAATTGCTCAGAGATATATCCTTCAAATTTCTCTCTTCTTCTGATCTCACATTCCCTTAAACGCTCAACTCCTACGCGCTCGTTAAAAACATCGTCACCCAACAACAGATTTTAATTCCTTTCTCAGCACTATACTTTTTTTCGAATCGTGAATTCAAGCTTAGAATCCACCACCACTCTAACCCAACACCAAACACGAAAATTTCAAAACCCCATCTCGGCAACGCCAGCCCTCAATTCGCAATGCCACAGCGTCGGAGAAAGTAATTGCAACCCGACGCGCGGCATGAGAGAAGACGGAGAAGAATAAGAAAGAAAGTAAAAAAAATAAAAATAAAAAATAAAAAAAAAATAAAAAGAGGCGTTCTGATTTCGCGGCGTCGCCGATTGGTCGTAACCTCCGTAATATGCAGACGATCCAATCTGGAAGATAGAGGGCGTCCGGGAGGATGAGGCTGCTCGAGGCGCGAGACCGCACTCCCAGATAAATCAGAGAGCGCGCGGTCGCGAGAGGATTCAGGTGCGGAGACCGAGAGCCAGAGAAAGAGAGAGAACGCGGAGAGGAAGATGGAAAAGAAGCATTTCGCACAGTGGGTCGAGTTGCGTGTTAAATCGCTACCTTAGAGTCCGACGTAACTACAAGTTTTGCAATTTTGGTTTGGTTTACAACCATGACCAGAATCAGAACATATTTCTACATCCTAGGAGTAAAAAAAGATCGCTAGATATGTTAATATAGTAGAAGTCAGATCTTCATGCATTTACAAAATTAAATAACTTATTAGAGTGAAATGGACGTAAAAGGTGTCATTTGTCTGCCTCCAAACATTTCGTGGGTGTATTTACGTCGGTGGGTAAGGTAGCGAAAGGTAATTGTTTTTTTTTTTTTTTTCTGAGAAGTTCAAACTATCAAGTTCCATTCAGAGGAAAGAAAGAGATGTAGTCTAAATTCTGGCTCCAGAAACTTGTATTTTGACTACTTCCAAAACCAGTTTGTTTGTTTTAAGAGCACTTTCAAATTTGGCATTTGAGTTTTCGTCCAAGACGTTTTTGACCCTGTTTTTTTAATATTTGTTGCTCATACATCGGTCTCGTAACTATTCGTTGATTGCGTCGTCTTCTGGTTGAGAGAATATAAAATGAGATATGGAGGAAAATTGTTAGGAAAATTTAATGTTGCCGGGTATTACCGAAAGAAAGGGAAGGAAAAGAGAGGAAACACACGATAGTTGGTCCAATTGGGTAGCAATCAATGCATTGGATATTTTCTCAGATTTACAAAGGTACTTAAGATATTATTTTAAAAAATAATATTAACAGTATCTAATTAAAACGATTTGAATATTGTTTTCACATATTTTTGAGAGACCACCAATTACTTACATAGTGTATTCGAATATCACCTTTAGCAGTATTTCCATTTTACATAAAGAATTACGCATATTACAAAAAAGTCTTCCATTTGTACAGTGTTTCTTTCCATTTAATTTTTAAAATTAAAATTCAGGCAAAAAGATTTACAGTCAAACCTGTTATCGAATTCTATGAGCTGAAATATTATTTTATCTGAAAATAGCACCTTACTGTCACCAGAATTATCTGTAAAAAAATTCTTAAAATAACATTGTGTGATTTCATTCTTCAGCCAAGACGAATATGGTACAAATCATAGATTTTACTCCCTGATATCTGCCTTCTCATATAAATGCTTAAAAAATGCACAGTAATCATGAGATAATTAGTTCAGCGGATCTTTCTAGGAATGCACCGGCGGGGTCCCTGATGCAAAAAAAAAATACATTTATTAAGAACTGCCCATTTGTCAGCCCGTCCGTCTTTGTGTGTATCTTCTCGTTTCGTCTTTTACTTATCCGCCTGGGTGTCCATTAGCCTCTCCTTCGTCCGTCTCTTGTCCATTTATTAGTTCCTCCGTCCATCCGTGTGTTAGTGTGTCCGTTCATCCGTCTTTTAGTCCGCTCGTCTACCCGACTGTCCGTCTGTGCGCCCGTAACTTCGTCGGTTGATAAATCAATATTTCTCGGTGCTATTTGGCAACATCCATTGAATTCTTTCCAAAAATGAGATAACAACTTTTCCTTTTTTCCTTGTAGCATTCGGACCCAGTGTTCGTCCCCGGGTGCCACGGCGCCGCGGGGGGGCCCCAAGTGGCGGGCTGGAGGGGTTGATGAGCCACTGGGGGCTCCCCAGCGGGTGCCGCGCCGCCCCCGCCCCCTTCTCACCTCGAGCCTCTGCCCCCACCCCCACCCCCGCCCCCGCCCCCGCAACCTCGCCGCGCCGCTCCGCGCCGGCCTCGGCGAAAATGAAACAGATAAATAATTTGAAAGTCAGCAGGAGACCAAGCGCTTTGTGCTGGATATTAGAGGAGCTCCTCCCCCCTCTCGCCCAGCACCACTCCACGCCGCTGTTTTTGCGCTTGCATCGGGCAGGCTGTTGCCCCTCTCGTATTTCTTTCCTTCTTTCCTTCTTCCTTTCTTTCCTTCCTTCTTTCTTTCCTTCTTTCTTTCTTTCTTTCCTGCTCACCATTTCCTGCTCACCATTTCCTGCTCACCATTTCCTGCTCACCATTTCCTGCTCACCATTTCCTGCTCACCATTTCCTTCTCACTATTTCCTTCACTCTATGTTCTTTCTCTTTCTGTTTCTCTTTCTCTTTGTTTCTCTTCTCTCTTCTACCTTTATCTACCTTTATCTTTCTCTTCTCTCTCTCCTCTCTCTCTATCTATCTATCTATCTATCTATCTACTATATTCGTTTATCAGTCACAGTTTATATCTCTTTCTACTTCTGCGTTTTCCCTCTGAGCTCTTCAACTTCTCTGCATATCTATTTCTCATTATTTCTGTATCCCTTACGAACCTCAGCACTTCTTCCTTAATTTAATGACGCCTTTATCTTCTGCTCTCTGTGCCCTCCGCATCTCTACCATGGAAAGCACAGACTTTCTTCGATGCCTCTACAGTAGAGTAAAGAATTACACCTCTTTAGCCTATGCCTCTACCTTCGTGGTTGCAATGGGCGCACAGCACTCTGGCTCCATCCACCTCAGTGAGCTTCTGCTTCTACGCCGGTCTGCATTCAAAGGCCAGCCACGAGGGACGTGATTATTCCTTGAATATGTGATCAATTAAAATATTGTTGTTTTAAAATACGAATGGTTGAAAATTATATATTATTTACAGATTTAACATTACAAACACTTTATGTATTTTCAAATTTGAATACTTCACACGTTTGCATTTTTAAATTCAAACTTATCTAGTAGTGAAGAGAACAAGTAGAAATATTGAAAAATATACACTTTTATTTTCAAATAATGAAATTATTGTTCATACATTAAAATATATAAATTGCGAGTGATTTATACATTAAACATATGTTAACATAAATAGATTCAAACTTGTAAAACCTTTTCTCCTTTCATTTTTAAACATTCTCCCTCCCCTGAAATATTTTTTGAAACTGTTTTCACTGTGTTGGCTTTGTTCTGTCTTTAGCACGGATTCTGTATTTTTATTCTGACTCTAGAGCCATTTTTTATTACGCTTCTCCTTTTCTCCATTTATCATTTCTCATAGTCTCTTTTTCATATTCTTTATGTTTTTCTCAATCTTTGCGTGATAAGAAAAGAACCATGGGTTCAGTTTAAATGATAAAATCAGCATCTCGCGCCAGGCATTGCTTTCAGACTCGGAAGTCAAAGAATAAACGTTGTTGGGACAAAATTGAATATTGCATGCTTGGTGTCATAACGCTATGCATATGGGCACGGCCCTGAATGGCGAGCTCATGGTTAAGTTGGAAAGAAAAGTTAATAATTTAGTATTAAAAAAATTCACAAAAAGCTATCCCACCGCGGAGCTTGACAAGAATGATTGTCACGTTTGTTTTGATTTATACGTATCTCTGACCGTGTGTCTTGATATCTACATCACCCTGTTCTTTTACCTTCCCCAGTTTAAACAATATTTCCTTCTTTTGTACCTTTCAATTGTTGTAGGTGTGAGTCACTTTCGCTACATACTTTATTTCTCTCCCTACTGCTCTACATTTCTGATCCTTTGATTCGCTACCTATACCTCCAATTACCTACCTCTTTATCTCTTCTCTTTGGCTGCTATACAGCTTCTAGCTTTCTGTTTCCTAAATTTCCGTCTTTATATCTTTCTAATCTTTTATGCGAGTTAACCTGTCTATCTTCAATGTTTTGCAATGTCTTTCAGATCTTTGTCCACTGCCTATGTCTCTTTCTCTCTCTCTCTTTGATGCACCTCTACCTGTTCTGCGCAATCTCAGTCTATTTCGATCGAACGGATTGTTTCTTCTAGGCGTTACTGCGATACACATGACCATACTTGCACGTTTTCCTTGACCTCCTTTTCCTTTCACACTTCCATTTATTTTCGAAATGTAAACGCATGAACACGGTCGTCACTTTGCGCTCCCTCATAATATCTGCCTTCCCCATCCACACCTCATTCCCTCCCAACATAACCCCGTTCCCACATACCCGCCGCCCTCTTTCAGGCAACGCCTCTTTATAATACCTGGTTGCATCTCCGTCTACCTCCAGCACACACTGCTCTCTTCATCCTGCTCCCTCCGCCTTTTCAGAGCGCTTTTTGCACGAACACAAACGTCATCCACATCTCTCTTTTCACCTCGCTTTATTCCTACTCTCTCTCTCTCACTTGCGCGCTCACACCCCGGTGTTTTATAATTTTTTCGCGTGGGTTCATCTGGCGTGCGGGAGCTGACAGGAAAGGAGGGCTGAACGAACTATATGGAAATAAAATTGCTCCACGCAGAAAAAAAAAATCGGGAGGCTGGCGGTGGTTAATCCGCGACCTCAGAAGCGACTCGTGCGCCGTGCGGTGTGTGGAGTGTGGAGGGAGTGGAACGGGAACACGGTTCAGGTGTAGCTCTATCCATCAGCTGGGATGACGTGGATTCAGGGAGAAAAGGGCCCGTTCGGTAATAAAGAAGCGATGCACTTTCGGGGGACGAAGTTTTTTTGATGGTATGGGGTGCCGTCCACGCGTCCAAAAAAAGTGGTCGCTTGTTTTAATAAAAGCCACTGCACAATTACTGACGAGTTAAAAATTAATACGGTGAGAGGGTGTAGTAGAGTGGACATATGTGGATAAAATATAGTTAATGGAATGAATTAAGAAGAAACGATAGATGAGATGAGTCTCTAATTGAAATTAATCTCTAATCAATATAAAATACACCGTGTTAACTGAATCTACTTCAGTATTTTACACACATTTTCTCCTAGACATAATGTTGTTATAATGGATAAGAATTTCAAAATATTGCATTAAATTCCAGAATAGTACAATACATTTCAAAATAGTTATTAAATTGCAAATAATAGCACATTTTTGGAATGAATGGTTATGTCGATTGCGTCGACCGAACCTGTTTTTCAATATAAATGCAGCATTATTTCTAATACTTGTACACTTTCATCCTTAACTTAATGCACGAAATGTCTCTGTAGAAAAAGATCTCAATAGAATTAGATTGTATTGATACAGAGTGCGGTAAAATGTCTTCTCAAATGAAAGTAGATAATCACTTCAGAAATAAATATATTAAACATTCATTGCTACTTACTGTGAAATAATGTAAATATTATTTAAATTTCCAAATTAAATTACTTCAAGTACATTGCTAATGGCATACTTTTTAATTTTCATAATATAATATTATTTGAACTTGCTGCTAAACCTGCTGGTACTCATGTCTAATGTCGTCTTATTCTATACCAGTTTTCATATTTCTTTCAGGAAAACGATGTAATCGTCATTTAGGCTTAAGTCTACACATATGCATTTTTCAACGATAAAAAAATTACGGTATATCAGATTCGGTGCAAAAAAGAAGAATACGAGTTTGGTCGTGTCACAATTCTCTGGAACGAAAAACTAGAAAATGACACGACCTCATCCCCTTCGTAAATATCGCAGATGCTCTACAATGAAGAGTGGGAAGTTGCTGTAGTAGCAACAGAGAATTTGAGCGGCCTCATGCCATTTTCGCAGAGATACTACACATTTCCCCTTCTTGTTGCTCGTCTCCCAGTGATTCCACCCCATCAAGAGTAATCGCCTGGGCAAACATCCGTATTATTCCGTGAATTAAAAATCGAGAGGGTCACCGCCAACTTCACTCTGAAGGCACTGCTCAAGCACGGGAGGCTCCGGGAGGCTCCGGGAGGCTCCGGGAGGCGGAGGCTCCGGGAGGCGGAGGCTCCGGAGGCGGAGGCTCCAGAGGCGGAGGCCCGGAGGCGGAGGCTCCGGAGGCAGGAGGCCCGGAGGCGGAGGCTCCGGGAGGCGGGAGGCTCCGGGAGGCGGGAGGCTCGGAGGCGGAGGCTCGAGAGGCGGAGGCTCCGGGAGGCGGAGGCTCGGGAGGCGGAGGCTCCGGGAGGCAGGAGGCTCGGAGGCAGGAGGCCCGGAGGCGGGAGGCCCGGGAGGCGGAGGCTCGGAGGCGGAGGATCCGGGAGGCGGAGGCTCCGGGAGGCAGGAGCTCCGGGAGGCGGAGGCTCGGGAGGCAGGGAGGTCCGAGAGGCGGAGGCTCCGGAGGCGAGAGGCCCCGGAGGCTCAGGAGGCGGGAGGCTCCGGGAGGCGGAGGCTCGGAGGCCCCGGAGGCGGAGGCTCCGGGAGGCAGGAGGCCCGGAGGCGGAGGCTCCGGGAGGCGGAGGCTCCGGAGGTGGGAGGCTCGAGAGGCGGAAGGCTCCGGGAGGCGGGAGGCCCCGGAGGCGGAGGCCGAAGGCGGAGGCTGAGGCAGGGAGGCCCCGGGAGGCTCCGGGAGGCGGAGGCCCGGGAGGCGGGAGGCTGCGGAGGCGGAGGCCCGGAGGCGGAGGCTCCGGGAGCGGAGGCCGGAGGCGGAGGCTCCGGAGGCGGGAGGCTCCGGGAGGCGGGAGGCCCGGGAGGCGGAGGCTCCGGAGGCAGGAGGCTCCGGGAGGCGGAGGCCCGGGAGGCGGAGGCTCGGGAGGCAGGAGACCCGGAGGCAGGAGGCCCGGAGGCGGAGCTCCGGGAGGCGGGAGGCTCGGAGGCGGAGGCTCGGAGGCGGAGGCTCGGGAGGCGGAGGTCCGGGAGGCGGAGGCCCTGGAGGCAGGAGGCTGCAGGAGGCGGAGGCCCTGGGAGGCGGGAGGCTCCGGGAGGCGGGAGGCTCCAGGAGGCGGGAGGCTCCGGGAGGCAGGAGGCTCCAGGAGGCGGAGGCTCCGAGAGGCGGAAGGCTCGGGAGGGAGGCCCGGAGGCGGGAGGCTCCGGGAGGCGGAGGCTCCGGGAGGCGGAGGCTCCGGAGGCGGAGGCTCCGGGAGGCGGAGGCCCGGGAGGCGGAGGCCCGGGAGGCGGAGCTCGGAGGCGGAGGCTCCGGGAGGCGGGAGGCTCGGGAGGCGGAGACCCGGAGGCGGAGCCCGGAGGCTGGAGGCCCCGGGAGGCGGAGCTCCGGGAGGCGGAGGCTCCGAGAGGCAGGAGGCTCCGGAGGCGGAGGCTCCGGAGGCAGGAGGCTCCGGGAGGCGGAGGCTCGGGAGGCGGGGCAGGAGGAGAGGGAGGCGGGAGGCGGGAGGCGGGAGGCGGGAGGCGGGTGGTAGAAAGGTTTTAGCAACGCAAATTATTGGTAGGGGACTACAGGTATAGGTTCATTGATAGATTGTTAGTGATTTCGGGCGCGCCAACTGCGAAGGTCATGATCCCCTTTAAGTGCAGTGCATGTTTTTTCTCGAGAGGTGGCAGTTAACTTCCCCCTTTCCTCAACAAGTGTCTCCCAGCGACTGAATTTGACCTAGCTGACAAGCCAGTGCCGAAAATCCTGCACGTTATTTACACTTCTTCTGAAGTGAAATAGTTGACTGCTCTCAAATATGATAACACTACACACTCGAATATGATAACAGCAGAACACTTCAGCCATTAAAACGTTTGTGAGCTGAGGCTCTACCAATATTTCTTCTTTCCCCATCATCCCTCCGATGCGGCTTCTATCGACACCAACACCGTCGACCTAAGCTCCAGCACGCCCGTTCAGGGCAACCAACTGCCATATTTTCCCCGAGCCTTCCCGCCTGCGTCGCTCCCCCATCAGGCCATCACCCAAATCAGCAGCGCCACCCCCTCCACGTCTCTGTTACCAGCTCCGCATCCACGTGCTTCCACAGCGAGCGGTGTCCTTATTAGCGCATCGCTCCAACTGCCCATCGAACCCTCCCCGCCCCGCCCGCCCCGCCCCCCTCCATCGCCGCCTCCGCCGCCGCTGCCGCCGCGCCACGGAATCTTCGCGCATTCGAACGCGTATTTGCTGTGCTGAGCAAACACGCGACGCGGAGCCGCTGCCCGGAAGGCAAACAGTGGGCGCCCGCGGTTTGCGTGGGTGGCGGCGGGGGCGGCGGGGATGGCGGCGGCAGCGGCCGCGGTGGCGACGAGGTAGGCGGGAAATGGGAGGAGATAAACCATACAAAGAGTTGGAAGCGGGAAAATGTTTGGTTGGTTGGATGTTAGTGATTCCGAGCGCGTCAACTCATCAACTACTGAGGTCAATAATTTCTTCTGTGTAGTGCATGTTTTTTCATCGGGATGTTCCTGTTATCGGCCCTCTGGATTGCGAGATCCGGCGCCGACCTACCGTCAGCCAGCGAGGTTTCCCTCAACCAGGTATCTCCTACATGCGAGCACCGCCTCAGCCAGAACAAGCTATAACTCCAGACCGGTCTCCGGCATGTGTGGTAGTGCAAAGAATATTAGTTTAAGTGTGTGTAAGGGGTGAGGACAGGACAAGGAAGAGGAAGGAAAGATCGCGCGTGGTCCGTGGCCCGTTTGTTAGGGTACTGCTTCGGCATGCGGCTGGTGTTGATTATAGAAACCCCCGGAAAATCAGAGGAGCCGTCCGCTAGAATTGCCCTCTACACAGCGACTGAATTCGACCGAGCTGACAAGGTAGTGTGAAATATCCGGCCGCTGTCGGGTCTCGGACCTACGAGCTCCGAGTCAGAGACATTGTAGTAACATCAGTTGATGCACTGAGCGACCTCTCCCGTGAGCGAGGAGCGTGAGCGAGGACAAGGGCGAGGGCAAAGGTAAGGGCAAGGGCAAGAGCAAGTGCAAGGGCAAGAGCAAGGGCAAGAGCAAGGGCAAGGACGGAGTTAGAAAGGAGAAATAAGACATAAGGTTCTTGTGGCAGCAGTGGCAGATCCTTGCCGCATAACGCAAGTCAGTAGCGAGGAGCCAGGGAAGGCAATGGTGACGGGGTAGGGGCGCGTGAAACAGAGACGGCGGGAGGACGAGAAGACGCAGGATGACACCGGCGGGGACGGAGGTGAGAGATTCGTGAGTGTCAAGGAAGTGGAGGAACTGATAGAAATCGAGGGGTAGGAGAGGAAAGAAAGTGAAGATGAGATTTTCAGCATTGCGATAGTGGCCTCATGAACACAGTCGTATTCTGACGGAATGAAAGCGTGGTTCAGTATCTCCAGACGGTGGCCGGAGACCCACAGAGGTAAGAGGAATAAACTAGTGACGACAGTTTCAATCGGACAGGATAACAGATTCGCTGGAGACTGAGGAAAGCTATGGAATGGATTAATGGGTCCTGAAGCATTATTAAGCGGCACATATTTCAATAAAGATACCAAAGGATTGTGTAGGAACGAGGATGGGAGCCAGGGTTTCGGTTATCGGCAGTGTAAATCGAGGTTTGACGAGGGAAGTGGTAGATAACTGCAAATATCGGAGACGGGAGTTTAGTGGACGGGAGGCGGGTGTAAGGAAGTTATGACGCGGAAAGGAAGGGGGCGTCGCATGTGAGGTTGTTGGGCGAGTGAGTTGGGTGGGGCAGCTGGATGGATGGGTGGGTGGGCGAGTGGAGGAGCGAGTGGGCGGGGCCGGCTGCGAGCAGTCGCGGGGCGCCGCGCCGTCCAGAGCGCGCTGCGGATCCGCGAGTTACACTTTGCAAACAGAGGGAGAGGCGCTTCGAAATTCCCTTTGGGAGCATCGGGAGTTGGCCGACGGCGGCGCCGCTGGGAAAAGTGTTTGCAGGTGAGCGGGTTCCGGTGGGAGCAAGGGAGGTTGGAAGGATGGGGCTGGATATGTGAGGTTGAGTGGGCGGGGCTGGGTGTGTGAGGTTGGGTGGGCGAGGTTGGTGGGCGGGGCGGGTTGGTGGGCGGGTTGGTGGGCGAGGTTGGTGGGCGAGGTTGGTGGGCGAAGTTCGGTGGGCGAGGTTTGGTGGGCGAGGTTTGGTGGGCTAGATTGAGTAGGCGAGGTTGAGTAGGCGAGGTTGAATAAGCGAGGTTGAGTAGCGAGGTTGAGTAGGCGAGGTTGAGTAGGCGAGGTGGTTGAGTAGGCGAGGTTGAGTAGGCGAGGTTGAGTAGCAGGTTGAGTAAGGAGGTTGGGTAGGCGAGGTTGGGTGGGAAGTTAGTTGCGCGTTGAGGGGGGGGGGGCCGGGGCCCCTCTCTTTCGCCTGAGCTTTTTTTTCCATCTTCTAGAGGACTATGTGATCACGCGGGCGACGAAATAGGCAATTTGAGTTTGCTCAGATCTTATTTTAGGCTTCAGGATCTTTATTTAGGTGCAGTTAATCTACAACATGGAACAGACGGCTTTATTTCCCTCCCCTGAGGGAAGGCGTACCAACCATGTTTTCACCTTTAAAAATCCACGGCATGGATGGGGTTTGAACCCACAAACTTGGGCATAACATGCCATTGCTCGGATGCTGCGACAGACGCCCAGCACGAGCGTTGCCAAACCTCCGCTTTTCCACCCAGTCGTCAGTGGTTGCTGCTGTGTTTGCCGTCTGTAATGGAAACAAGGACACCCTTGTTGTGGAACGATTCCTGGCCATATCGGAGAGTACTCATGCGAAACCACTCCAGAAACCAGTTAGATTGTTAAACATGGTATTTTCTGTGGGAGACTGTAGAAGAACAAGTTGCTCGTTCATGCTTATATTCTCGATGCAGAGAAAATGGACTGGCAAATGTATTGGACCATCAGCAGATGTTCTTTCACAAGAATATTTAATGCTTGTATATGTATTCATACATGGTTTATATTACACAAAAACGTATATTCACAAATTTCACAAAGACCTCCAAAATATATTCAACAAGATCCATCTGTGATTTCGCTAATGTCCCAACATAGTCCTATAGTTCACTACGTACCGAGGCTAGAATTGCGCCACCACTCTCCAGTTTTTTTAAATCTCTAAAACATTGAAATTTACACTCTACAATTTCACGGTGTTATTTCGCAAATTATAAAAAATTGGAGGGTGGTGGTGCCATTCTGGCCTTGGATTCGGATCAGCGCGACGATGTACGTAGGGAAACATGTGTCAAGACTTTGGAACTGACACTTTTTTTCTTGTGCGCCTGTTATCTTCGCATAGAATAAGATTTTTTGCTTCCTCTCTTACTAAATACTTACGTAATATAGAGAAAGTATTGTAATGCTGCAGCGAATAGTGGAGATTTTTCGCCAGAATAACTCGTTGTGAGGCTCTGATATCGAAAACGTGAATAAAGCTTGTTCCCGAATATAGTAAATTACTTCGTCGAACGCGTTGTCAAGCCACATTTTGTGGAGCTTTGATGCTAAAATACTGGTTTATGGCAATATGTCTATCCGCTTGTTCATTTATCTGTTTGCCTCAGGCCATTTGAGTTCGGCATTGACGCTTTTCTCTAAAATTAATATTCCTGATCTGTCCAAATTCGAGTTCCTGAGAATTTGAATGGAATATTTTGACTTTTGAGATACTTTATATTACCCTTAATATTTTTCCTTAATATTATCCTTAATATTTTAAAACTTGTCTTATAAACAACACCGTATTTTAAAATTATTTTTTATCTCGAATAGAGTTAAGACGATTTAAAAATCACCATGTATTCATTTTCGTTATGCTCTCAATTTTCGATAATTCCATAAGTCGTAGGCTTCCGCGGTCAGAATCTTGAGGATTATTTTGGCTGTCCCAGTGACCCGAGCGCAGACCACCCCGGCACTGACCTGCCCTGAAGAAGATCGCGAAAAAGATAATCGAAACGTCGGCAATTCAGCCTTCAACGCGACGTCACCCGGACAGCCAAGATAATCTTCATGATAATTACAGAAGTTCAAAATATTTTCAGTGTCTTCCTACAACTACTATTAATTTTTTCCTAAAGGAAATCTGTTCTTCAAAACCAAACCTTTATATAAGTTACTGCACAATTTTTCAAAAATACGAGTAGTTTCGCGCAAAATTTAATGTGAAATATACGTCATTTTGACACAATTATTTTCTCAAAAATGCTTTCAAATTTTTCGTTTATTTTTTTCTAGAAAAACGCATTTTCGCATAATTTTTCCTTGAAATAAAGGTAATTTATATTTTCGTCTTAAAACCTGCTCCAATTCTTCTTTTGAATATTTTCATCGGATAAATTTAGCAAAGACAAAAGTTTTCGCGGAAGGTGCAGCAGCAGCAGCATGGCAGTGGCAAGGCAGCGGCAAGGCAACGACAAGGCAACGACAATGGCAGTGACAGGGCAGCGACAACGCAGCGACAACGCGGCGGCAAAGAAGCAGCAAAGCATCGGCAAAGAAGGTCCAAGCAGTGGCGAGGCGGTGGCAAGTCGACAGCAAGGCAGCTGTAAAGTAGCGACCAGGCCGAGGGGCGGTGGGGCGGTGTGGGAGGCGGGAGAGCGTTTGCGAAGCTTGGAGCGAGCCCGTCCCACAGTGCTCATAAATCATGGATCACCCTCTCTATGCACAGGTACGGCCCGCTAGCAGTGTTGCGGCTTTCTGCATCTTTCAGCACAACATCCTTTCCACCGCGACGGAGGCGTGGCGAAGGGGGCGGGGCGGTCGCAAAGCTATTCCACCGCCGCTGCGGAATCGGAGATCGGATCCAACAAGCGCAGTTCGCGGAGAGGTTACAAAGCACCTCCGAGGTCTGGGCTTCCAGGGACCTCTAACATTGCGGCGAAGCCTGAGAGGGTACGATCGAAGCAGAAGTGCGCCAGGAGTGGTTAATGGCTACGCAACACGCAGTTACGTGGAAGAGACACCGCAAGGTAAAGCAGCAGATAAATCTATATTACTGGATACAAGAGCGCGCAGGATTCGAAGAAATTCTCTGGGCTTGTGATAGGTGTCTATGGTTTCGGTAGATATCCCGAAACTGGAAAAATCAAAAAACCATGTATCAGTTTTGAATTTGACTAAAAAATGCAATATTTGATTGTGATATTCCACTTACTTTCGTATTGCCTTACCGTTTGAAATCTCATACGCAGTGCTCGCTGCGTAGAACACAGCTGGCATCAAGCGACAACAAAGCTCTTAGAAAGAGACTTCCCACCGTTAAATATTTGCCAAAAAAACTGTTATGTATATCCGTTTAGACTACTATTATAATATGTTACAGCAGTAGTCGTAGAGTCACTTTTAGTCAAAATATCTAATTTATTTTAGTATTAGAAGATAGTATTTTATTTGTGGTTATTAAGCAGTGTGAAATTGCAAGTAAAACAGATACAAAAAGTTTTCAAAATGTTTACATGACCATTTTTATGATCTAATTTTGAGAATAATTGCATATAAAGAAAAAAATTCTTCCATTAATATTGTACTTTTGCAATGTTAATTTTTTTGTCATTTTAAAATACTGAGAGTTCGCCAAATAAGTGACCAACACCATTTTTTACCGCCCTTCGATACACACTCATACGATGAGAAAATTTAAAGAAACATTTCTAGCTTTTTATGAGCAAATAATTATTAAAAATTACTTATATTTCTCACAAAATTTCGCGAAAACTACTCACATGTCCAACAAATTTTAAATGACCTCTTCTACCTTTGAGCAACATATTTAAATTAATAAAATCTTCATTATCACGACGCCCAGAGATCTTTCCGTTATCCGAGGAGAATCATAATCCAAAAATTTGGAACCATATTTAAGAAAATGTTGAGGCTTCACGAAAAGTACACCCAAAATCAAAATTTAAGTTTAAACTAGCCTTCAGCCTTGAGTTCATTCAGATCGATTGGATAGTAACAATTTTGGAGACAATTGTCTGAATGTGTTAGGCGTTGACCACAGGCAGACGGATAGACGTTTTGCCGCCAATCAAATTTTCGTTTTCAAGGGTTCACAAAACGAATATTCGGATCACAGAACGTGTTAGAGACGTAATACACTACGTACAGGAACAAGAGTGTTTTTTTTTACCAGGGCCCGACAATAAGCGATTTTCTGTCGAGAAATAGCCGATATTCGGTGCACGAATACAATTCTTCCTCTTCTGATGAAGTAAGGTGAGAAAGTAAAAAAAATTGATCATTTCTAAAGCTGTCGACTCCCCCAAGAATTTTTCACCGGGAGCGGTAGCTCAGTGCATCAACTGATGTCACTGCAACGCCTCTGAGTGGGAGGTCCTAGGTTCGAGTCCTCACGGCGGCAAGATTTTCGACACTAGCTTTTCAGCTAGGTCGAATTCAGTCGCTGTCTGGAGGAGAATTCTAGCGGCCGGCTGCTCCGTTCGGTAGTCTTCCGTGGTTTTTCCGATCAACACCAGGCGAATGCCGGAGCAGTACCCTAACAAACGGGCCACGGACCGCGCGCGCTGGTGGGCTGGTGGGAGAGTTCTGGTTAGGGGGAAACCCCACTAGCCGACGGTAGGTCGGCGGCGGATCTCGCCATCCAGCAGAGAAAGATCACCGCCATCTCCGAGAAAAAACATGCACTACACTAACGGGACTTGACCAAAGCAGTTGACGCGTCCGGAAACAGAAAAAACACCAACCAACCACCCAAGAATTTTCATAAATGATGGATCAAGCCTCTGTGCCGAAAAAAGATTTCAAACCTTACTTCTATAATGAAGGTCAATAATAATTGGGAGTAGATGAACCTGCTAGTACAGAACAACCAAGGCAAAGAGTGCCGTCTCTACCTCAGCGCCACATTCATCACATATGCCATGGGACCAAAACAAGGAGCTCCAATATGAGGAAAACGGAGTCCAAAGTTAGCAAAAGAATAAATTGAGAGCACAAAGAATTAAGCGAATTTTTGCTTAACTAAACATTCGGGAAACGCTTCACTGAAAATTCTATGTTTTAATCTTGGTAGAGTCCCCGCTTTGCAGCCAACCACCTCAGGTATCAACGCATCTTCACAATGATATAAAAACCAAAACGTCGCACGAACAACCTTGAACTCTTTAGATCGAATGAAAGAAGTTTTACTGTAGAGATCATATAATATAAACGAGATTAATTGCAGTCTCAGTCATGTTTGATGTCGCTCTTTTCCAGGACGAATTGAAATAAAAGGTTAAAAGAATCGATAGCCGCATGAGAATGAAAAAACTTCATTATACAGAAAAAAAAGTGTCTCGAGAGTTGATTTAAAACTTGAGTATTTATTAATCACAATCTTTAGTGAGGAAAAGGAAGAAATGTATTAATAGTGTACTCCCTTACCGTGTCGTGATCCGCCCTGCACTGCTGGGACCCTTCCCCGTCTCGTCCGACTAACTCTGCCCCACGCCAGCTACCCTAGCTACGTCGAATTCAGTCGCTGCCTGGAGGAGAATTCTAGCGGCCGGCTGCTCTGATCGGTAGTTTTTCGTGGTTTATCCGATCAATACCAGGCGAATGCCGGAGCAGTACCCTACCAAACGGGCCACGGACCGCACGCGATCTGTCCTTCCCATTCCTTGTCCTATCCTCTCCCCTTACACACACACTTACACTAACATGCACTAACAGCTTAGACCTTGTCCCGGCTGGGGCGGTGCCCCCCTGGTGGGAGAGTCCTGGTTAGGGGAAATCCCACTAGCCGACGGTAGGTCGGCGCCGGATCTCGCCATCCAGCGGGGGAAGATCACCGCCGTCTTCCGAGAAAAAACATGCACTACACTAACGGGACTAATGACCAGAGCAGTTGACGCGCCCGGAAACATGAATCAATGAATCAATCAATCCAGCTACCCAGTTGCACCCTGTTGCTTTTCCCCTTGCCAAACCCCACCACGATTTTTGTCAGCTCACCCTTTCCTGTTCCGAATTTCTTCGTTTTAGGGATGTTCGCCAAAAGCCCTGTGCAGACATAAATTTAATTTTAAGGAATAGGAAAGTGTGGTGGTAGTTGAGTGTAGTTTTACGAAATCACACAAGTTTTCTCTTTTTTTAAAGGTCACGTGCATAAAACTCCATTAAGGCAGGAATGAAACTGTAGATTTGTTTGAAAAAAAAACAACAACAAACGTTCAGGCCGACAAAATACACGCTGGATTTAAGTAAAAACAACATTGTAATCGTTTCAGTGGTTCCAGAGATTACCCCGGGAAATGACAGGCAAGCAGACAAAAAAATCGTAAACACATGATTTATTAATTTAAATATACATACGAGAACTTTTAAAAAGGCAGTTGTTTTGAAATCACAGCCAGACACAGCAACTGAATTTGAATACAATTGTTCTTGTTCTGTTCCTTGCTTCCGTTTCACCTTTCGTTACCTTTATCGATGGTCAAAGAATTCACCCAAATCAAGAGCGAATGAATGAAATTCATTCACTGAGCTCACTGTTTTGCGTTAGCTCCTCATTTCGTAGATTACTGAACTACTCTTATTAAAAATTAATGACCGTTAACTTTTCTTTTCTTGGAGCTCTCATTTCATTTATCAAGTTTCAGTTTTTGTTCTTGGCTGTGGCGGTTGGGGAAGGTCGTATTTAAAGGTGTCTTGTAAAGTGTTTTATAACTGAGCAGATGAGTTCCCTTCATCGACATGAACAAATAAAATAATTGAGTTTATGCAAAAGTAATATTTTTGAGAATATAAATAAATCACAATTTTTCTTAAGGTAAATATTCAATTTGTTTTATTTCTATTATTCATAATTTTCAGTATTTTATAACTGCTTTGCATCTAATATGGTAGAATTTTAATGAAATGAAATTCAGTGAAGACAGTTTGCGAATATTAATTTCTACATATTTGTATAAAATATATTTTAACGCAATATTGAATACTTAATGTACATCTTATTATTCGCTAGCTTTTAACTAATTTATAGAGTTATTCGCACTTTGAAATCTGGGCATTCAATTGACCTCAAAGAGGAGAGAGACGTCAACAGTGAATTTCGTGTCAAACATCGACTTTCCAGCTTTCTGAAAGGCAAGCTCTGCACAATATACTGCATTTAGATTTCAAGGAAGAAAGCACACAGGAAAACCAACGAGAAAATTATTAACGCAGGCACGGTGAAATTTCTGGACGATTACAAACGCAAGAGGGCATTGCGCTACCGGATGTTTCATGAACAGCGATAGTGTGGGTACATGGGTACTCTGCACTTGCCTCTGCTCCTTCTTGCGTACAGCTCCCACTGTACGGTCGTGAAATGAACAGATATCGTGGGTGAACTGCACACCGGTATCTGGGAATTTTTCTGACTTCCCTACCCGTGCAGTTGCAGCAGTCGAGCAAAAAACCGCCAAAATTGAAACATTCTACTGCAATGGGGTTTACTAAGGTTACGGTCACTATTCCCGTAGGTATAGTGCATGCTTGTATTGCGGGCAGTGGCAGTGATCTTCCTCCGCTGGATGCTGATAATTCGGCGCCGACCTACACGTCAGCATTCTCTTTCTCGAACTAGGTGTCTCCCACCAGCAGGACACCGCCCCATTCGGGTCAAGCTCTAAGCTCCCGACCGGTCTCCCGGGATATGTGGTGGTGTAGTGCATGTAAGTGTAATTGGGTGTAAGTAAGGGTAAGAATGGGACAAAGAGAAGAAGCAAAGATCGCGCACGGTCAGTGGCCAGTTTGTCCCCCAAGGGCTGGTTTGTTACTGCTCAGACATTCGCCTGGTGTTGATCGGAGAAACCACGGAAAACAACCGATCAGTGCAACCGCCTGCTCAAATTTTCTTCCGGACAGCGGCTGAACTCGGTCTAGCTCTGTGGCTAGTGTTGAAAATCCTGCCACATTCGGGTTTCGATCCTAGGATCTTCCGGTCAGAGGCACTGCGGTGACATCAGATGATGCCCTGAGCCACCTCTCCCGGTAAACCCACGTTGACCATCGACTTCGACCTCCAAATGCAACCACACCCCACGGTGTTTGCCTTCAGAAATTCGTTAATAAATAGGAGGAACCTATGACGCAAGCCCGTGCACATGACCTGGCTGTTTGGAAGTTGACTTAACGCTTCACAAAGTGTTGTCAAACATGCGAGCACAACATCAAGGAGAGTTTGTATTTCATCAAAAGTTCGGTTGAGTCACCGGCGCCTTTTTGTTTCCTCCGTCGCATGAAATCATTTCCACGTTTGTGAGGCACGCTAAGTGAATATATTTCGTGATTTCTCTACAATTACTCCCGAGTTTGTTGTGGTTTCTTCACACAGTAACATTTCTGCGCATCTAATGCGAAAGGGAACGTTCCTTTGTGGCAGATCTCACGAATTGCATGCATGGTAAAGTGCACTTTTTTGCAGCTCGTTTCAGACGCGAAAGGATCCTAGCAGGTGCACAAGAATCTCAGTGGAAGTACGACTGTCTGAGGTTTGTCAAAGGCTCCGAACAGTCGAGGAGAAGAAATACCCGCTGTCCACTCATAAAGAGATTTGAAGAGGTGTTTGCCTTAGCTGTGGGGCCTCAGACACACCGCAGAGCTGTGACCTCAGCTCAGGCTCCCGGGTGACCCTGAAGGGTTGTACAGGCTTGTCCCCTCAAGGACAAGAGCTCTGGGAGAGCTCCCTGAAACACCGTATGTGGCATGTCCGGAGGTGTACTGAACACTAACGCTTGTATCTTCTACTTTTGAGAACAATGGTTCTAATTTATAACGCGCATGTCAGCCCAATGTATGTTTTGTATTTCTGTCGTTACTTACTTTGTTGACATCGTTTTATTACCTGTTTACGTTTCAAGCACTCAACAGCCTGATCATTTAGAGCTACGAGTGATAATCTAAAGAGTACATGATGGCGATGAAGTGAATGATGATGGAGAAAACGTAGAACAAAATGCAGGAGAGGATGCAGGAAAACATGCCGAAAGCTCCGTTTATCTGACAAATTCTACATGGAGTGGCCGGGGATCAAACCCGGTCACAAACGGTGGGTGGTAGACAACATGCGACGAGGCTCTACGTCCTTGATCAGAAAACTGGCAATCCTACTAATGTGAAATCAATATATTTTAAAGGCTTCCACTTCATTGTGTCCAACTAACTTGGGTTATTTCCATTAAATTTTTCATAAACTATTCAAATAGAAATTACCCACTATCATCTACGCTCCTAGCGCATCCAGTATTTCAGCCTTCATGAAGTCCTTTCCACAGCTTTTACCTGCTTCGGATATTAAAAATAAATTCATTAATAAATATTTTAAACGTTTCATGTGCTTTATGATGAATTATAAACAGTGCTGTAGACACGTTTCTTGAATTCATAATTTCAATTTCTGTACTTGAATAATTCGTTAGTGGAGTTGTTCAATGTTGTTTAGTTATTAGTTGAAGCACTTCTGTTTGTAAGATTAGAACACTAAGACGAGATCAATAAAAAAAGAAAGAAAAAGGCTTTATGATGAATTATAAACAGTTGCTGTAGACACGTTTCTAAAGAAAAAGCAAACATGGAATGGAAAAGTGAAGAAAGAGATGAAAGAGAAACAACAAAGGAAGGGAAGAAGTAAAAATGGATGAAAAGAGGAAAAGAAACAGGGAAGAAGAAATAAAGCAAAGATAAAGAGAGGAAAAAGATAAAGAAAGAGAAAGGAGAAGAAAGAGAAGGTGATAAAGGAGAAGAAAGAAAATATGATAAAACAAAAAAGAAACTGTAGGAGAAAGAAAAGCAGGAGGAGAAGACCATTTAAATGTGATTGCAAAGCATCGCGTAGAATGGTTGTAGTTTCGGTTGAAAGTGGGCGTGTCCGGCTGAGCTATTGTAGCGCAGGCGGGGAGAGGCAGTGCGAGGGGGCGGTGTGCGTGTGCACCCGGCCGGCGACTTCCACCCGAGCGGCAGAGGCGGCGCTGCGTGGAATCTCGCGCTCGGCGGCGCCAGTTCGCCGCCTGCCCACCACCTGCTCTCGCCACCCAACGCATCCACGCCCACCCTCGTGTCAACATAGGACGAACAGTCGCACACGCTCGCGCTATCCCCGACACACAAGCTGCCGGTCGCGCGCCCGCTCTCTCTCTTTCTCTCTCTCACGCGCCAGCTCTCTCTCTCTCTCTCTCTCTCTCTCTCCGCTCGCCGCTCTCTCTCTCCGCGCCCATCTCTCTCGTGCCCACCTCTCTCTCCCTCTCTCGCGCGCGCCCGCTCTCTCTCTCTCTCTCTCTCTCTCTCTCTCTCTCTCTCGAGCCCGCTATCTCTCTCTCGCGCGCGCCCGCTCTCTCTCTCGCGCGTCCGATCTCTCTCTCTCGCGCCCGATCTCTCTCTCTGTCGCCCGATCTTTCTCTCTGTCGCCCGATCTCTCTCTCTGTGGCCCGATCTCTCTCTCTGTCGCCCGATCTCTCCCTCTCTCTCCCCCTCTCTCGCGCCCGGTCTCTCGCGCCCGGTCTCTCGCGCCCGGTCTCTCGCGCCCGATCTCTCGCGCCCGATCTCTCGCGCCGGGTCTCGCACTCGGTCTCCCGCTCACACTCGCACTCACTCTCGCTCTCGCACACACGCAATGACGTTTATTCCGGTCGGCGCCCTTTCTCTTGGATGAATCATTAGCATAATGAATGTAGTATATTATTCTCATCTCCGTAACTGCTCAAACTTTGTAACTTTAGTAACTTCGTAAATGGTACAAAATATATCACTCGTTGCAATACATTTCTTCAATATGTTGAAAGTGCTATCACTTTATTTAAGGTTTAAAACTGTACATAACTTACTACTTGAATACCAACGCCATTCAGTCCAAATTAAATTTTAATTTTCTCTTTTTCATTAATGACTGACAAGACAGAAGAGATTTCATCCTTGCCATAGTCACAAATGACCACTCATATATTTATTCTAAATTCTTGCCTCGTGCTATTTCTTTCTCTTAAACTATAATGCCTGCTAGTCTCCTATACATCAAAAGTAAAACATGTGGAACGTGCATTTTCCGTACAAATGTAAACACTTATTTGCGCGTTATTTGCTAAGCGGACTCTTTAACTAATCCAAAAATTGACCCGTTACAATTTTAATTAATATTATCCCAAAAATAAATAATTACATGTTGTGGACCACTACTTTGTCATGCTAACCGTCAGTTTTACAGGCAGACTCACTGAAAATTGCGAACGTTCCTTCCCCCAACGACATTTTTGAGCTTCTGTTTCAATGGTCGTGGCAGACCGTCACCACACACATTATTTATCTTGTGTGCGCTGCCACTCCTGACATCCTGGACAGAATAACAATGTTGCGGGGAGCACGACAAAAAGCTAGACACCATGACAGCTGGGACTGCGTTGGATTCAACGAGTATCAGAGAGGGCTGAAAACACGCCATTGAAATGCACGTATTTTGGAAACAATACTAATTATTTTCAATCTGGTTTCAATGGATATGTGATAGTAGGGTTTTCACAATATCCAAACTACGAATGGACGTGTTCTATTGTCATTTACCTGTTTACCTATCTCTATTGGAGCAACAACGAGACATGTGTAGGAGGGAAGGAACCTTCATCAAATAAATTATTCTCTCCTTGTTTTGTTGTATTATAAACCTTGACAAATCTGGTCTTATTGACGCTTCTAAATAATTAAATAATAGAAAAAAGAACTTTTCGATAATGGAGAATAACAAAGTTTGAGAGACAAAAATCATATTGCATACAAATACATTTCGGGCAATACAATTCTCAAAACATTTTTTTTTCGAAATTTAATTTATCTTGCAAAATATGGCCATTCTATCGAATGTCATCATATTATTATTTTTACTGTAACTATCATATTTACTCATTGTTTCGACAAACATTGAAAAAAATTCATAATAAAACACGAGTATTATTTCTAAATTAATATCTCATAAAATCTTCTCATTTACACTTGAAAATCTTTCTCATACCCCAATTCCTGGGACACTAATTTGTTTTTCTTTTGAGGAAAAGAATACGGCAGTTTTTCTAGCGTCCAAAAAGCCGCCACCGGGTACAAAAACTGCAAACTGTTTGAAATTCCAACTTTGACATCATACCCCTTACAATTACAAGTAGGAATTTAAAGTAACATCCACGCGTAAAACAACATATCGACAGCGTACGCAAACCGAAAACAATAACGGCTGGAAATCAAATTGTGAGCGTTTTCACCCCCTGTGCTGATTATGTTGCGCCATTGGTGGTTCTCTTTAACGTCCATCCGCAAATTTCAATTCCGCGCGCGGAATACATTCGTGTGTGGTGTGTGTGTGTGTGTGTGTACGCATGCGTGCGTGGGCGGTGGCGCGCGCTGGGCAAAGAACGCAATTCCGCACGTGCGCTTGCGAGCTGCCTGTTTTGCGGTCAATTTCGCTTTGCCTTTCGTCCATAAACGAAAAGCCTCAAACAAAAGGCACTCGCCACAATCGCCGCCGCCGCTGTGCGCGGGCGGTGGATGGGCGTCGTGAGGCCGTGGATGGAGTGGCGCGCTGCCGACCGGCCGCACGCTAGCAGTCATGGCGGCTGCGCCCCAGTGGGGCGAAACCTCTCAACGGCGGGCTGGTCCTTCGTTCACACCCCGTTGTTGCGGTGGGAGTGGTAGTAGAATAGTGTTGGTGGCGTTGGTGTTCAGTTGATTGTTGTTGCGGCGGTTGCTGTTGTTTTTGTGGATGTTATTGTTGTGGGGTGGTGGTGGTGTGGTGGTAATGTTGATGTGGTGTGGTGGTGGTGGTGGTGGTGGTGGTGGTGGTGGTGGTGGTGGTGGTGATGTTGGTGGTGGTGATGTTGGTGGTGGTGGTGATGGTGATGGTGTGGGTGGAGGTGGTTTCCTAATGCTCGGGCTTCAGAAGCCTTCATGTCGATTCGTCCATCCTTTATCTTAATTTCATTTAATAGATAATTATTACATATATATACAATTGCATTACTACGTGTCTGCACCGAAGGCCTTTAAGCCATTATAAAACCTACCTCCTACTACGTTGTACCTTTCGAATTCACCCGAAATGGACTTTCTCAATCGCGTCGGAAAAGAGATTTTATGGTAGGGCTGAGAAAGAAACCCTGAAAGATGATTCTCTATATGGGCTGACCAGGATGTCTTAGGGCTGGAGTCACGGCGGTGGCGGATTTTCCACACTAGCTAGACAGCAAGGTAGATTTCAGCTGTTGTCTGCAGGAGAATTCTAGCGTCCGATTTTCTCCGGTCGATACCAGACGTTTGCCGAAATAGCACTATTGGAAACAGGCCACAGGTCAGGCGTATTTTCCTTCCTCATGCCCGCCCCCTCCTCTCCGCTTAAACACACAAACACACAAACACACAAACACACACAACACACACACACACACACACACACACACATGCACTTCACTACAATGAAAGCTAAGAGACTGTTGCGGTGCCCAGCTAGACGAGACAGCTGAGAAAGCAAATCTCGCAAGCTGATGGGTAGCTCCACGCCAGATCTCACGATGTAGCAGGGTGAAACCTCCGCCATCTCTCGAGATATAACAATCATTACCCTAACGGGACTATTAATTATAGTAAGCGCCACGAACGAAAAAAAATAGTTAATGAAACTTTGAGCTGTGTCGTATTTCTTTCTTTACAACATTAGCTAATTACCCTGCGTTGCACGGTGATTTTACTGTTCAATTCTCTTCGTTCGGTCCCGATCGCCCCTGCCTGACGTCGTCCACGCTCGCCCACACTCGCCCACTGACTTCGGCCCTGCATGACGTCGTCGTCTACATGCAATGCGGATTCTCAGAAAAATATATTTGGGGTAATATTTCGGGACGCAAACTTATGTTTCTTGACTGCTCAAAATTTAAAAACCATCTTGTGGATATTTAAAACAAATCATATACTATACAGGAACGTGCTTTATCATCTTCATAATTCATTTTCGTTCTAATTTTCCTACTATCGTAATAAATGCTCGAAATGAAAGCTTTGAGTGTGTAACGCACGCCTTCCTTGTCCGTAATTAGACCGCGAGCGGCCACTGTGCGCCCGGAGTGAGCGTGGGGCGCAGCGCTCCGAAATGTGCTCGCCGCCGGCCCGAGAGCTGGACGGCTGGCTGGTCGACTGCGGTCGCGAGGCTGTTTGCTCGCGTGCGTCCCCTCGCCGCTCTTTGTTGTGCACAGAGGCGCAAAGCGCCGCCCTGCGCCGTATGCCCTCCCCCCCCCCCCGGCCGCCCCTCGCCCGCCTCCTCGCCCGCCCACTCGCTCGCCCGCCCACTCGCCCGCCCATTCGCCCGCCCATTCGCCCGCCCACTCGCCCGCCCACTCGCCCGCCCACTCGCCCGCCCACTCGCCCGCCCACTCGCCCGCTCACTCGCCCGCTCACTCGCCCGCTCACTCGCCCGCTCACTCGCCCGCCCACTCGCCCGCCCACTCGCCCGCCCACTCGCCCGCCCACTCGCCCGCCCACTCGCCCGCCCACTCGCCCGCCCTCTCGCCCGCCCTCGCCCGCCCACTCGCCCGCCCCTCGCCCGCCCACTCGCCCGCCCACTCGCCCGCCCACTCGCCCGCCCACTCGCCCGCCCACTCGCCCGCCCACTCGCCCGCCCACTCGCCCGTCCACTCGCCCGCTCACTCGCCCGCTCACTCGCCCGCTCACTCGCCCGCTCACTTCCCCATTCATTCCCCCTGGTCACTCGCTCCCCACTCACCAGTCCACTCGATGGCTTGCCTACTGACCTGCCATTCTCGCCCGCCCTATCGCCCGACCACTCCTCCACACGCTCCCCCGTTCACTCTCCCACTGACTCCCCTGCAGTCCCGCTGACTTCCCCATTCGTATTTCTGCATTCTGCCACCGGGCTTCATCTGCCCAATTGCAGAATAAATTTCTATCTATTCATTCCTCCGCTCACTCGCCTGCTCACTCACTTATCCCACCACGCGCCTTTTCTCGTGTTTTCTAGTTGCCAAACGCATTTGTTAGGGTGAAAAAACTGTACGTTTCTCCACACTCGTAGATTTACCACATCTTACTCATCACTCTTCAAATATCGCTCTACTGACCATTCATTGGCGTTCCTTTACCATTTTATCCAACCTCCGCTCCACAGTGCCACCCCGTGGGCACATGAACACCCCAACTGGTCATGGAACCATCACAGCTTCACGATCTCGCATTTCTTCATGATTCTAATTGTAATGGTCTGTATTTGAAATGAACAGTAGCATTTATTGGCTTTTACTCACTTAGATTATCTGATATCGCGTCACCGCATTCTTCCCTATCCATTTTTTTTCTTCTAGAAAAGGCATGCTTCCGTAACCTGCGACAAGTTGCTTGTTGAGTCACTAACCAATGACCCGACATTTTTCAGAGAGAAGCCAGTCACGTTTTCAGTCATACTATCTTCTTGTTTCGATGCTATATTCGCTAAAACGAGTCCTGATGTTATTTTGAGGAAAGGGCTCATTAACTACTTTTTGAGTTTCTTTCCCATGTTTCTCTGAGTTTCCATTTAAACCGCCAAATGTATTCCAAATATTCTCCTCCTCTATGTCCAAATTCTTTAGGTTTTTTAATATAGAACTGCTTTTAGGAAAGACAAAAGTTTTTTGCAGACGATCTGAAAACGAAGTTGTTTGCGAGCAATATTGTTCTTTTCAAGAATTTTAAAGTTTCCTTGGCCGCTGTTCATTGAGTCTTGGCCGAGCGGGAGGAGGCAAGATAGTTGCAATGGCTTAACTTGCAGTCCAAAAATGTTGTGGTCTTCCTGTAGTTGTTGACATATTTTTCAAGATCTACAGTACTTCATGCCAATACTATGCCATAGCCAATGTTGCAATATAATTGAAGGTCTCGGTAGAACAAGAGACTAGACTAGAGAACTTAGACGTAGTTATGAGGTAATGAGAATTTTACCTGACCTTCCCTCATATAACTCAGTACATTTTTAAACTTTTAAACACAGTGCATTCGTATAAGTCTATATGAATTTAAATAACATTAAACTAAAAACTAGTATTTGAAGTTTTATTTAATGCTAATTATTCAATTTCACAAAAAAATCGGGATAGCCTCTCGTTCTACTAAGCCCTTCAACTGTGTATAAGGCTGCAAATGTGGGAGGAAACTTTAGTCGTAATGATTCAGACACCGTTTGTTCAGAATATACAAGAGTCCATTTTTCAAACTGCTCTCCAGAATGTGAATGTTAAAGATGAATTCGAAATGTTTTAAAATGGAATATGAAACCTGCACAATATTCTTGTATTTACAGTACTTTAATGTTTAATACTCACATAGCGTGGAATTGATTTTGCTGAACACTCACCTGCAAAAAATAAAATAAAATGCATATTAGTAAACAGATAAATAGAAAAAAAAGGCAAACAAACGTTTCAATGCCTACAACATTTGCCACATAGCACTGAATTTTTACCCTCTACAACTTTCAACAGCTTTAAACTTTTTTCTTTATTTTGGATTTTTTTTTATTCTCTCGATTTTCTTTCCCCTATTTGTGTAATGATAATGTATGGGGTGGGAAGACAGGTGGTGATAAACATCTATTCCGCTTATTTAATGTTGAAAGTAATAGAGTGTTTTGTTTAAAAGTAGATTAAACAGATATATTTTTATTGAATGTTCTCTCTTTTCAAGATCTTAGTTTTAGGGACTTGCAGTATAGCAGTAAAAGTGTAGTATATATTAGTAGAAGGGAGAAATAGCTGAAATGGCTTTAAAGACAGCGTAATATTGTAGATTTGGAAATTTATGTTATTCATTCGAGGTAATAATTTTAAATGAATAGTCACAATACGTTTTATATCGTAAAAACTCCTAAGTTATTACAACCGAACTTTATCACAAGGACTGGTAAAAACATTACACAAGAGATAAAAACCGCAATGGATATCCCATTCATTTGGAAGTTTTGTCGAACAGTTGTAGGCATGGACTATATAAAAACACTAATAACGGAAAAGACAAATGATACTGGAACGATCAGATATTTCGCTTCTCACACAAACTGCACAATAAAAGTCACAGAACAAGAAGAGCAATTTATCTTATTCATTTCTATTACAGAAAGTGCTTCAAGCAGAACTATCACACCGTCACTCGTACACAGAACATCGATAGTTTCGGAGCAAGAAACGAAGTCACATTTATTTGCCCCGCAGCCAGTTCCAAGCAAATGACAGTTGCGGTAACAGATGAAGCTTCAATGTTCAAAATGTGCAAGACAAAATATCAAAGGAGTCTAATGAAAAAGAAAATCATTTAATTCTCAAAAATACTTCTAGAAAATCGCTTATTCTTATTTGTGTATTTCATCTAACAAACAATAATAACCATTATCTATTCTCCTAATTGTAATCCATGGTTTTGTGTTAGGTATATTTGTTTTACTTTCTTCCAACAAAGTCTTATCTCCTACCAAATCAGTCATCTGTTTATTGTATTGTTATAACTCCTTCTGCCCAGTTCAGCACACAATTTAACATTTTTCTGAAAATGTTCAACAACTTGGTGCTATTCAACTATGAATTTTCTTGGGAAGTTGTATATTTGGCGTTTGCCCGCACCTCTCTATTTCGAAAAGCTTTAGTTTCCCTGATTCGCAACTTTCTGAGTCGGCAGCTCCATCGTGAGGGGTGTTAACACGGCTTGACCGTCGGTCAATGCGACCGCGAGGACACAGGCAGCGGGCGGGGGCAGCGGAGGGGCCAGGAGGAGGGCGGGCCCTGCGGCCTGTCGCCGACCCGAGGGTCGAACCCCGGACTGTCGCCGCGGGGCGACCGCGGAGGGCTGGGGGCGGTGGCTGCGGGTTGGTCCATTCCCACACGGCCCCGCACGGCGCGCACCGCTCCGCCGCGCCGTCATGTTGCGGGTATTCCATGCCATGCCACGCCTTTTCCGCCCTCCCCGCTACACCGCGTCTCAGCGAACCCCCAAATTTGCGAAGTGGGTTGAATTGTCAGCTCGAGGTTGCGAAGACTGTGAGCTTGTCCAGTTAGCCGGTCGGTTGGAGTCGCCATGAGGGCGAGGTCGGGCTGTGAGGCGGTTGAGGTCGGTTGTGGTCGCGGAGGTCGGGTTGTGAGTGGCGGGGGTCGGGGGGGTCGGCCAGAGGTCGGGAGGTCGGTGTAGGGTCGGTGTGAGGTGGGAGGGTCGGCGGTTGTGAGAGGGTGTGAGAGGTCGGGCTGTGAGGGTCGGGTGTGAGGGTCGGCTGGAGGGTCGGGTGGAGGTCGGCCAGAGGGTCGGGTTGTGAGGGTCGGGTTGTGAGGGTCGGGTTGTGAGGGTCGGGTTGTGAGGGTCGGGTTGTGAGGGTCGGGTTGTGAGGGCGGGGCTGTGTGAGGGCGGGTTAGGCGGTTGTGAGGGCGGGTTGTGAGGCGGGGTTGTGAGGCGGGTTGTATGGCCGGTGATGGCGGCTGTAAGGCGGCGTAAGGCCGGGTTGTGGGGGCGTAAGGCGGGTGTGGGGTACGGGGTTGTAACGGCGGTTGTAGGGCCGGGTGTAGGCTGGTAAGGCGGGGAACGGCATGTAAGGCAGGTTGTAACGGCCGGGTTGTAACGGCCGGGTTGTAACGGCCGGGTTGTAACGGCCGGGTTGTAACGGCCGGGTTGTAACGGCCGGGTTGTAATGGCGGGCGTGGGGTAATGGCGGTTGAATGAGCGGGGAATGGCGGTTGTAAGGCCGGGGTTGGCGGGTTGTAATGGTCGGGTTGTATGGTCGGAGGATGGCGGGTGATGGCGGGTTGTGAGGCGGGTGAGGCGGGGTTGTGGAGGGTGGAAGGCGGGGTTATGAGGGCGGAGTTGTTCGCGAAAG
This sequence comes from Teleogryllus oceanicus, assembly GCA_964035755.1. Classification (NCBI taxonomy): domain Eukaryota; kingdom Metazoa; phylum Arthropoda; class Insecta; order Orthoptera; family Gryllidae; genus Teleogryllus; species Teleogryllus oceanicus. The sequence goes on along the minus strand of CAXIVR010000002.1, from coordinate 227,445,714 downwards.
GTTTCTCTGGAACGGATGTATGGAACAAGTTGAATAAGTAGAGTTGCTCGAACGGGTTACACTGGCAAGGTTGAAAGGGTGGGGTGATTCTCTTGGCGGCATTACATGGGTGGGTTGCTCCGACGTGGTTAAACTAGACAGATTGAGCGTGCGAAGTTTAGTTGAGTAAAGTTGGATGGGGAAAAGTGGGAGGAGCCGAGAAGAGAGTGGAGGAGCGTGAACGGAATGCAGGGGTTGAACGCACATATCAGAGGGAAGAAACATGAAATGTGGAAGAGTGTGGAGGAACTCGAGAAGAAGGAAAACAGAGGAGGGAAAAAGCGAAGAAGAGCAGTAACGAATGGGAGGAGATCGGGGAAGAGCGAGAGGACAAGGAGGAGGAGAGAGAATGAGGGGAGGGAGGAGGGGGGAGAGACCAGGAGCAGGAGAAGGAGCGGAGAAGAACAGGGAAAGGGGGGCGGTCAAGAGGGGAAGAGCGGAGGAGAAGTGCGGCGGAAATCAACGACGCGGGGCCAATGGATCGGGGAGTGGTGCAAGGAGGGGGGAGGCGGAGCGCGGCGTGAGCAGTCGGCCGGTTTCGCGTCTGCTCCCTGACAGCTGACGGTGTGTAATGGCGAACGCACACCAGCGCATCGAGCGCCCTCCCGCCACCCCTAATCGATACGCCACAATCGAATATCAATACTGGATTGTGCCCGCGCCGCCTTATCGTGATGGGCGGTCGGGAAGGAGGCGACAGCGACGCAGCAACGCGGCAAGGGCGAGAAGCGCGGACGCGCAAGGGCGGGGGAGAGGTGAGACTGAAGGTCATGGAGGAGGTGGATTAATACATAGGCTGACTGAGCACGTGCGTAGAACTTCGCTTAATAGCGTCCTAATTAATTTGCTGGACAAAATTCAATATATTACTTCTCTAAGATTCGAACTATTTTAAAATTACTTATTTAAGTTGAAAAATTTGCATTTTATTTCCGTACTTGTTTTCAATATGCACGTACTTTAATATTATTAGTAGCCTCCAGAGTTCGTCGTCCTCAGGGCCTTAAATTAATCTGCCCCTTCGTAGGCAGGAGATACACGTAGTAACATCAGTGTAGAGAAACGGGGCAGATTAGGTGGTTGAAACATAGAGAAAACATTACAGTCTTTGCGCTCAGGTTGATGCGCTAGATTACCGGAGACAGGAAAAACGTAACAAAGGACCGCAAAATGAGAAGAGATCGAATAAATAATAATGAAATTATAGAGGTATTCAGTCCCCTATAGTTGCACATGAAAATATAGCATGATGAAGGATTCTCGAGGAGATGTGCGACGAAGAAATGAAAAAGAAGCTATAAATTGTATAAGGAAAATAAAAATACTAAAGAGAGAGGAGAGAGAGAGAGAGAGAGATGTTGATGAAGGAGAGAGAGTAAGTTCAGAAGATAACGAAAGGAGAGAGAGAGAAATTGAGGGGGGAAGAAAGAGAGAGATGGAGAGAGAGAGACTTGGGTGGGAGAAAGAGTAGTGCGCGAAGAGAATGTAGATTGTAAATTACCAAGTAATACTTGATACTCTATCTAATTCGTATTCTGTATGTACTATTCTCTGCAATTCGCATACAACTATGTAAAATTACTGAAAATTAACATTTTGATCTCTAACAAAGTAAAATATTCAAGAATTCTAATCTATTGAACACTAAAACAATGCATTTTGGTAACATAAGAAAATGAAGGTTATTAAGAATAGATTAAGAACCATATTGTTGAATGAATATTAACTAAAATAAAAACAAACCATATTTTAAAACATCTGAGTAGACCGTCGAAGGTAAAAATTGGGTCTTTCGGACAATTGAATCTTTACTTTCTCCTGTACGTACGTATTGTTGAGGAAATTATACATTGCCACGGATTTTTTGACAGAAAAACATATACTATACTCGAGAACTTGTAGTAGTGCAAGTAAGTGTAAATGTGTGTAAGTGGTAAGGATAGAACAAGGAAGAGGAAGGAAAGGTCGCGTGCGGTGCGTGGCCCTTTTGTTAGGGTACGGCTTGGGCATTTCCGGAAGTTGATCAGAGGAACTACGGAAAACTACCGATCAGAACAGCCGGTCGCAAAAATCCTTTCCCAGACAGCGGCAGAATTCGACCTAGCCGTCTAGCTAGTGTCGAAAATCGTTCCATCGTCGGGATTCAAACCCTAGGACCTCTTGATGAGAGGCATTGCAGTGACGTCGGTTGATGTCGAGTCACTTTTGCCGGTGAAATGGCAGCTGGGAAGAGGATAGGCAAAACCGAAAAGCTAGCACAAACTAAATAGATAAGGGAACTAACTAGGTGAGAAAGTCTGTGCCGTTCTGTTGCATTATAATTGCATTTTAATAGGATGATTATTGTGTGATGTTGTATTTGATTTCTAAATATTTTCATCGTAAAACTAAATAGATAAGGGAACTAACTAGTGTGAGAAAGCCTGTGCAGTTTTGTAGCATTACAATTGCATTTTAATAGGATGATTATTGTGTGATGTTTTATTTGATTTCTAAATTTTTTTCATCAGACTTTTTTTTTATAATAGATACAGAAATTGGAAGCAATCGACGCCACCTCTCTTCCCTTGGATTCAGCACCAGTTTTGAACCTCATAAGGCCCACGACACACCTCGAGAAACATCCCTTTAAAGGACTTCTGTGTGATGACGAAAGAGCGATATTTACAGAAGTACGTGTCGATATCAAATGTCTGCTTTTTCCAGATATATCTAGCCATTCCTGTCCCAAGTCCTCGTTTGTATGTGTTATTCGCAGCCCAGCAAGTGCGACATATCGACTGTTGGCCGAAGTGATTGTTTTGGTCACCATCCCTTCCATTCAGACCAAAACACGGAAAGACAATGTTCCCTAATGGCTTCTAATGGGTTTTTCACGAGCTTCTTGTCATGAGAAAAGCAATGCATTTGTTTCTTTCCGGTATTTGTGGAAGGAAGTGATAATATTATTCTTTTTTTTTCTTTTTTTGAGCGATGTTTATGTTTTAGATGAAGCACTGCACTAACTGAGCCTAAGAGAGAATTGACATTTTATCCTACGAGAAAATTGTTATTTTCTTATTTATTCCGTAAGGGAAGTGCGTATCATTCGTTAAATATTTCTTCTTTTGAGTGTTTATTTTGTCCAATTAAGTCACTTGTCCACATAAGAATAAGAACCGTATTCTACGATTTAAAAGACTACATAACAGATTACATTTTTATAACATTTTAAGAATGAACTAAAACGGAATGTTTGAGAATTCCTTACAAAGATTAAAGAATCTGAGATTCAAATGTAATTACAATGTCAACTTGCAAGCACAATGGTAAACATAAAGCTACACTACTGATTGGCACTAATTACTGTTAACACGCTCAATAAACATTAAGTCAGTTGCAACAATTGCGATTTATGACTTTTTTTCTTTTATTAGTAAAAAAGAGAAAAAACTAATCTAAATATTATTTCAGTCTCATGTTGTCCTTGATGTTCAAAAATGTGTTTTTAAGTCAGTCACCCTCTCAGTTTTACGCCTATACTCGGATTTGTTATATCGATTTAAAATGAGCTTTCAAATGAATGATCTACAGCCAAAATTTGCAAAAAATGTTTATTAGTTTTTTAGAAAATGACTTGTAATTCGTCTAATTAACTGGATTGTAATTGAATTTCCCGTATTAAACAATTTAATTACCATTGGGTTTCGGTAAGACAGTTGAAATATTTGTGGTATTCTTCTTAAGTGTAAATTAAAACAATATTTTATACGTGTGTGTGTGTGTGCTGTGTGTGTGAAACTGTGGGCTATATTACAGCAGTACCAGTTTTTCATTAAGAAGCAGTCTGTCTAATCACCGCTGTCTGTTATGAGGGCGCCAGTTTCCTCTTCAGTTTATTATGGCACCTTGACCGCTCACGCCAACCAGTCTGACGTGTCAGCCTGAAACGTCTCTGTCGGCACATCGGGGTCGACGGAACAGAACTGACGTGAAGTGAGGAGAGGTGAAGTGATATGATGTGGGAGACGTGAAGTGAGGTCAGGTGAGGTGAGGTAAATAAAGAGGTGAAGTGAAGTGAGGTGGTGTGTTATGAAATGATAATAGGTGAGGTGAGATGAGATAAAACTGAGATGAGTGAGATGAGATGAGTGAGATGAGATGAGTGAGATGTGTGAATGATAGGTGAGTGAGATGAGTGAGATGAGATGTAGTGAGATGAGATGTAGTGAGATGAGATGTAGTGAGATGATATGTAGTGAGATGATATGTAGTGAGATGAGATGAGTGAGATGATATGTAGTGAGATGATATGTAGTGAGATGATATGTAGAGTTTGGGTGAGGTGAGGTGAGGTGGGGTGGGGTGGGGTGGGGTGGGGTGGGGTGGGGTGGGGTGAAGTAAAGAGAGGAGGGAAGAGGAGAGTTTGGGTGACTGAACGTGCGTTCCGAAGCGGCGCCTGAGTGATTGAGTGGTGTCTCATCTGAAACGAAACTGGCCTCTATTGAACCTCCCTGACTATATCGTTTGCTAACGGCTCTCCCAGTACCTTACCAGGTGAATATTTCTTTATTAAAAATGACACGTCTCAAATATTGGCATTTTTCATAAGAAAAGTTTGAAACTGCGCGGGTCGGTTTATTCCGCGACCAGAACTAAGTGCTTTACTTCATATACCGGCTGTGTTGGGAACTATTTTTATGTTTTTTATTACTGAAAGTAGAATATATTTCAAACATATTTCTTCACCTCACTGGAGAATTACGATTTTTGTGTCATTTTCCTTGTGCAGACACATGGGTATTTAGATCCACTTTCAGGCTCCAAGCAACAATCTTGATTCTGGTATTCTGACAAGAATTCATTTAATAACTTTTAAACACATTTTTCTAAAGAAGAATATGTGGAGAACGTTTTCTTTCCAATAAAACTCAAGACCCTTATTTCACTTGTACAGGAACTTATCTGAAATGACTTCGTCAGTTTTACGAGTTCGCTGTTGTAAGGCCAAAACTCTAGGATGATTGACGCACCCGAAAAGAACAAAAAGGATATGACTAACTGATCATGTAAACATTTTTGTTTATAAATGTTTATTTGCAACGTGTCCAAAACAAAAGTATTCGTATTAGGTAAATGTACACTAAATTATTGTGAGTATACACTGTATGCAAGTAAGTCCTTTTACAAAGAAAGTCTGCTACTTTATCTATAGCTTACACTTATGCAGAATTTTTTTCCACTGCAGTCTAAAGAGCGTTCGTTCTGAGAATTCTTCCTCTCGATCCGAGCGTAACGCTGCGTTCCTGCGAAAGGACGCGATCTCCGTGAGGAACAGCGATTCTCAAAATCTGAGCCACTGACACATTCAGGTGGAGCGGAGAGGAGCAAAAGGATTTTGCGAATCGCGTGCCACTTTTCCGCGTAGCGTCGCCCCTGATTCCTGCGACAAGTTCGCTCGCCGCACGCCAGCTGCAGCGCGCGGATCCAGGTTGCCGCCCGCCCCGCCGACCTCCATCGCATCCGGCGGCGCGGAACGTCCTCGCAACCTCCCCCCCTCTCTCTCTCCTTCTCTCCTCTGCCTGCTCTTCTTTCATCCTGCCTTGCTCTCTTTCTCTCATATCTCTCTCTCTCCCTCCTTCTCTCATCCTCTGCCTTGCTCTCCTCCCTCCTCTCATCCTCTCCTTGCTCCTCTCTTTGTTCCCCCTCCTCTTCTCAATCTCTTGGGATTACAGATTTTATATTGTACTATTATTTATTCAAAAGAAAATTCATAAAATAGTAAATAAGTAGAAATTCAATTAATAGAATATGATGCAATAGTGGTAGGACTTAAAATTGCGTAGTAAACTACTTGACCTAATTATTAACATGGGCTTCCGAGAAGAGGGAACAATATTTTTCAAGTTATCTGAAAAACGACAGTTTAGAGAAAAATATTAGTAGAATGTGATACTTTTTTAAAAATTTGTTGCGTCTTTATAATTAGGCAAAGCAACTCGATAACCTCATTGGACGTTTAGCCCTTATTATTACTATGATAAGGAGTAATCATCCGTTATTTTTATGTACGTCATAAGTAGTAGTCCGTATGTCGTTGACAAGAAGACCGCCAGGTAGCATCTCCGCGTACGCGCCTCCTGCGTCACTATTCATCGACCAGAATTGAGAAGGAATTAGGACAAGGGTAGGGTTTAGGACACATAACAGGGGTTGGACTAGCCCTTGTGAAGCAGCCAAACTCGTTTTGTTGGAACAATTGCTAATGAGATTCGACGCGAATAGGACTCGGACCTCAGTGGCGAAAGACTAGAGATTACATTCGAAAAACTATTACTGAATACAATTATACTATTACTTCCCTTTGTAATAATCACTGCACTGAACTTACACTGCGAGACTGTGCCAAAAGTTCTTCCAGCAGTATCATTGTGAACAATTGCATAACATACTCAGAGCGTATTTACAAGGCGTTAAAGGAAATTCCATATACTTATTATTATTGTTATCTATAATTATATACCAATACTATAATTTTATATCATTACATACAATACTAAGAATATGAGTCAAACCGGTAGCGGTAGCTCAGTGCATCAACTGATGTCACTGCAGCGCTTCTGTCCGGGAGGTCCTAGGTTCGAGTCCTGATGGCGGCAGGATTTTCGACACTAGCTTTTCAGCTAGGTCGAATTCAGTCGCTATCTGGAGGAGAGTTCTAGCGGCCGGCTGCTCTGATCGGTATTTTTCCGTGGTTTCTCCGATCAACGCCAGGCGAATGGCGGAGCAGTACCCTACCAAACGGGCCAAGGACCGCGCGCGATCTGTCCTTCCTCTTCCTTGTCATATCCTCTCCTCTTACACACACACTTACACTAATATGCACCACACGACCACATATTCCGGGAGACCGGTCGGGAGCTTAGAGCTTGTCCCGACTGGGGCGGTGCCCCGCTGGTGGGAGAGTCCTGGTTAGGGGGAAACCCCACTATCCGACGGTAGGTCGGCGCCGGATCTCGCCATCCAGCGGCGCCATCCACCGCCATCTCCCGAGGAAAAACATGCACTACACTAACGTGACTCATGACCGAAGCAGTTGACGCGCCCGGAAACACGAAAAAATCAACCAATCAATCAATCAATCAATATGAGTCCATTGAGTTGTCATTTACCTGACTTCAATCCATAGACACAACATTGAACTTGTAGACTAGAGCACGCAAAGTAGTATCCGCAGTGAACGTGGGATTGTCTGTTTTGGAAAGGATAGGAAAGGCTCAGGGTCTGATCGAGGGATGAGGATTGCGAGCGGCAGCAGCTTCTTCTTCGGCGGTGTCCGTGGCCCCAACGCGTCATAACCAAGACGCCGACGGCGACACGATGGCGGCGGCGGCGGCGGCGGCGGCGGCGGAGTACCTGGCGGGCGATTTTGCGGCGTCGTCGGACGGAGCGCGACCGACCGACCGGTCGTCCCTCCGGCGGGCGATGGGGCGATGATGGGTCTTCGCGGGGACCTACCGCGGGCGCGACGACCCTAGTTTCTAGCTGGAAATGTTATTTCGGATCTAGCTTTTCTGTTACGACACATTCCCTTTGAAAACTTCATGTCTCATGACTGAAGTTTTTTTCTCATTTTAATTGCTTTTTTTTGTCGTCTTTAATTAATAAATACTAATAAATCCTCCTCGTTCCGTCCACGTCGTGTTAACTTTGCTATTTTGGCTTCAGTCGTTCGTATTTTTTTCCAATTTGGCATCTTTAATATACCTTCGTATTTTCTATCTATTATTTATCGTTTATTGTTCAGTGTTGGGTGACATGTGGAGCAAAGAGTATTGCTGCGCGGCATTTTGGGGGCCGCTGTCCTGTGCATTCTACTTTAACGCTAAATATCTGGCTTTATACCATCTTTCTATTTTTTCGTCTGAATGCGTTGTCTCTGTATGTCACATAGTCGCTAATAACCATATGTAGTTGATGCGACTTTAAATAAATCAAATCAATCAATCAATCTGTATGTCACACTCTGGTACTGCTATTCCTGTTTATGTTTCCGTTTTTAAAGATATATATTTGATGTTCAGTGTTAATTCTTCTATCCCCTTTTTGACTTTCATTAATGGTTCATTTACTTAGTTTTCTAACATCGTGTCTCTCAAGCTTTCTCAATTACGTTATATCTTCACAATCTCTTCTATTTACCTATTGACTTCTTCTTTCTTCTGGCATTCTTTTCGCATACATCTGTTTTCTTAGCTTTTGCAACCTTTTCTTACATTAAGGTCCCAATTTTCCTACAAAATCCCCATCGGCTTACAGCAGTGGTGATTTATTGGTGATATCGCAGTGGTGATTTGTTACCGTTAATGGTATATTTAATGGAAGATCTGTCTAAAAACACTGAAAAGTTGTTACGTGATTATATCACGATCCTCAAGATAAAACACAATAAAACTTTTGAATTGTCAACCGGGAAAGAGCAGAACTTTGTAGTATATAGTAGTAGTATATAGCATGAAGCTCAGTACAGTGCAAGTATATAGCAGGAAGCTCATAGCTATAGCGAAGTTTATTTTTTATTTTATTTTACGTCAAAAACATTAAAAAATTGTGTGTGAATTGTTACGGGGAGAAATGAATTATATGCACGTTTTCATAATTCTGTGATCCCTACTCTAAGTCATCTTCTACTTTAATTTTGAATACAGAAAGAAAAAGCGTTTTTTTGCAAGGATTGTTAATAAAATATTCTCTCCGATGTAATAAAAATTTTTTCAAGGTAAATCAGCTATAAACTTGGACTCTTATCCCTCATCATGTCCTTCGTGAAGAAATAATACTTCCTGCCGCGACCTGGAGAACGATCATTTGAATAACTATATTTCCCACTGATTTCCATAAGATGTGCACAGATAATGAAGTTAAATTTATAAGGAAACAAGGAAAATATCATGCAGAAGAGTATTATTGCGGTGGAAAACGCGAGGCGTTCCGTATTTGAAGCGGAAGGTCTTGGTGCAACCAAGATGTACAAGGAAAATATATAATGAAAAAGTTTTCTGGAATACCGTTCCATTCTATTTTCAAATACAAATTTTCGTAATATTTTTTTCTTAATAAGATAGCATTTTATCTTTCGCACATAATATTTTATCTTTCCACACCACAAAGAAAGTATTGCGTTGATTGAGGCGCCAACTACTACATTTATAAGCAATAGTTTTAGGGTATGCCTATCACTCTTAAAAGGAACGACTTTTGTCGAGTAGCGTTGATAGGTACGCATTTTGAATGTCTCTCTATTGCAACTGTTGATTTCACGTCCGATTTTCGTATTTTTTTAGTAAATTGAAATTCATTTTAACAACCTCTCTTAAGGTCGTAACAATGATTTCATTCCATGATCTCGTAAACAAAGATATTATATAGATTATAACATGTTGAAGAGAGACCAGAATTGAACACATTTTTTTAACAAGTTTATAGGGAAGTACCGGTTTATTTTCCGATTTACCGTTTGTATCCCCCTGTCAGAATGACTTTCCATAAACGTCATTGTGAGATTCGCTTGCCTATTCCTATTGATAAATACAGTTTGGAGTTTCCTTTACTCAAGAGATAAATCATTTAACTACGTGACAAGCCATTGAAAAGAAATATAATCATATTACATAAAGCATTGAGAATGTACGAGTATATTGAAAAAATCGTACATAAAAGCCATTATAAAAAGGGTTCAGTACATGATGAAGAACGTAGTTTTGTAAACGTTTAAACAAATTTGAAATAAAGAATTGGCTTAGGGCGGAATTGGTTATCTGAGTATTTGCGATATAAGTAGTGAATACCAACAGGTGTGCTCATATAACGTCATATTTCCAAAAGAAATCTTAAAAAAATGCCAGTTTGCAGTTGAAAATAAATGTGATCATGTTACATCCACCTTTAGAACGAATTAAAGGAATACGGATACTACAAAGATTGTGCCAATGATTTCATTAAACGACGAACAAGAACCTACTATCAAAGGAAGAAATTAGGTCCTTCCGCCTGATTTTGCTTTCTCAAACGAGGGCAATTAGGGGCGCTTGAAATTTTTGCCCTTCCTCCCCTTCTGAAGCGCGCCCGTCAACGGCGCTTGACTTAAGTGTTGCGCGCATCCGAAGATTGACTGGAACCCGGTAACGAACTTTTGATTCCCGAGGGGAATCAGCCTTTATGAGATCGGCTCGATCGATCGCTAGGGACCCGACTCCCCCCTTCCCCTTCCCCCCACCCCCTCGTGCCCCTTCCGCTCCCGTTCTCTCCCCTCCGGCATCCCCACCCACCCCCGAAAACTTTCGCCGCCGCTGCTGCTTCTTCTGATACAATAATTCATCCAATAATGCCGTCACCGCTATTGTTTCAAACGTGGCTTAATATTAGATTGCCGGGCCTGGAGAGGCGACGTTCAGCTGTCGTCTGGCTGCGCGATCGGTTTTGTGCGCAGGTTTTTATGAACGCGGGCGGACGGGCAGGCAGGGACTTAATTGAAACTTAAACAGAGCTGTCATGTGTGCTACTTCGATAATTAACTGCGCTGCTCTCCGATATTAATGAAGACTTTTTTGGAGGCTGAATATTTTTGGCGGCTGTGGCGAAATCTTGTGAAGTCAAGTGTTTTCTATTAAGAAAATTGGATAAAATATACTTACATAAAGAATATTTCTGGATTTTTTGTAGATATAAGATTTTTTAAACATGTTAAAAGTTTATATTAAATACCTCCTTTTTATTGTCTTGTAAGATACTTTTGTCGGAGGCCAATAGAATTGATAGAAAATTCTACTCCAAATTGAAACTTAATATGACTGTAATATATTAAGAGATTTTTAGGGACTGTAGAATATTTGTAACCTGTTAATGCACTATCGACCATGTCAATTCATGATCAAAATTGGAGCAAGTTTGTGCGAGACCTGCGATGTGTAATCATGAAAGTGTCAAATTTATTATTTACAAGATGAAAGCTTAGACATCTGGCATTTGAGAAAGTAGGTTACTGGGTCAGGTTGTTCAAATAGTCTTGCTTCTGATAAAATGCAGTTCTCATTCATACATGCGTGACATCTGTCAGGTAAATGTAAGAACTCATTCTTGAATAAATATTCGCTTTTAATAAAGACAAAAAACGCAAGCACGACTAATATGAAACTGTTAATTGAATGACCTTTCATTCCCACAAGTTTATTTGAAATTGCGGGTGTCGTCATAACCGTTCTAACCATATCGATCTCTACATGGTAGCATTTCTATTACACATTTATAGTGAGCGGATCTATACCTCCAGGACGTAATAATATGCTAAGAAATATGTAAGTGTTTTCACGACGTAACAGATATCAGAATCACAAATCCGCGAAAGTGTGCCTACTGCTGGATAGGCAACTAACACCATGGATGCATCATCCACATAAGGAACTTAAAATGATTTTAGATTATGCTACGAAGAAATCAGCTGACACAAATGCAATACGCAACATATGTTACCTTGCAACACGCATGACCATCGTGTGGACATCATATAGGTCTGAAATTGTGCGTTTTTAGCCATTAAAACCTTCTTTTGCCATGCCCGCTGCGTGATGATATTTAAGCTGTAATCTACAGAAATGGGAAATTATATTACACTTTTATGATTTAGCTCTTCTGGGTACCCAAAATCTCCACATCTGTTTAAAACTAACTGGGAATTTAATGTCAAGCATGTGTGTCTTTATATTTGACCTTATTAGTAATATTAAGATTATTTTTAGTAACAATACGTGCTTATTTATTTAACGTGAAAAAACATGAACAATTTTATGAGGGAAAAGGAACTACATTGTTTTTAGGATGTATCCATGCCCAGTGTTTGCTTAATGACTCAAAGGATGCTGAAAGTAAAATGAAATAAGACTATCGAGTAAGGATTATTGATCGAAAAGATGATTACAATAGTTTGAAAGGACACATTCAGCCTTTTTAGAATTTACATACAAAATAGGACTTATAATCATTACTTAGAATTCATAAACGATGCAGACACAGTTCACAGTTCCTGTGTTTTGACGCAGGAATCAAGTTTAAAAGAACTTTCTCTCTTATAGCAAGTGCGGAAACTTTAACATTCTGTGTTACCTTTTACGTAACATGGATTACTTTATCTCGCACTGAATGTCACTAGCGTCAATTCATGATAACAGGAAATAAAATGTTCGAAAATAAATATTAATTTGTTCATATCCAAAGATTCTTTGCTCTCATTCAGCACGTCCGCCGGTTCTCTGAAATTCTGTGTTTTTACTCTAATTTGAAAAGGAAAAATTTATTTTTAATTATTTCATGCAAGTTTCTGCCCTTCCTCAATTTTTTAATCAAACGACGGATTTTATTGATCGAGGAACCAAACTATCTTAAGCGTGAAAAGGACATAGGTTGTATAAAATTGGAACGTAGCTTACATCTCTTATGAAATTTGAAAATGGATCGTTTAGGTTGACCTTGTTTGATTGAACATTTGAATTGAATAACACTCTCCACTGACATTTCGTTCCTCTAGTAAACCACCTCTAGGATCCTTACCACTATAAAAACGTCCTTTGTAAAATGTATTTTTTCTTTCTTACTAAAACAATAGACCTGTTTCATGAAACGACATACAATTACTTGTTTTTAAAACAATATAGTAGCAGGTTGCATCATTCCCTATTAACTATATTTTGTCGGTAAATAAAACACCTCATCACTAGCTTTTCAGCTAGGTCGAATTCAGTCGCTGTCTGGAGGAGAATTCTAGCGGCCGGCTGCTCTGATCGTAGTTTTCCGTGGTTTCTCCGATCAACACCAGGCGAATGCCGGAGCAATACCCTGCCAAACGGGCCACGGACCGCGCGCGATATATCCTTCCTCTTCCTTATCCTATCCTCTCCTCTTACACACACATACACTTACACTAAATGCACTACACTACCTCATATTCCGGGAGACCGGTCGGGAGTTTAGAGTTGTCCGACTGGGGCGGTGCCCTGCCGGTGGGAGAGTCCTGGTTAGGGGTGTAGCGTCGTGATGAGTAAGACGATAGTATTTCTCAATGGATGTACGTTTATTTTACGTAATGTACACGGATAGCTTAAAATTTACAATACATATATCATCCGCGTGTTGCTAGCGGAAAAACAGAATATGATTCTATCAACAACCTTCAGGTGTTAATACGCACCATGGCAATATTTGTCACGGTCGTCAGGCGGAACCGTCTCTCACAAAGAACTGATAGAGTCTACGACGTTACAGGGGGAAACCTCACTAGCCGACGGTAGGTCAGCGCCGGATCTTGCCATCCGGCGGGGGAAGATCACCGCCATCTCCCGAGAAAAACATGCACTACACTAACGGGACTAATGACTGAAGCAGTTGACGCGCCCGGAAACACGAATAAATCAATCAATCAATCAATCAATCAAAACACCTCATAAATAGTTTTGATGAAGCGTTATAGTAAACATCTCTTAAAATTAGTTCACAAAACGATCGGTAAATACGCTAAAACACTTGTTCAAGACGATTTAATCCGCAGATTCTAGTTCAATCGAATTCGAAATAGCCAAAGTAATTCCACTGACAATGACTATCTGCAGTATCTTAAAGGGCGTGGGCAAGGGGTTTCGCTCTGTTTGAGCGTGCAGCACCTGCTTGACTCTGGCGCGGCGAGCGGGCGGATGGATATGAAGTCGTCCCTGCGGCAGACTGCGGCTTTCACGTCTGGCTCTGAATTTACCACGCAATTCGCGCGGCATTAATCATGTATCTCAGCCGTAATGGGGGCGGTCCAGCCGGAGACACCTGCGGCCGACCACCGCCAGACAGAGCGCGCGGCGGGGGCGGAACGGAGCCGCGCGGAGACAGTTCTGGGAAGGGGAGGTGGGCAGGGTGAGAGGGTGGAGAAGGGGGGTGGGGGAAGAGAGGGAGGGTGAGAATAGAGGAGACGGTGCCGCAGAGATAGCTCTGTAGAAAGTTAGAGGGGAGACGGGAAGGGTTTCAGGGTATAGGAGACGACGGTGGAGGAGATCTATGGTCGAGGGTAGACGTGGAGATTAAAGAGGTGGAGGAGAGGGTCCAAGGGGTGGAGCCGCTGAGACAGTTCGGTGGAACGTTAGTGAGGAGACGAGAAGCAATACAGGGTGGAGGAGAAGGCAGTGCAGTCGAAGGCAGATGGGAATGTTGAGGAGGTGGAGACGGTGTCGCAGAGTCAGGTCTGGGAGGAGGTTGGTGAGTTGAGTTGAGAGATGAAGGGGTGTGAGGCGCGCAGGCTTCATGGAGGGTGGGAGAGGGAGCTGGAGGAAATGGAAGTGGAGGCGAGGAAAGCCAAGGAAGCTGTAAACGCAGAGCGATGGTTTCGGAGAGGTTAGAGAACGCGGTGATGGACTCGGAGGTGGCAGCGGCCTCAAATTTACAGAGTGGAGAGAGGGAGGCGCCTAGGAAATATTGGAAGATAGAGGACAAAAATGTGAAGATTGAGTCGATGGAGACAGATGTTGTGAAGGCTCAAATGACGGCGGAGAGGTGTAGGAGGATGAGAGGTTGAGGAGGAAGAAGAGGGTCGGAAATATTGGTATTGAGGCAAGTTGGAAGCCGGAGGGTACACTAGAAAGAAGTGTAGAATACGTTGTAGGAGGCAGGGACACGAACTTTATGCAGTAGTGAGGACCGCACTGATGGTAGAGGAGACATCGGATTACCAGGTGGTGGAGATGACAGTGAAGGATGCGGCAGAAAGAGGCGAAGAAACGGCAGGAAGATATCGGGAAAATTTTGAAGACGACGGTGGAGAGACGAGGAGGAAGTACAGATTGAGGAGGAGTCGGAGAAGACCATAGGAGCAGCAGAGCATTCGGTCTATGAGGCGAAAAAAGGCGACGAGTAACGACGTTAACGAAGGTGTCGCTGTTGGGAGAGTTGGTGGGGCAGGATTGGAAGGTAATGGAGTCGGCCATTAAGGTCGCGGCCTTTGAGGCGGCAGCGAAGGCGACGCCGAAGGAACGGAGAGAAGTAAACGGAGGCGGGAGAGGAGGGAAGCGGAGGTAGAAGACGCACGAAGAAAGCCAATTGGATAATTTGGGGGAAGCGAATGGTGCAGGGAGAACAGATGAGCGGAGGCGACTGAATCGGAGAAGGCGGACTGTGGCGAAGGTTGTGAAGGCGCACACGGCGAAGGAACTCGCCCTAAGCGTAGATGTCACAGCTGAGTGCCGAGGCATAGTCTGACGAAGGGGGTGTCCGCCGACGGGGCGCGGGGCGCAGGTGGCGGCTTGGCGCGGTGAGGGCACAGGCGTGGCCGGATGTTTGAGAGATTCACTGATTGACACCGACACCGGGCCCGACAATGGATAGGTCATTAATCGCGTAAGTGTAGTGAATGTTTTTGCTTCTTCGGGAGGTGGTGGTGGCCTTCAACGATGGATGCGAGATCAGGCGCGATCCACACGTCGGTTAACAGGATTTCCCAAGCCAGGTCTCTCCCACCAGCAGGGTGCCACGACAAGCTCTAAGCTTCCGACTGGTCTCCTGGCATGTGTGGTAGAATAGCGTGTAACGTATGAGTAACTGTTTATGTAAGTAAGGAGCGAGGATAGGACAAGAAAACAGAAGGAAAGACTGCACGCAGTGCTTGGCCCTTTTATTGGGGTATTGCTCCGTCATTCTCCTGGTGTTGATCGCTATGATTGATTGAGTTTTTCGTGTTTCCGGGCGTGTCAACTGCTTCGGTCATTAGTCCCGTTAGAGTAGTGCATGATTTTTCTGTGAAGATAGCGGTGATCTACCCCCGCCCGATGGCGAGATCCGGCGCCGACCTACCGTCAGCTAGTGGGGTTTCCCCATCAGCGGGGCACCGCCCCAGCCGGGACAAGCTCTAAGATCCCGACCGGTCCCCCGGAATATGTAGCAGTGTAGTGCATGCTAGTGTACGTGTGTGTGTGTAAGGGGCGAGCTTACGACAAGGAAGAGGAAGGAAAGATCGCGCGCGGTCCGTGGCCCGTTTGGTAGGGTACTGCTCCGGCATTCGCCTGGTGTTGATCGGAGAAACCACGGAAAACTACTGATCAGAGCAGCCGGCCGCTTTAATTCTCCTCCAGACAGCGGCTGAATTCTACCTAGCTGAAAAGCTAGTGTCGAAAGTCCTGCCGCCGTCAGGACTCGAACCTAGGACTTCCTGGTCAGAGGCGCTGCAGTGACATAAGTTGGTGCACTGAGCTACCGCTTCCGGTTGGTGTTGATCGGAGAAACCACGAACTATCGATGGGAGCAGTAGACCGCTAGAATTCTCCTCGAGACAGGACTGAATTTGTCCAGCTGGTGTCGAAAGTTCTGTCACTGTCGGGACTCAAACCCTAGGACATCCCGGTCAAAAGCAATGTATTTACACGAGCCACCCAAGTCGTTCGTCACCGTAAGCGGCAGTGGAGTGGATGAAGTGGTGGTGAGGGTGGAGTCAGAGCCAGTAGCGGACGTGGATGCAGAGAGGCGTAGAATTGGAGACCAACGTGGGTCGGTGGCTGCGGCTACGGGGGAGGCGGAGGTAGATGTGGGGGATGGCAGCGGGACCGGGTCTGCGGTGTTTCCTCTGGCCACGGAATGTAACTGGAGCATCTGCCCGTGATGCCACTAAGTGCTTTCGCAAGACATCGCATACGGGAGATCTGCTAGGTGGAATACAGAGCAGATGCGAGGTAATTGCTGCGTTTCTATTTCAGGGCGGTCCTCTAATCGGACATAGGACCTGGTGCGAATTAGATCAATGAAGCAACTGGATAATTACGCGATGTATTCTGTGACAGAGCTAAGTTTATGTTACTCAACATATGTAATTTATGATGCACGAAACTATAGTTGTTATATTAAAGGTATAGTTGAAACAAAATTGCGGAGAGGCACTGAGAGAAAAAAATCAGGATATCAATAATATGGAATTATGTAACAATAAAACGAGAAGATAAATGAATTGCCGCATCTGACTATCAATATTAATTCCAGTATGTGATATAAATATTTTATATCACTTGCAATAAAGCAAAATGACTTCAATAATTCTTCTTTAATGTAATTTACTGCAACTAAATTAAATTTGTATTATAATTACATTCTACACGTACCCGTGTGTCCCAGTGTCATTCACGCTTTTTCACACCAGTTCCAAATTGTGGAATATGGGACGTGTGCTGAATTTTCCATTTTCTTTATGAAGATTGCATTTGTCGCTGAAAGAATTTAAGGCAAAATCAAAATGGAACAATGAGTTTATACTCATGTTTGACGGTCTAATCAGGAAAAGAAATACGTTGCCATTGGCTCAAAATGGTAAATCAGAAATTAAGAATACTAGATTATTTTAAAGCGTATATTCCATTTTATTCTTTCTATATTATAAAGCATCGCAGAATTATATATATGAATTAATGTATGTAATAAATAAAGACGAAAATAATGTATAAAAAAGCAGTTGTTAATATACTCATTAAATGGCCATAAAGCTTACACACAAATAAGTTTAATATCAGTCTTACCCAAAAACATTTATTCAACTAATTCCTTAAATTTACATACTATTTACAAGCAAAAAAGAAGCATTTAACAAACCCAATTTATAAGCATTCTCCAGAGAAGTACGTTCGTGTTCCTCGTTAGAGAGACGACCGGTATTCGACTAAACGCCTTCTCAGGCAGAAGAACGCAACTCCAACGCGATGCCAGGAACCAGGGACACGAGCGTTGTGTGTTTCCACGGCAACCACCGCGTAAACAATTATGTGTCGATCACATCCTCCCATTGATTCGAGTGTGGCCTCCCATCAGCCTCTAGCGAGCGGGCCGCCCGGGCGGCTGCAAGGGCTACTCGCTGCGGAGCGCGCACGTGGACGTACCGGAGCCACGTATGCGAACGCATGCTATGGCGATGGTGTAGCGGTTAGCGTATCGGGCTGTTATTATGTACCGTGTTTGCGTGTTCAAACCCGATCGAAGCCGTGGATTTTTAAGGGCGAAAAAATCCTTCGTACGCCTTCCTTCGGAGGGGAAGTAAAGCCGGCTGTCCCATGTTAGTAGATTTACTGCATGTAAATCCTCAAGCCTCAAGCCTAAATGAAGCCTCTCAGCTAAATTCAAATTGCCTGTTTCGTCGCCCCAGTAATACCTTCTTTCATCCCTAGTAGGTGAAAGGAGCATAACGAAATTTGTGTGGTCAGACGGAAGAGTAGGCCTCATGGCCTGAGTCTTGCCACATAAAATAAGGCATTCATTCATTCATTCAAGTTATGAGTGACGCAGCGACGTACGTCTCTGTTCAGCCTGCCGTTCTTTCAAACGTCTCGTGTGACATTTGCACGCGTCTCTTACCGTCTTAAATGAGAATGTCGTTTCAGGTGTGTTTGTCTCTTATTACTTTCATTTCACTTGCTGCTGTTTTTGTACTGTTCAAAGCAAGGAGAAGGAAAACGTACAAAATCAGTTTTATTGGCGCTCCTTTAGTTAAGTTAAGTTAATGCCTTATCTTACGTGGCAAGACTCAGGCCCGCTCTTCCGTCTAACCACGCAAATTTCGCTACGCTCCTTTCACCACCTAGCGGAGAAAGGAGGTATTATTTTGGGCGACGAAACAGGCGGATCTCAATTTTGCTCAGAGGCTTCTTTTAGGCTTGAGCATCTTTTACATGCAGTAAATCTACTACATGGGACCGGCTTTACTTCTCCTCCAAAGGAAGGCGTACGAAGAATTTTTTTCGCCCTTAAATATCCACGGCTTTGATCGGGTTTGAACCCGCAAACTGGGACACAACAGTCCGGTACGCTGACCGTTATACCACCGAATCCGAATTCTTCCGTTGTGATTCATGAACCATCTGCATTGACAAAAATTTGGAAGTAAGCCGTAGGTTGTAATAAGTGATCTAGTCAACATTATTTTAATAAAGTGTTTTCATTTTATATTAAAACTAACGCATGTCATACATTTTTCATACATTGAAGAGAATAGTAATAAAAATCCATAATTTGAACGATCCCTTCTTTGAGAAAATTAGTGCCATCGAGTACTCATTAAGACAATTATTTGTTCTGTGATCAAAGCTTTAAAAATACCGTCAAGAGCGTGTTAATCTTAAATGCTCTGCTTTAGAGAACGGTCCTGACTAAAATATTTCTTTAGAAGCAGCCCATTTGTAATATTTATTACATTGCGTTTATTTGCAATTTATTCATTGTATCAATCAAGAAATGAATCAATTTTTATAATTAAATTGTGGCCTCAAAATCGTGGTTATTAGCGATTACTACAGGTATTGTACCAAATTACAGTTTCATTACAGAAATTATGATATTAAACAAAACCGATAATACAAATTAACTTTACAAGATACTTTAACAAATAATAAATCATAATTTGAGAGAGATAAATTTTAGTCAATTTACTGATAAAGATTAAAAAGATTGATTTTTTATGTTGATCTTTTAATGAATGTAGAATAGCATTTGTTTGAATCCAAATAACGCCTCCGACAGTTGTGTCCCGGACATACTTTAAAGATGTGATCGAGTTGAAGTTTAGTATGGCAAAGTTCACATGTTGAAAACAATTATGTCTGTACGTCTTAATTTGAAATGCCTAGATCTTTTTTTTTTTTTTTTTTTTGAGATCTATACAATCCCTGGGGCCAATTTTCTTACTTATATTTAATAATTCCAAAGCGTTTGTTAACAGTAATAGCATATGAATCAATTTGTTCATATGCTATGTGTATTTTTTTAAGAAACGGAGGAACTGCCGAAATATTATTTTAATGAGACATAAGAATATTTACGTCATTTCAATTTCAAATTTATTTTCAGGTATCATTAACTGCTCCCAATTTAAGGTAGAAAATTCAGAATTATGCTGCTATTAAGTAACTACCAAAGTTGTTTCTTCTACGTATTCAAAAATAATTCATTTTGAATGAATCCATATCTTTCTCAATATTTACTTATAAATCCTTTCATTATTATTTATTTATTTATTTTACGTCAAAAAGGCAGTTAAAAACTACGTATGACGTGCTATTTACTCACTGGTGAACACCTAAGATGATAATTCCACATTCCATGATTGGAATTTAACAATATTTCAATCTTACTGTAGTTTCTAGTTGTTTTTTTTCACAGAGTTTAATCGTGTGTGGATCTAACAAACAAAAGTAAAATATTCGATAACCACACTTGTTGCACTTAAGCTAATGCAAAATCCGGCAAAGTTAGGGAGTCTTTCTGAAGAGCTTTACATTTATTAATCTCTGCCTGTAATTCTTTAAGATTCGTCGCAACGAGAATTGGTCGGGCCGACCTAAATGTCATGTAAGCTTATTCCTTGTATTGATTTTTCATTCATATTGTGTTTTTGCTTCTTTGATTTCTCCCGCCTGAATGTTTCTTACAAATCACTTCTTTCCTATGGAACTGATATATTAAAAATTTAGCCAAAGGAACTGAGAGTTGGAAAGGATTGACTTTGTAAAATACACTGACGTGTCAAATAAGAATCAAATAAATCGTATAATAATAGAATATATGTATATATATATGTATGTATAATTAATATGTAGAAATAAAGTAATATATACAACTGAAAAAGGGTCCTAGATATTTTAACTGTGAATATTCTACTACTGAATTGAATTAAATCTGAATAAATATTTTTTGAATCATTTTATATCTACTTCCATTCAATTCAATACTGATTTATTTGAAATAAAATTAACCCAGTAATATAAATGAATAGCAAAATACCCCGCGTTGTCTGGGCCATGGATAAATTATTTTGATAAAATCAGAGATGTAATGAGATTTTAAACTTATAAACAGAATTTACATTGTATTGCTCAACTGCAAAAATCTCTATTAAATTGGATAAATCAAGCTTGTGACACATACCATTCAATTCGATGAAGGTTGTTTATTCATAAAACAGGCATGTTGTTATCTTATGATATCAAAAGATTTCACAAAAAGTTTTGCGTCGCCCTCATTAGTTGTAACATGTAACTTCAGAGAAACATTTGTACCGTGACAGGTATCCACACCTCTTCTATATTCATGATGCAGACATATAGTTTGGAAATATCAACGTAGCATCGTATGATTTGATTAAACATTCCCCATTTGCAACAATCTCCTCAATCTGATGGGATGATTTGCATCGTTATTACTTTACCAACGGAAAAAAAATACAAAAACAGGATGTGGTTCTTGAGTTCATTCGGTCAATAAATAAAACAATATCTGACAGCGAAAATTCCAAAAATATTTTGAGCTTTGGTCAAGACTGAACATGTAAACACAACTCATATTTCCCACATCACCAAACATCCGTATTTGCTCCCCCAAAACCATCATACGATTGCAAGTCACTATCATATCTACAAGCTATTACTCAAACGTGGTGATGTGGGCTAAATGACAGTGTTTTTTCTCAGTCGGACTTCTTTAGAAGATCTCCTTAACATTCCGTCACTCGTGCCGTTGGATAGAATTAAACACAAGTTTCTTTTCTAATTAAAAAAGGAATTTTAGCCTTCCACGAATAAAAACAATGCTTCTATTCCTCTAACGGTGTCTAAGAAAGGTATCAATAAACGTTTTATTTGTTATGCACTGTGCGCCACCATACCCTGAAGTAAAATCTTTGAGTCTCTTTGACAGAATCCAACATGCAAATACTGGCGTATAAAACGGTGTTCTTGAATACTTGATGAAAATGATATTTTTTCTGTAGTATGAGAGAGTTTAATGTTTCAAATGTTGAGTTTATGCATTTCTCTCTTTACTGTGCAAAAACGTAAATATTAGAAGATGTAGAAAACAAAATAACGCAGGCGTTGGACGGAGTCCAAATACTCGTGTAACTAATGGCCGCGCGAGAGACGGAATATTAAGTAAATAATAACGTTTTGAGTTAACAATTTCTTGCACTAAATACTTATGGAGTTAATACATGAATGAATGAATGAATCCTTATTTTACGTGGCGAGACTCAAGCCTGCTCTTCCGTCTAACCACGCAAATTTCGTTTCACCTACTAGGGATGAATGAAGGTATAACTTCGACGACGAAACGGGCAGTTTGAATTTAACTCAGAGGCATCATTTAGGCTTGAGGATCTTTTACATGCAGTAAATCTACCACATGGGACAGCCAGTTTTACTTTACCTCCGAATGAAGGCGTACGAAGGATTTTTCCCCTTAAAAATCCACGGATTTGATCGGGTTTGAACCCGCAAACTTGGGTGTATAAGCCACATACGCTAACCGTTACACCATCGCCGCCGCACATGTTCCTAAGTTGCTCCACATTTCGAAACATTTCGTGAGAAAGGTTGCCAGGCCTGCTCCACGCACGTTGCGGACTTGTTCCACGTTGAAGCGGTCCGCGCGTCGGCGCTTTAGATCCGCGCCCGGGGCGTCGAGTGTGTATCCGCCCGCCGGTGCGGCGCGGCGCGGCGTCATGCGGCACTGAAGGAGAGCGGCTCCACCCACCTCATCGGCGAAACGCCTTACTCATCCTGCGCGGGGCGGAAAGGAACGAGTGTAAGCAAGTGGAAAAATACCAATGGGAAGAAAGGAGGAGGAACAGGAGATGCAGAAAGGGGAAAGGACGAAAAGGAGAGGAAAAGGAGACGAGGGGAAAAGGAAGTGAAGGTAAAAAAAAAAAAGAAGAAAAGGGAAGAAAAAGAGGAGATAAAAGGGGAAAAAGGGAACGAGGAGGACGACGACAAGGGAAGAGGAAGAGAGAATTAAGATTTCTAGAAGCAGCGAAACTATTAGGGGAAAGAATAGGAACAGAAATATAAAGAAAGAGGAAACTGAGGCGTACACATTAGAGGGGAGAAATGTATTTTCACGTGAAGCTTGGTTGATAAAGGAAGAAAGAAAAAATATAATGAAGCTTGAGGGCTAAGACGAGACGGATGAAAGAGAAATGTTAGATGAAACTGACAGTTCAGATAGATAAGAAGAAGCAAGGAGAGAAAAAGAAGGCTAGGTAGGAAGCCTACAGAGCTTAGACAAAGCAACAAAAAACCTGAATGAAGAGGAGACGGAACAAATTGGGGAGGTTAAAAGAAAGGGATGATGGAAGACGAGAAGCAATGAAAGATTAAAAACAAGAAAAATATCAAGACGTAAAAAGAGGCACAGGAGAAAGGAAATGATCAGGATGAAAAATGAAAAAGTGAATGATAAGACAAATAGAGGAAAGAAGCATAAAAATGTAAAATAAAAAATAATAATAATAATAATAATAATAATAATAATAATAATAATAATAGCAATAATATTTTATAAATTATTATCATTATTTATCTTTTAGTTTTCTGAATAACTGAATTGAATAAATACACTTCTTCTACTACTCGAAGAAACGTCTTTAAAAAAGTTCGACAAATGACACAAATCCTGTTTTATGTTTTCTTAACCGAATTCATTGATTCTAATATCAGAATCGATGTTCTTTTGAGATTCGCGCCACAATCTGTAGACAAAATCTCAATACTGAAGAAAACTGAAGATCAAAACCACGAATTTATCGGAGAACTTGCGCAATCTTGGTTGACTGATACACGTGTATCTAGCAATTTCTTTAAGTCTCGTCTCTACCCACGTTCAAGGTTCATCCCCAGACATCGCGGAACCAGAGAACGAAAACGAAGATCGACAGACGAAATCGCAGGCTCGAGGAATTTCCTGGCCCACAGTTATAATGTGCTTGTTTGAACTCGGAGCTTAATTTTCTGACAATAACCGCTTTTAATTTCCTACGTTCAGGCGAAGTTTTTCATTAAAAAAAAGATTAAAATAGCTTAAAAAACAATATTCTGCAAAATGAAAGAAATCAGAAGAACTATTTGGTAAATATGAATTTGATTGTGAAGGAGTTATTAATATGTTCGATTTGTAAGAGACACTAAGAATTCTTTTGAAAGTTCGGATAAATTTTTCACTAAATACATTCGCTGTTAACTCCATTGTTGTCAGTTCTTTTCATTAAGATCCGAAATTTGCTTTCCGTTATTTTCTTTTACATCTAACAAACTGTTTGTCAACAAATTAATTGATGTAGAATGTTTTGAAATTGTGCGTTGCATGACGAAAGCTTTTTATTTTATTTATTTATTTTACGTCAAAAAACTGTTAAAAACTGCGTATGACGTGCTATGGGGAAAAGTGAATTGTAAGCACATTTTCAAAATTCTGTGATCCCTACATTAAGTCATATACTACTTAAAGTTTGAAGGGATAAAAAGGGGAAAACATAAAGAAATGAAACTCTAATGTAATAAAATCTATTTTCAAGGATAAAAAGGCAATAAATTTTGGCTCTTATCCATGTTGTCCTTCGGAATAATACTTCCTGCCGCGACAACAACGATAATTTGCAGGTTCTGTTGCACTTCTGCAGGTTGTGTTATGTTAATCCCGTAAGTCGGAGCCTGCTTATCTACGTGGACAGGGCTAGCGCAGTCCATGTAGTCTGCTCCCTAAAGTTTACAACTCACCATTTCGTTTGTGGGTTTCCGTTCGTTCTCGATGTTCTCGCAATATTGAGTCGGCACCGTCACGTAGAGCACAAGAAGGGATAAGAGTCTTTTCTTACAAGCAGTCGCGCTATCAGTTCAGACAGGGGACTATTGAGCAACAAAAAAGCGACTAATTCCTATGTATTTTATTTCCTGTAATTTCTTGGTTTTCTTCACATTGTGGTGCCAACTTGACGTCGAGTTAGGCGAATGTTTTACAGCAGGGCCAAATGAAGAGCGACATTTGTTTTCGCGTAACAAATTAGCTACAGAAAGCAACAAACTTTAAGTCTAATTTCAATACTTTTTTAAAACTTTGCTTTTCTACCTTCACGGCCAGTCTTCATTGCCCTATCCGAATTTCAGGCGAAGAATCGCACACACTTTCACAAGACGTCTGGCCCTCACCTGGGCTGCAAGCGGCGCTTAAGATCTCAAGGCCGAAAAGGGAAGGGCAAAGAGCTTGGCGGAGGGAGACATAACAGCCTGCCGTAAAATTTGAAACGTAATTTTTATTGCCGCAGCGCCTTTCTTTCCGCAGATGGTTTCTTTGGCGGCCCAGTACTTAAATGCCGGCGGGTGCAAGGAATATTCTAACGGTTGTTTGTTGGTAACGTTACGTTCGAAATGCACGGAGACATTTTCTTATCGAATTTTATAACAACTTGATCATATAAAAAGATCATTTCGGTAGTGCAAATATATTTCTACTAGCAAACCGCTAGACGATTCATTGGATATACATATTCAAATGTATCGTAAATGTTGCTGTTCTACGATAAAATAGTTTATTCCGCTAGATTTATTTACTTCAAAGCTTCTTTGGATACTGAAGTATATGCGATGTAGCGTTGTATTTTCAGTTGAAACCAGACAACTCAATTCTTTATCATTTCAACTGACAAGTTTTACTACAATTTTCATTCACTCAGAATCAGTGCAGACGAAAGTAACCATTAGTGTTTTGACAGTTGAGTGTGACCTTAACACTTTAGCTGAAACACTAATATTTTGTTACTTTAATATGGAGAGAAATATTCTGTTTATACCAATGACAAAGAGCAATAAGCATGTTGTCTCATGGAATTGTTTTAGAAGAAGGATGAATATTTATTATAGTCGTACTTGTCTTATTTGCTATGGACTTCTTCAGAGAATGATTTAAGGTTGAAGCAGGGAATGTGACACACCGTGAAACGATATTTATTAAATTACATTTTATAGCTTTCATGCTTTTATCCCGAACAATAAATATTCTTCTCATCTGACAGAGGCTAAAACAACAATTTTGATTTGGTTGGTGTCATCTTCCTGGAGTTTGATGCTATTAACCAAGAAATATGGTTATTGTAATGGCAATTTTTTCTCCAAGTGCTTTACGAGGACGTTCAACTGCCATGCATCAAAATTCAATTTACCGCCATAATTGCAATACTTAGTTCATGTTTCTCATTTCCTTCATTAATGCATCAGACTAGAATTCATAAATGTCGTTACTACTCATGCTCCGCACATACCTGTTACGTGCAAAAGTAGCAACGTATCTTAAGCAATATTCCGCCTGACTTTTATCACTTCGTATAAGCACATTGTCTAGCTACAGCGCTCCCATGTACAAGAGGGTCCTCATAAACAAAACACATGAATTATGAATGGCGGGTTATTTGTAAGCGTACTGACCTTCCTTCTGCCATGTTGTGCGACCCATGGCCCAAGTTGATAGGAACCAGGTTCGGTGCACATGTTCTTCTCACACACATCACAACATACAGAGCACTAATACACAAAAATATTTCACAGTCCACTCACTATCGTCTCTCCATTACAACTGACCTGTTACTTGCATCGTTTCACTGATCAATGCTGCCAACGTCTTCGCAAAAACTTTATCTATTCCGGCGGGTGATTGTATCATTTAATATCCTTCAATAAAAAAATTCAAATTGTAATACATTCTGTAAGTTAAGTGATTTGCTCGTACAGCATGTATCTCTATACTCATAATTGAAAAGCATCTAGTGTAACTGTCATGACACATCAGCTCGCTTAGGTATTACAATGATGTAGTTTGCACAGTTTATTCATTTAAAGCGGGAAAATTTAAACAGGATTCGTATGTTTATTGACACATTTTGCAAGTGTATTTAACTACTAATACATTTACTATTCACGTATAATAACGGATTGCAAATAAGAATTATATTTCCTAATTTTTTTCTAAAAATTGAAATGTGTGAACCCTCAAAGTAATATATTGATACTTATCAGTAATGATAATTAATAATTTTTGTGGGCTTTTAATGGGCACCCTCGTTGCCTTGCCTTTTATTGACCCTTTCTCCATAATAATTCCCCTCATCAACATTATCGCGCATCTATTGTTCTTATTAGACCACAAAACTCATGGACTTCAATGACATCGGCATTTGAATAGGTTGTTACGTTAATGAACTTATGTTCATTTCCTCTCCTCATATATCTCATACGTTGTTCCCCTGACTCAGGACAAATGATGCAGTGACAGAAAAAGTTGGAGATACAGCCACGCCCAGATCTGTGAATCTGAAAGTTCTGAGTTACAGTCCTGCGTAAAGTATATGATTGTGATACCCTTCGCATCCGATACCATCATATGAGACTTCCGGTTCACCATTAACCTCTTGTCATCGCTCACCAATCATGGCCAGCCTTACGAACATCCAAGCAGAGGAAGGGAAATATAAACCACCATTGTGATTCGCTGTGGAGGAATGATGACGGCATAAAGGTGTGGGCCTTCTCCTTTGCTTACGCTTGGGGACCTAGTAAGACAAATATAATCACGATCATCATCATCATCATCATCATCAGAGATTGTTCAAGGGAAAATTAACAAGATGTAAAAAGATTTATTAAAAGAAATTTACTACAAACTTACAATTTCTATTGAATCTCAAAATTCTATGAAAACTATAGATTAAGACCTCGGGTGTGAAGCATGATACTCCTTAAAATTGCAGTTTTGGAGATATATTAATACTTGACCCTTACCATCAGTTATATACGGAATGTGATACTCGATTAGTTAAATTAATAGTTCATAATTGGTTCTCGGAGGTTGTCATTTTTATGTAACCCATTAAAACCCCTTCAGCCAAAAATATTTCATTTGCTTATTACTCGAAAGTGTTTCCGCGCGAGCAATCATTTTTTACAACTGTACCCTTCATACATTTAAGGAAAATGTTTTGCAATCAATACGCGATGCAATATTGTGAATCGTTTCTAAACTAAAACGTAATATGTACCGCAGCGTCACAACAAAATAACGGAAGCAAATGATGAAAATCTTCCAAAAATATATGAGACTTCTGATTTATTACAGGGTCGTAATTTACCTTCGTAAAGATATTATTTGTTATGTTTATACCCCTGCTTCCGCGCGGCCGTATACCACGCTGCCGACTTCCCCCATTCGGTGTCCCGAAGCGGCTACTTTAGCGACCTCCCATGTCGACAAATAGCCCTTTTGTGGCAGACAAACAGCCGGGGCTGTCCCCTGCCCATGTCGAAGCCACAATTTGGTCCGCGGCGCGTCATCCCATTCATCTTAATTCCCCGAGACGAAGCCCGGAAGGCACGTGAGACGGCGCACGGGGCGGGGATGATGGTGGATGGCGGGGGTGTGGAGGGGTGTGTACGTGGTGGAGTGGATGGAATGAAAAAGAGGTTATGGCACAGACACTTGGAAGTAAAAGGTAGGCAGGCTGGAGTTGGGACTTTGGTGGAGGGGGATGTGTGGTCTGACTGGAGTGTGTTAGGGGTGTGGAGAAGGTGGAGGTGTGAGGGTTGGGTTGTGATACGGGGGGGGTATGAGGTGGAGATCAGGAGTGTGAAGGGGGGGGAGGGGGGAGTGGAGGGGGATGCGTGGAGGTGGACAAAATGCTGATGTGGGTTGGATATGTAGGAGTGGGTATGTGATGAAAGTGCGGATGTCGAGGATGTGCACGAGTGATGTAGTGTATGTGGACGTGTGGCAGAGGTGGGGGGGGGGGGGAAGGGGGGTTGGAAGGGAGGGAGGTGGAGGATGAAGATGTGTAGTGATGTGGAGCGAGGCATGTTGGCACTACCTGTGGCCAGGTTGGTCACTGCGGGAGCGGGACAGGGGCGGGGCGGGGGTGTTTCGCCGCAACAACATGGGGGGCGGGGCGGGAAGATGGGGGCCAAAGGGGCCGGGGACGCTGCCGGCCGGGCGGGCCAAGGGTTATAGTACGGCGGGGAGGCGGCGAAGCATGGAGGGGACGAAGCCCTGGGGAGGTAGTGGAAGACAGAGGTGGAAGGGAAGACACCGGCGTTGTAACGGCTGGGGCGACTCCTGGGGCAAAGACGCTACAAAGAGGGGAGTGGCTTCGCGACTTGGGGGGCGACAAAGACGTCACCCTCGAAGGCGGAATCGCCGGTGACAGTGCGAACGTGGGAGTCTTATAGAGGCAGACCTTCCACTAGGGGTGGCGTACGAAGATTAACGGGAGGGACCAGGTGAGCGAATGTATTTTTTAAGTTACGCAATAACCTTTTATGGAGATATGAAAGATTGCATTTGCAATGGGGAAGTTGGGAAATAATCAGTATTGTCTACGTCGCGTGAGTATACCTAATGTTTCAGTCATGAAATGTGATGTGATCGTCCTGATAATTAATTTTATCGTAAATGTAATGAAATATAAAACATTCATATATTCTAAAAAATAGTAAAATTGTACATGAGACTAAATTTGTAAATTTTTCAACAATACGTAATTTTGAAAAGGAGAAATTTCCCAATGTGTAATAAATTTATTTTAGACATTGTGTCTTAAAAATTCTTGTTTCAGGATGGTCACAATAAATTAAAAATTCAATCTCTCTCAACTTTTTTAAGTTATTTTTTCTGCCTGTTCGGCAAATATGCCTTTCAGAGGATTTAACATACAGTTTATTAATTTACATAATTTTGGTATCTCGGCTAACAGTATTTGAGGAGTGCCACACGGCTACCTCGTAAACAAAGTCTGTAGAGCAGTAATGCAGAATATTCTTTTAATTTTTGTATTTTATTTATTTAACGTTTTCGTCAGCGGAACTGGTTAATGGGAGGAGTGGATTGATTCTAATTTAGAGTGGTTTAGAGGGGGTTTTGTGGATATCTGGAGATAATGCCGTTTGGATGGGTGCATTTTTGTCTATCACGCTCTACCAGTAGTTAACCCAGCATGGTGATGTTTTATTACCAGACACAAGTTACGGTTTGGCAAGCATCGAGCACGGCTAGCATGGAAAGTTCACTAAGCCTAAAAGAAGCTTCTGAAATGCACCTGAGATCTCTAAAACAAGCGAAAAGGACGAATGGTGTCCTGGGTATAAAAACACATACCGAAGAAAACTCTCAGAAATACACTCTCAGAAATTTCTGCATTACTTTCAATGTAAAGTACATGAAATTATCATGTAAATATCATGTACGTAAATTAAATTTAAAATTTAATGCGTGTACATTAAATTTAATACGCGTGTACATTAAATTTACTGCAGGCAAGTAAGTTAAGTCAACGTTGTACATTAAATCTACATGATTTTAATTTACGATTAATTTAATGTACAGGTTTAAAAGGTTAAAATTCATATGCATTCGTACATTAAAGCTATATTAAATTTAATGCAATTTCCGACAGTGTACGTTCTTCGGGATGGCGCAGTATAGAAGTAGCACTGGAGGCATCTTGGAAGGTAGACGTGTTAGCACAGTGGTGCGGGCGAAGCCTTCGCATTAGGCAGGTAGAGCTGGGAAGGCAGAGTCATTCCGACCGCGGGGGCGGAGTCACAGCGGCGCCTGCGTGGCCGCGTACAGAAGGAGCATCCGCCCCCGCGATAAAGACATAAAAACAGGGGGATGCCTTGTAGCCGCGCCAGAAATGATTCAGGGGATGTTTGTCCCACGGAAGATCGCCGACCGCCCCTCCACCTCCCGCCACCCGCAATAAATAAAATATCGCAGCGGACAATGCGCAGCGAAGTAGGGGAGGGTTTATTGTGGTGCCGCCACCAATAAAGATCGGTTAGCGGGCGGGGTCGCCAGGTATGGGGACCGTCATACCGGCACCGCCCCCTTTGCACGGTAGTCTAAAAGACTCAAAATACGGACAAAATTTTTTTTTTCTAAAAAATCTTTTTTTAATTTAAAAAAAATATATTCAATTTTCTGGAACCCTTGGTTTCAATATCTTCCCTCGATGGTAGTAATGTAATGAGATGTGGATATAATTATTAACTTGAAATCTGAATATTTGAAATTCTTCAACTACATATTCATTTTAATCTATATCGATTATAGGCCACGAATCACTTGGTCATTGTTAAAGTAAAATTGTATTTTGTCCTCACTCTGTTTTGTAACATACTCTTGCCCGTATGCCACACAATTTTCTTTGCTTTTGTTCTTATATTTCTTACAAAAATATATTTAATAATACTTTCAAGATTGTAGTTAATATTTTTTAGGTGAATCCTGCTTGAAGCACTTGCACTTCCATGTTTACTGACTAAGAAAATATACACGTATTGCGTATTACAACGCTCATGTTTTCACAACTAAAACAAAGTACGTATGTTTCATTTCCAACTCCAACTTCATAATTCTATATTAATGTTAATTCTGAACTGAGGAACAAACACAGTCCTCAAACTTAACTTACTGCTCCAGCACTCCCCTGCAATCCGACGCAGAAAAATACTATCTCAGCAGATAAAAAAGAATAAGTAAGTAATCAATCAGATCAGCCAGTCTCTAGAATTCTAATCCAAACTAATAAAATTCTGTTTTAGCTAATGTCAAGAATCCACTCCCCACCATCACCACTGAGAAACATAGGATATGATGGTCTATGAAGCTACCGCTGTCAATGACGTTTCATTGAAGAAATAAAGTTTTGTTCGCCTCCTTTTTAATCTGGACCAGACGGTGAACCTCGGCATTCACCACCTCGACTCTCTTGCAGTTACCACGACCTCCACTGCCAACACCATCCCTGCTGCCTCCACCGACCTCGTCTCCGATATTTTTAACAATGTTTGAATGAAATACGAACCATCGTAATAAAATCGTGAAATAATTATCAAATATCGTAAATTGAACATTCTTCACACCAAAGTGATCAAGAAGAAGAATAACTAAAACTGAGATTTCGTCACAAATGAAGTCCAATTCAAACATTAAAAAAATTCGGTGTTTGCCCTGATCATTTTTTGTTTGTCGTTAGTTAAATCTGAATTAAAAATAAATAAACACGACCATCATCAAATTACCCCCCTTCGCGCGTTGACAGTAATAGTTACTAATGCAGTGTTAAAAACATAGATGTTTAAAAAACAATTCTTGTTTTGGGGACGATGTTTTGTTACCATCGCCCCCCTCCCGCGTTAACAGTAATAGTAACTAATTCAGTGTTAAAAATATTGATGTTTAAAAAACAATCCATGTTTTGGGGACGTGTTTTTTTACCTTCATTACCCCTCCCGCGTTAACAATAATAGTAACTAATCAGTGTAAAAATATTGATGTTTAAGAAAACAATCAATGTTTTGGGGACGGTGTTTTGTTAACATCAATACTTTAATTTTGAACACCGATGTTTAGAAACACCCATGTTTTGTAGGCAACGTCGCATACCTACTTCACTGGCGCCGCCATCGCCGCTGTCGCTTTGCGATCTTGAGTCTCGGAGGGCGCACACATTTTAAGACTGAACGCTTCTTTTCTTCCCCTCGTGCGAGTAACACCCGCCCGCTTAGGGACAGGGAGGCGGTGGAGGCAGTAAAGATGGGCAGCCGATATGATTGTGGCCCCTGGGTGGTGCTCCTACCGCAACACGGGAGGAAGGTAACAGCGGGGGCGGCGGCGGAGGTAAAAACGCGCGGGAGGGTCTGGTTATTACTGCGAGGACGGGGGCTGATGCGGTAAGATGTGAAGGAGGACGAGGGGAAGAGGTAAATGAGCGGGGTTGAGGAAGACAAAACGGCGGCAAGAAGAAAGGAATAAAAGGATGGCCTCACCGACGGCGTAAGTGAAATCTTATCCCAGAGGTCTGTTCCTGCGAACTTCAGGGTTCTAATATTAACTTGTAAAATGTATTTTATGTAAATAAATTTGTATTAATAAGTAATATACTAAAACACCCGTAATATTTTATAAATTAGGTTCCGTACTCATAATTCCAGCTACATTGTTTTGTTGTAGAAGTTCACATAAAACAAAAAAAATATGTTTTGGAAAAATCTATTTATATGCTTAAAAGCTGTGAGAAAGATGACAGATTTAGCAATAGGTGAAAGAAAAAAAACAGGTTCAAAGCCGTAAGTGTGGAGAAATAAATGAGCGGAGATTAAATAAAACAGTGTCGAGAAGAGAAGAGGAGTTGTTCTGACGAGAGTGAAAGATACATTTGCTGATAGTAACTACTGTTCACAGCTGTAGTGGCCCTTTTGTGGTGAAGCGGGGTCGACTCTTGGTCAAGTGGCGGTGCCTGGCGCAATGTCGGTGTCTCCACCATAGGACCCGGCTTCCCGACCAAGAGTAGTGACCCTGGGCTCCGAGGTTCGGTAGGCGGACCGGTGTCTCCACCATAGGACCCGACTGCCCCGGCCAAAGAGCAGCCGACGTAGGCAGCACGGTGTCACTACCGCTGTCTTCGCTGGACGCCGCCTCGCCGTCGCCGTCGCCGCCGCGGTCTCCTGACACCCCCTCCTCCCGTTTCGACTGTCTGGGTACTTCCTACACTATGTAAAGGTAGAATAAATCGTTGGATTACGGGTGAGAGATGTTGAGTCGGGTTTTCGGGTCTTGGGAATACTCTAAACGGTAAAATTTTCCTAAGTTCTTAAAATTTTCCAATTTGCTAGTTTGTGGAATATTTTACTGTTAACATTTCCTAAAAATAAATTGATTATATCCTTTTTTTTTTTTAACTTTATTTAGAACCAAATAGTTTTACGACACTATCATTTAATAACAATTATTATTGTTAATATTAGGAAATATACGCAAAATCATTTACCATTATCTCTCAATGTTTTCAGTTTCTCTCAAGGCTTGAACTCTTGACTTGATTTGTCTTCACTTGTATGCTGACGAGATTTCCTCCTTTATAGTTTTCCTAGGGGTAATTCAAAAATACGTACGCAATTTTAGCTTCTTCAAAACCTCAATGAACCAATTAACAGAACATATTAACATTTCACTAATTTTTTTCTCCTTTTCTTTCTTTTTTTCTTTCCTTTCTCTCTACCGCTCCATTCATCCCGATTCTTTTCCGATTTCCTATCAAACTCGTCCTCTCTCGCTTTCACTCCTGTCATCCATGTGAAAATCTTCATCCAAATTGCGTGCGTATTTTTCTTTGAACGACTTCCTTTATTATGTACTATTGTAATATAAATGCTGAAAGCAGTCAGGCGGAAGAGCAGGCTAAATGGCCTGAGCCTCGCCACCAATAAAGACATTTATTTATTTATGTAAGTTTCGGTGCTACGCTATGTACGTTTCTGTGCTACCCTATGTAAGTGTCTGCTCTGCACGATGTAAGTTTCTGAGATAAAATAAATCCATGGTTAACAGTCTTTGCGTGTGCATCCTGCTGGCCCGCCATCCGCTCCCTCCCTTATATCGTTGTCGTCACGACACTTTGATTGTATGCGACCTTACTATATTATGGAATATATTAAATGTTTCGTAATTTGAACTTGAATTAGAAAGGTGTTGCTGTGCTTGAGGTTTTATTTATTTTATTCTGAAGGTTGAATTCACTTCTTAATTATTAATAAATGTTGCTGAAGATCCTCCTATTCACCTTTGGGATACAACCATTTAGAACTACTAACGTGGGCGTTCCGATGTGCGACTGTGGAAACTCTCCAATCTGGTGTATCAAAACATGACAGTTTCATATATTGTACTTTATTAGAACAAATGTAAAAACATGTTACATGCTGAATAAATATAAAAATATAGCATGAAAGATATTTTGTGTTACTGATAAATTACAGCTAACGTGTGAAGGTGCATTGTTTTTAATAACAAGAAAATGCAACACATGTTTTGTAAATGTATTTATTCCAGTTATCAATCGATTTTATGTGTTTGAAATGTATATTTTAACATAAAAATTGAATTTCAGAAGATGTAGTGACTGTTCAATAAGGATACCAGGTCTTATTATCCAGTGTAAACAGGCCGATTAATTGGCATTTCTGATTACACTGCAAAAAAATAAATTAATTAGCTGATATTAAATAGTGCTTTTCGGTACCAGTGATGTTTATGCATCAAATGGTGTCGATATATCTGAATATTGCCATCGCAATTAGAAAAGCAGAATTGTCAAAAAATATCAAATATCTAGAGATAGATTGACACTGCACATCCACCGTCAAGAATGCACTTGTGGCCATAGAGTTTGATGTGACTTTACGTGTTTGGTCCGATTATTTATTTATTATTTATGTTATTAATATATTGTATAATTTATATAATAAATGCCTAAATAAACGTGTGGCCAACTCTATCTCTAAACAACACATTTACTTTCAAATGTAACCACAATTCATGCCAACATTCAAAATAATGAATTTTCGTAATTTTGAAAATGTAAAAATAATATTTTACTTGCTTCTTTTAGTATGAGTGTAATTTATTTATACAATGTCTACAACTTACTGGATTAAATCTGTCGAAATAAACTAAGTAGTCTCTGAAATTCAGTGATATTATTTTATCTTGACAGATATTCAGATTTGAAGCGTCCTCAGTAGAACGCCTTTTAATTTCCTTGTGAGGGAGAGTGGATAGAAGGAAGCGATGAGCGAAGGACTGATGACACAGTTAAAAATAAGTAAAACGTATCCACTAATGCACAGAAGAAAGTAAAGTTCAAATTAAGTTTTTCAGTAGTAGTAAGAATGTAATGTGTAATTATTACACATTCGCAAATATCCTACTTTTATTTAATTCCAATAATGTAAACACGGTGTAATGATATCCATTCGTTGAGTTACAACTCAACTATGTAGCAAACGTTTCTTTAACTAAATATTAAACAATATTTATCCCCATTTTTGGTACCAGGGCCCAGCAATAAGTTTTAATGTCAAAATTCGCCCTTTCCGAAGCATGATTACAACACTGTCTATTTTTACGATGTAAGTGCGAGAATGTAAAAATAACTAACCTCAAATACAACTCCGCGCAATCATGAATATAAAACGGAGAGAGAGACAGAACGATGAGGTATTATTTATACGTTAACAGCTTCTCAGATTTGAAGATGAAAGCGCGCCCAGGTAGAACGCCATCTAGTTCCGTCCTTGAGGGAGACGATGGGCGTGGGGTGGGGGTGGGGGCGGGGCGCTGGGTCCAATTAAGCGCATCTTAGCACAATGCGGCTTGGGCTCCTGCTGCGCGCTTTATGGCCGCCGCTAAGCCTTCCGCCCGCTCCTTCCCACAGCACCGCACCGGCTCAGGCAGACGGGGCCGCCCGCTCGCCTCTCCTCCCGGCGGCAACGCGGCGGAAAGTCACAAAGTCCCGGCAAACCCACTACTTGTCAATGGCCGGGTTTGCATACCGAGTGCCCCGTGACAACTTACACCTTTCTCGTGTCCACGTAGGGTGGACATGAAGTGAACACGGAAAGTAATACGTTCTCCAATACGGAAACACTAGCGTACCCGTTCGGAAAACTCATCACATGGTAAACCACACCTTCATCACTATTTTCTATTTCCATATTAGACCTCTAATATATATTTTTCTTCAGGACGTTCTGATCCACTGTCACGTGTTCTATATGCCTCCTTGTTATTGATCATACAATACACCCTTGTCAATACAAACTATTCTTATTAAACGCTTTTACTGAGAACAGAGGCACACCCATGTAATTCAATCGCACAGAATATTAAGTAATTAGTTTAATTTGACATACAGTTGCAGATTCTACAGGCTCTGAACTGGTCGGGTAGAATCGAGAAGCGTCGAAATAGCAAACATGCAATAGAATGCTCAAGAAGATCTCATCCTGTAGATTACGGTGTGAAGAACGTTTCTTTGAGATCTTTGGCCTCAAAATTTTAGCTTTATTTAGGGGTTATTTCACGATGTGGATTTAAACAATGCTGCCGAGTGTTGCGGGTGGCATTGATATTAACTTTTAGATGCGTCTTTTTAAACAAATCCTTCATCTTTTTAAAGTCAAAGTGCAATTCGTCACGTCTCCGCGAAATTCCCTTTCTTTATAGACCTCTTTTATAAATATTGGTTGCGTGTGATAGTAGCAAAAGGTATCTCTACTACTGAAATAATATAGGTGGCTATTGATTGTCTGATTCATGAAATGATAATTGTTTCCGGGCGCGTGAACGGCTCAGATCATTTATATTGTACGTGTTTTTCATCGCGGAATGCGGCGCTTAACTTCCCCCACTGGATAGTGAGATCCGGTTCCGACTTGCACGTCCGCTAGCGGGGTTTACCCCAAAGCAGGTACCTACCACCAGCGTGGAATCACCCCAGACGGAACTAAACTCTCTAAAGCGTGGAATCACCCCAGACGGTCTAAACTCCCGACCGGTCTCCCTGCGTGTGTGTTAGTTTAGTGCATGTAAGTGTGTGTGTGTGTGTGTGTGTGTATGGGGTGAGAGTAGAACAAGGAAGAGGAAGGAAAGATCTCGCACGGTCCTTGGTCTATTTGTTTGCTGTGGGATTCGCCTGGTGTTGATTGAAAAATGAACACGGTGAAGGAAATAAGTTCCCCAATAGGCATAAGAAATTCGTGTCGTATCCCTTATCATAACAAATCGACTTCGACATCGCGCGCTCGGTGAACGAAAGGGAAGAACGGGAGGATTTTATTTCGTAGTTCAAATAAGAATGGCGCATTTTAATAAATGAAAACAATATTTTAATTTAATGTGTTTAAAATTATGCTTTGGGCAGGATCCCGAATGTTTTGTGTAACGTACGTAGGCTGAAGGCCGGAAGCTTGTCGTAAAATTCTAAACACGTAGCGAATCGTCAACTAACCTTAAAAGTTTGAGATCGTAAATGCCATGCCATTTCGCTTGCGAGCCCGTTGTCGTTCGACACGTTCTCATGGAAATGAATCAATTCCTTCACGTTCCTTACATTAAAGGAGAAGAGCCGAAAATTCACTATTACAACTTAAGAGTGTATTTTGTATTTGATGTAGTACCTCATGAAAATTGTGCTTCCTTTATTTACGCAGCGAGAAAATGAGAAACACGGGGGTAGGAAACAAGATCACGAATATTATTTCAGACAAAGAGTGCATTTGCCTACGATGAAGCTAGTAGCTCTAACCTTCATTGTATCGACGCATGGTGAAAATCAAGTAGTGATCATGATGGAAAGCAACAAGATCCCAAGATACATATGAGATTCATTACAGTCTAGGAGTACATTTTCCTGCAATAATTCTGATCTTACTGGCAGTCGTTGGTTTGGCAATAACGTCAGAAATATATTCCGCACAGTTAATGACAGCCTCGATATTACTTTGTTATTATACAACAAATGTATTCAAATTGTAGCAATCAAACAGTAGTTACCCCCTACCGGGAACCGAATCGAAGGCTCCTGATGCCTACATTGTATTTGGAACAATTACCGCTTCCATATCCATCAGATGTGGAAACAAGGAAAACAGTCGAAAGACACAGGATCCCCAAAGCGAAAAAACTAACAACACAAAATCTATGACACAACATCTATAGAGGCGCGTTCACATTAGCGAGCAAAGCTGTAAACGAGATGAGCCTAAGAGTGTGGAGTGTTTGTAAAAAGTGCAAACTCTGTGGTTTGTCTGCCCGTGTTCGTAGGTCAACAGCTCAGTACTAAACAAAATCTATTTCACGCACTGTTATGTTTTCACTATTCCTCACATTTAAAACTCATATAACAAATGGCTAATGCAAAGTAATAAATCGTTAAAACTACTAATATAAACGGAAACATTCCAATGATTGTGGATTAAACAAGTACCTTATTATTGAAGGCATTGGGATCTGATCTGTATGTTTTGGAAAAGGAACACTGCGGAAGATAAGCAACCAACCATTGTCCGTCCCTAACTAACTGCAGACAACGCATATTAAGTATTTCAGGGAAATAATAGGGCATAAAAATCTCATAGAGATACCATAGATATTCTGCCTTAAAGAGAAAATAAGTAGAAATATAAAAAATGTTAGTGTTTTCATAATTTTCATAGTTTTGTAAAGTCGTGTTGTGTATTACAAACTGAACTTCATTTTTTTTTATTTCGAAAGAGAGAAAAATATTATAATTATTTTGTACAATAGGAACGAATGGCCTACATGAATACCGTACGATGCAATAATTTTACACAATATGGACATATTGTCTAGATGTATGTCATGTATACATTCTAGATGAACATTTATTATGAATTAAATATTATGATTTATTATTCATTATTCTGTAATATAGTGTTATCTTTCATTACAAATTGGAAATCTATAGCTTTTGAAAAGAAATTCCACATTATCTGCTTTGGTCATAACCAATACACTTTACACTATTTTGGAAAAAACACTCTGTTTTTGTTACTATCAAAATGAACAAAAAGTTGTGTAACTTCTCACTAGATGCAATATTTAAAAATCAATTGAAACTAGTAGTTTCATGCATAGAACGCACTAATTGATGAAATGAATTTATTTGAAATTAAACGTAGATTTTCTAACGAATTCTCTCAGGCAGTACACAAACGCGAGAAAAAGGTCTCGAATCTGACTATAATTCTGTTCGAAAAAGAAATATAATTCAAATACGTGATAGAAGACGACTATAATTTTCAGCAGAAAATCAATTATCTTTTTAAAATATTTATATTTTAGTTAAGCGGCTCATCGATCTTTAATTTCTGTTCAAACATAACGATCATATTGAGCAGCATTAAAGTTAATTTGTTCTTAATTTCTTTTATTTATTCCTTAAATAAGAACTTGATCAAAATTAGGAAATATTGTCTCGATGTTTGTTGAGGAATTCCTGGCCTGGCAAGAAGGCCACTAACATGCTCACCAAATGTGAACGACCTATAGTCGTCTTCCCAGATGGCTCACACTCAATGAAAGACAAATGAAGCTAGAGTAAACGTCTATAGTAAGTCATCTATCTATAGATAAATATCTTGTGTTTACCCACTGTTAGAAGTCACCAGCTGCCAACGATTCTTCGTAATCAGACGCACAGAAATCTTGTTTCCGTCGTTTACTGGTTGCCATTTTCTTCTCGCCAGTCTTGTTGGAAATATTTAGTATTGTAGCGGTCAGAAATAATTTTTAAAAATAATTCCATTGATATAAAAATCACATGTTCCAGTTATTTCTCAAGTTTTTTTTATTCAAAATAAGAGCAACGCATTCATTATTCATTTGCAATCTTTTAAAAATATACTTTCGTGATTGAAAAGATTATTTGCCTGATGGTTGATCTTTGAATGAAATGAATATTATTGAATTTTCAATAATATTTTGTTACTAATTATAGGTCAATATTGCTTGCTGACGCTTAATTATAAGTCAAGGTTGTCTGTGGTTAATTAAGTGTACATTATAGTTCACAACCTACGTATTTGTGTCATAAAACACATCGCACATTAAATGCAACACCTTCATGACAAAAAATTTTATCGTGTGGCAAAAAATGCGCTTGAAGATTATAATTCGCCTTTACTTCAATTGAAAAATGTTTTTAAGAAAGGAATCATGTCGGTAATGCACTGAATCAGCGATGTATACTGAAATGTGTAGATATTTTTAAAATTCAATTTAAATTTGTGCATGTCTGTATTTTACTTGCAATTGAAGAATAAATAGGTGGAAGTTTGATGTTCATAACATACGAACAATAATTTATTTCATGTCAATAGCTGCTTTATGGCAAGTTCTTTTGTTGGTAGTATTTATTTTAGTTTTATATATGTGTACGAATGTAGTTGCGATTCATGTAAACTGAAAATGCATTGAATTTTAAAAAGGACATACAAGTTAATAAAGCTATGTTATTGAAATATTAGCTCAGATGTTATTAAACAATTTCTAATATTCCATTTCATATGCGAGTTCATGTCAGTACTCTTTAATAGGTCTTTTCAAACCAGCGATATGTTCTTACATATTTGTGGATACCACAACGAAATTATCTTGGTAGCTTACCAGTTGTATCGGTATCATTAGATTATTTTCTTTTTTGTTGTTTGTATTATTCAGGTTATGATTTTGTTTCTATTCTTTTGCAAGATCAAAGGTAATCGTTGCATCTACTTTAAAACCTGGCGTTTTTATTCATAGAATTACTACCTAATAGTTGGAAAAATAAATTAATGAGGATACACAAGGATTGGGTAATACTAACAGGAAAAAGAAGGGAGAAAATAATTAAGAAATTGAAAGAACACAGTTCTGTGAGAAAAATTGTTGTATAATATTTTCATACATATTTACACATATACACAAGCATATGATTTATAAAATAAATACAAATATTACAGTAGCACTCAGCGAGTCGAGTGCATACATTCATACAATCATTCATTCGGCTTCTTACAACGAAAATACAAGTGTACAAAAGTCAAAAAATTGAACGTAAAAGTGAACGTAATAAGAGGCGTTTACTTTCTTTCATTCGTTCTCTGGAGCACCTTTCTGAATACTGTATTAATCCACTACTTTCTACTCGATCGGCCACGCAACCGCCTGAAAAAAGAAAAGAAAACCAAAAATGAAAGTCAGGGACTGCATTCAGGCACAAAACAAAACAAAAAAATTAAAAAATTAAAAACAGCAAAAACAGCATGCAATGTAACATTAAAAACGACAGGTTTGTAATTTGTCTTAATTATATCAGTAATTACTAGGGTATAGCACGTGATACGACGAAGGCAATAATCATCGGAACTCTATAAAAATCTCCACAGAAACACAGGTGTATTCTTTAGTGTTCGGGGACTTCGTTGCACTTTTTTAAAAAAAAGCCCACACCGCTTTTGAATCCAACGCACTCACATCAAAGAGAAACACGCTTTGATGTGGAAAAAACACAATTAATTCACGAAATTTTTCCTTTGCCAGGAGCCGCACATTCAGATGTATGGATTTCTTTGGGAAAGTGCCGTAGTCTGCATGTTTTCACACTAATGGCCATGGGGACAAAAGCAAGAAAAAAGTGGGCCTTCCTTGAAATGAGCTGATCCTTTTTACCTAAAGGTCGAACGTCGATAAAGAACACATGGTTGGTTCCTATTACACAACCTCTTTCAGGCCTATTCACGCTCTGTACCTTCCAAAGAAAACGTTGCGGCACGCTTCACTTTACTGGGAAACATTCGAGAACAAATTGTCCGATATCCTCTAAACACATTCAACTAAAAAGTTGTGGCAAAAAATAACATTTAGATTAATTCCCAATTTCCTTTCATTATGTAACGAAATTTCCTGTATTGTGACTGTTGCAGAGAGATTCAAAAACATTGTGGCAGAGAATAAATTTCAGTCGTTTCACTTCATTAAATCTCAATTTAAACATCGGAAACATGTGACGCGTGCGTTGCACAGCCGTGTGGTCAGTTTTCAACTGAAAAAAGGAAGATGAGGAAACGAAATTCTTTGCAATGGCTGCTTGCTATAACACGCTCCCTCAGTGCACAACAGCCTATTTTTTGTCTCAATGCATTGGTTACACGTTGCTTCTACGCATTGGTTATTCCCTACACCATGTACGAAAATAAAACTTTTGAGGTAAATTAAACTCGTGTAGAAGGCAAAGTGGTAGGCTTAAAGAACAATGAGACAGCAAATGTCGAAGGAAACAGAAAATAATGTTAATTTTTGCTCGAATAAATACAATAAAGAAAAACAAGTGAATGTTTTCTAGTTGAATATTTCTCGATATCTGAACTACA
Source organism: Teleogryllus oceanicus (assembly GCA_964035755.1). Taxonomy (NCBI): domain Eukaryota; kingdom Metazoa; phylum Arthropoda; class Insecta; order Orthoptera; family Gryllidae; genus Teleogryllus; species Teleogryllus oceanicus. The sequence goes on along the minus strand of CAXIVR010000002.1, from coordinate 227,403,067 downwards.
TCGTTCGGTAATTTCCTTTGTGGTCTACTGTAGACTAAATTGCTCAACCTCCAAACTTTCAACGTTTAACTTCGTCTTACATGTACCATCTTTTGCAATAAGTTCAACTCAGTCTTTATTAGAACGTTACTTTTCTTGTTGCGAAAAGAAACCAGTTTGGGAGGCTGCCTTCATGAATCCCTTTAAACATTTATTCCTCTTCCACTATTGACTTTATAAAGAGAACAATCTACTTCGCTCTTTACAAGATCGATCACCTGTCTCACTATTTGTTACATTTATTTTCCTAATATTTGTTCATCGTTTTCAAATCCTTTGTACCAATCGAACGAACACGGGCATTTGCAGGAGCAGCTGCTTAAAAGAACAACTACTTCAAAGACAATTCTTTTGATCGAGCCCGTAAACAAGGGTTCTACCAAAGGTTCGTATAATCACGAACTGTTTGCTTTCAGGTTACGTCGCAAAAACGCGGCCACTTCCAACGAACACGTGGAAATGTACAGGTGCACCATTCAGAACGATCCTCGCTCGAGGCAGCCAGGTTCCAGCTGTTCTTGGAACAACACGACACACAAGCCACCGCTGCGAGCCATCTTGTGTCCGCCGGCAGCCAACTACAGTGCAGCCGCTGGAACCCGGCCGCTTAAACTTTCGTGCAGAAATAATTGCCGGCGTCTCCCATTACTGCTGGAGCACCGGGCCGCGATATATTAGCATCGTACTCTGATTTCTGAAAATGTGGCCGCGATTAATGTTATTATCCTGTCAAGCGCGTTAGAAGCGGAAAAAAACCATACTTACGGACCGGGCGCTCGTGTTTTTTTGCGGAGCGGGCCAGTTCCTCGTGGCCGGTTGTGGATTTCCTCCTCAAAATTACACAATAATTATCGCGTTCGGCGCCCTTCATTGTTCACCCGACACCCGCGGACTGGCCTTGACCATTCCCACGGGCAGGCGGGTGAGCGATCGGACAGAATCGTAATTTACGAAAGATGAAGCATTTTTGGCCCGCGGCGAGGCATTCTTTCGTGAATTATGGCTCGCGCTACGCTTATGTTTGGGGCGACCGCCGACAGACCGCGCCGCCGTCGGCGTCCGGTCTGGGGCCCCCGAACGGTACCTGTTTTCAACTGTCACTCACCTGTTATTAAAGGCAACGAATCCATCGCCCCAGGCGGGCGCCGCACCCGGCCTCGCCCACCGCTCGCCCCGCGTCGCCCCCAATCGCCCCGGGCGCACTACGCCCGCCCTTGGACGGGGAGCCTTACCGGTGCGTGCCGTACGCAGCAACAACCGTCTCGCGAGATGACCGAGAAAGCGGGTTAAATACGCTCCGGGCTGCACGGCGTCGCTTTCAGATAATGGAGTTGAGGAATTTTTAATGTTCGGACGCTAGTGTTGTGAGAATGGCCGACGGACACGAGGAGCATTCCTGAGAGGTTGACGTTCTAAGTACGGAGACCCGCGTGTGTTCACATCACTATTATAACGAGGCGAGATCTATTTTTAGAGTTTCAAGGCAAAGAAAAGAAATTTCTTTGATCTTTATTTAGTGCGCTCAAGGTCCGTAAACAACGTTTGTCGGGGAAACGTTCATTAAATTTTTCTTCAAATACTATATTTAATCTTCCACGTTTTCCTTCTGCAAGGGAATTTTCCACTACCTTTAAATGCCCTATTTTTCATTAAATAATATACCTTCATATTGCCAGTAAGTGGCAGAATAATCCATGAATATAGATGAAAACAGATAAAGAGATATATGGCGTCTAATTTACTACGCATGAGGCTGAAATATATTTCTTACGTCAATGTTAAATGTAAACAACTCTGAAATATTACTATTTCAAATTGAGTTTTTTGACATAATTTTCGCTACATATTCGTTGCCTCGTGTCACTTTATAAGCATGAAATTCCTCACTGCAAAATACACTTTGCCCCTGCCGGCGGTTTTAAAATATCGAAAGCCGATAGCAGCAGCGTACTAGGTTACGTGCAACGTATTACGTTACCTCTCTCCTTTTCACGCACAACGCGCCAACACTCTCAAAAATCGGAGGACTGATAGAGGTGTTTGTATCTTATCAACTCTGTAAAATATGCTTTGAAATGAACAGCTCTGGAATGAATAACTTATAGATTATTCGACTAAATACGACATTCGATTTTGGGATGCGGCACAATGATTGTAGATCCGAATACAGAAATCTCAATACGGTCGTTATCTGGTTTTCCCGGTAAGGCTAGTGAGTTGAGATAGTAATGACGATGATGGTGATAATAATAATAAAAATAGTAATAATGATGATGATCCACTAACGAGAATGTAGTCGCAGAAGATAAGTGAATGACACTTTCTTCCGTTTTACTCCATTCCTCAATCATCATCCGAACCATACAATTATCGTCATAACCACTAATCCATTAACACAATTCATCTCAAGTAGACCGAGAAACCTGAAATTTGAGTGTTTTATAAAGAATGACCTACATACAAACATCGACAGTACTGCGGAACACCTACAGTACGGTGCTGATTCAAACTAAATCGAGGTTAGGCCAAAAGAAAACGTCCACTCTCTTCAAACTATACATGCAAAAGAGAAAAAGTGGCTTAAAAGTGTCTTTATGGAGGGAATGGTTCCTCGCGTGAAATGCAGAGGTCCAGTAAACAGTACGAGAGCGTGTTGGTGCTGAGTAGCGCGGGCGGTAGAGTTTTATTCCGTCGCTATCGCCGCTCTCCGATCGGGGTTTGGAAGCCCATTGGCCGTCAGAGCTGAGGAGAAGGAACGGCGGCAGGGGCGACCCCAGGCGCCGCCACTCCGCACATCGCTCCCCGGGCGAGGGGCGGCAGGAGAGTGCGTGGGGCGGGTGGGCGAGAAAAGCGGATCGCGAAGCACACGAGGAGAGCGGGGAGGGAGGAGGGCGCAGGGCGGGGAGGAAGATCGCGAAGAGGTGGACGAGTGAGAGAGTGGGGTGGATGGGGGTTGAGTGGAAGGGGCGGGTGAGTGGGCGGGCGGGTGAGTGGGCGGGCGGGTGAGTGGGCGGGCGGGTGTGTGGGGGCGGGTGTGTGTGTGCGGGCGGGCGTGTAGGCGGGCGGGCGTGTAGGCGGGCGGGCGAGCGGGCTGCGGTGAGAGGAGGGCGGGTGAGTGGGTGGGTGGACGAGTGGGCGGGCGAGCGGGCGGGCGGGCGAGCGAGCTGGCAGGTGGTGAGCAGGCGGGCGGGCGGGCGAGCGGGCGGGCGGGCGAGCTGGCGGGCGAGCTGGCGGGCGAGCTGGCGGGCGAGCTGGCGGGCGAGCTGGCGGGCGAGCTGGCGGGCGAGCTGGCGGGCGAGCGGGCGGGTGAGCGGGCGGTGAGCGGGCGGGTGATGGGCGAGCGAATGGGGGGGGGGGCGCGCGGGCGGCCGAGCGAGAGCCCGGGCGCGCGAGTGGCGTGGGATTGGGCGGCCGGGCGAGGAGTTGCAAGTGGTACAGCGCGGAGCGGGCGCCCACTAGGTTACGGGCCTCGAGAGACGCAGGCGCGCGGCGGGCGAGACCGCCGGGGCGGGGCGGGGCGGAGGGGCGACGCGAGGGCGATGGAGGAGCGCTGCGAGCGCCCGCCCCGTAATTTAGGCCGTGAGCGCCGGGGGACGCCCGCGGGCGGTCGGCCAGCGTCGCCCCCGCCCTCCGCCGTGCCCTGGCCTGGTCTGCCTCCGACCAGCACCCAGGTGAGGCAACGATTCCTTGCTAACTCCTCACAACGCCGTGTAATGAAGAGGATGAAAACTTTCATAACTTATTTGGTTCATATTTTGGGATTAATGCTATTTGCAACTACAATATGTGTAATAATTATTTTAGTAGAACCGTAAAAACATTCGTTATAAGTGGATATAAGAATTAATTGCGTTACAAAGTGTATAGTAAAACACTTGTCGGTTTAACACAACGTCAAATTTAATTTTAATTATTTTATTATCCGATGCAACATGTTCATTGAATAGGAACAGTAAATCGATGTATATCATTTTATAAGATTAATGAACTCGTTAAGTAATTAGATCCTCTTGGCTGTGCGTTTTTCAATAGTTAAACGTAAGCGACATCATCACTCTTCCCGTAATGTGGACAAATATGTAGCGTACTTTTAATCAACTCCTTTCAGTATTTCTCTTTTGTCAGCGTCTTATCCTTTCGAACAAATGTATGAAGTATGAATATTTCTTTCTGATGATTGATTGGGCTTCGTTTGCGGAAGTCTCTTAATCATTGACAAAAACGCTTCTGTTGCAAGCGCTAAATAATAACGGTGAACAAGTGAAATATTGTTTTTCGTAAGTGACGAATGGGTATAATGATTTATGTTGTCATTATTACGTAAATAAGAAGAGACGATCAATATCTAGATAGCCAGAATTCATATGTGTGAATACTGCTACACAGATATGAGGCATCCACAAAAGAAGTAGTGGATGCTGCTGTGGTTGAGAATATAGGGAGATGATCTACTAATTAAGAAAGTGCTAACGATTTCTGTCCCACGTGCAGAGCTCAGCAGTCCGTTCTGTCTGCTCTTCGAGCAACGAAGTGCAAGTTTCGTAAAGTATACAAACTCCCTTTCTTCCGCAAACACGTTGGTTGAAGAGCATCTGCCGCAGGTAGGAGCTCTACCCCTTTCATTCGAACTGTCAGACGACGCACTTAAATCCGTATTCACCTGCGAGGAACGAAAGTGATCATTAATCCAAAAACATTCACGAACATTCCTAGAAGGTAGACGATGAACTATACATTACATTACACGTCACATCCGCCCTGAAATACGTAGCACTTGTGCCATCTCCTTGGACGGAGTCTGACACTCCACGGACATTCCTGGACGGAGTCTGACACTTCAGTCAAGACAAAAAGGTAAAAAAGACTGAGAATAAAGTTTTGGTGCAAGCATGGGGGACGAGTTTTTGTTGATTAGTTGGAGTTATGATTGTAACATCACGAGGAAGAAACATGAGTGAAAAGGAGATAGTAAAAAAAAGTGATAACTATGAAATATATGTCTACTACAAGTCACAAAATGTCTCAATTTTTTCATTCATCAGCAGTACTATATCATGAAAATTGTTGTTAGAATGAATAGTCCTAATTTTACATTACACATAAATCGAGAAGGAGATGGTTAGCCAAACTGTAATGGAGTATCATTATCTGAGATTTTTAAATGATTTTTAAGACACATGGTTTATTTTACCGGCTTCAATGAAATGGCGAGAGCTTAGTCAATTAAGCGACTTGGATTAACAATTGGCAAGTTATAAATTCCGCCAATGTACTCAGTTATTTGTTTTTGAAATTTGCCTGTGTTGCGTCAAGAACACTCTAGGGTTCTACTGATTCGGAAGCCCAGGAGTCCAACATTTTGTAAGTGGCAAACACATGACCGGAGAAATCCACAATCTTGTTGATGAATAATTTCATTGTGCAAAAACCATCCCTCAGAAGCGAATAAAGTAAGTCAATTGGCAGAAAATAGTTTTTTACGATACTGGTACAATAAGTAGATCTTTGGCGAAGGAATTAAAGGTGTTTGAAATAGTACGCCAAAGACCTTTTTATATTTGGCGCACAAATTTGAGTACAAATTCTTGAAAACCTGTGAGAAGATTCTCTTGGAACAATTCTGGTTATAGAAGACATGAGCCTTGTTGACTCATATCGCCCTAGCGTTTGATTATATATTTCTACCTTTTTTACGTAGGTCATGACTACACTGCGATATACATCTCGCAAAGTGCAACTTCACGCGACGAAATTCAACACAGTAAACGAAGATTCCATGCACGAGTACTGAAAATATGTTAAAAATAACTTCTATTAGGATTTTTTTCTTGAGCTTACTTTGTAATACACATCATTCTTTAACTTGCGATCATTTCGACTTTATTACGACAAAAAATCATTTCATGTAGCGACTAAATAACTAATCTGTAAGAAAGAATGTGAGCATGATGTTTGTTAAGCCTCAGATTACGTTACAATTGTTAAGTCGTCTCATACAAATCACAAACGCGAACAAATTGGTTGCTGTATTCAGAAGATCATATGGTTAAAGACATATTTGTTTGGAACTACATACAGTGTATTTTTTTATGGCCTGGCGAAGGCATAATAAAACAAACATTGGGAAGTTAATAATAATAATGATAATAATAGTAATAATAATAATAGTAATAATAATAGTAATAATAACTAGTAATAATAAATAATATAATAATAATAATAATAATAATAAAATCTTAAAATACATTCCCCTATCAATAGAATATAAAGAAATATACAAAAAAAAATTATTTAGAAAAAAAAAAAAAAAAATTTTGAAACCTGCCGGATTGTTCGCACAGCCTCAATATGCATAGCAGGAATGTGGTATGCCTAGAGGCCCCTCAAACCATGAACCCCGGGTGAGAAACCCCCGAGAAAAAAAAATAATAATAACTAGTAATAATAAATAATATAATAATAATAATAATAATAATAATAATAATAAAAAATGAGTTCAAGTGTCCTTCGCTAATCAATGTTTCAACCTTTCCCATCATTATCACCGACAACGTTCTCCTTCCGCCTGACCCTGAGCGCAAGTAACGACGCGTGCCACGTTCTCCGTTACGTGTGAAGCCATAAGCATCCGAATTGCAGCCTGAGAACTCGACGCGGGCAGCTTTATGGCGGCGCAGCGCCGGAAGAAGACATAAAATCAAATTGTTTAAGTGCAGCTTCTCCGCCTCCCCGCCAGGAGCGCCACCGCTCGTCGTAATGCGTCGCTGTCACCGCCGCGCGCGGGGCGAGGCTGACGCGCAACGAGGTTAGAAGCCCCCGAGCCCCGCCCGGGACAGTGGGGGAGGCAAGGAAGTCGAAAACACATTAGAAATGTTAATAGAGATTTAAATTCGTAATCAAAAAGTATACGGGAATGGTTCAATGTAACCCTGGAGAAAAATTAGACGATCAGTAATCTTTAGTGGAAAATGTGTATAAAGAATGCAGTTATCTTAGTAATCTGATTTTAGAGACTGGGATTCAATGAACAACGGAAGAAAGAACAGCAACCCCGAATGAGTAAACTGAAGACAGTAGACGAAAAATCTAAAATTAAAATGATATTTAACATTTGCTTTCAATTATCTCCCAAATACTGAAGATACGGGCCTACTTTAAAATTTCGAGATTTCATTCCACAGTTGTAACTAATGTGAACGCTACACATTAAAATAACACTGATCGAAGAAAGCCAAATAAGTATATAAGTAAATAAATAAAATAAAAAACATAAATTTGTTGCCATAAAATTTGTAAAAAAGTACAATCCAGCAAGTCATTCATTTGCAAATCTTGGAAAGTCAATCAATTTATACTAAAAAGAAAGGATTTTGTGTCAACACATAAAATAGATAATGGGGAAAAGCAAACCGATATTTCTTTGTAATTCTTAAATACGTGACAAGGATGTCTCTCGTCTAAAACAAATACATTACGAATAATCAGAAACATCGCAACACCTGACAATCTCGGAAATTTCACGTAATGATCAGTTTTCAATCAGATTTATATGTTTTATACATCACAACTATTTCAATTTCTAAATATTAAGTTGGATATCTCACATAACAAATAACGTTACGCCCAATAAGTGTGATACGTGCCCACTGTGCGTTGTCTCCCGAGTTCTTCCGTGACGACGCGTAAATATCCAGGGATGCTCATTTTCTCAGGTCGGCGTGGCGTCGCGTCGCGTCGCGTTACTCGGAGCGAAGTCGCTGACACGGAGCGCGTTGAAATACCGGGCACTTGGCGGGCGTCGTGTTACCAGCAAGGCGACTTGGTACTGCAGGGAACGCGCTCTAGGTCGAATGTTCATTGCTGGATGAGCCGGGACTTGACGTGGAAAGGCGCAAGTGGAATGTTTCCGTGTTCTTACGTGTCTACTAAAGAGAACGCAGAAGACGTGGAACGGTGAATGATTTTCTCAATGTGCTTAAAACAAGCGTTATATTACAACTTCTCTGTTTCCGACTGATCTATGGGTGGCCTACAGAATTGAAGCGGTCTAAAGAATTGGAGGTTTAATGAATGCATGTTCTCGACCTAACGGTGCAGCCCTCTTATTTGAATGAGATGGGATCTGACTTGGAAGGGGAGATGTGGAATGTTGAAGTGTTTCCATGCGTTCTCTTGATTTCTACTGAAAGTACAGTTGCAACTGGGAGTAATTACTCCTGCTTACAACAAATATTATTTCTACTTAATATTAACTAATTTAACAGCACTCCAAAGAAATATAGCACCAAAGTTCACAGGATAAACTATTCAAAATGGCATTATGACGGTACCGCGTAATGCTGCTGTATCATTTCTCGATTTTCTAGGAAAAGGACATTCATTGCCAGTGAAATACATTGCGACTAAAGTTGTCCGAAACTAAACGTATTAATTTCCCGACATTAAAGAGGACGATATATACTGCCCTATAGCTTAAGAAAATTAATACATCACACTGTCTTTCATAGTGGCTTTGAACGGAATGATTTGTAGTATAAATTTAGATCAGGACTAACAAAAGTTCGTTCTACTTAATAGAGATGCACAAGGAACGGGTCGTGAAATTATTCTTCGGAATAAGATCTAAAATAATTGAATATATTTTACTTCATTCTAGTAGTGATAAATTATAACATTTAAGTAAGTTAGATAAATTCCAATTAAAATGGTGTCAAAAGAGCATCCAATAAAATAAATATTATTTACCGAAAATGCAAAACGGATTTATTAATTAAGATTAAAGACGCGTCACGGAACAGAAATTAAATATTTTATAAAGAAAATAATTACATAGTTTATTTTTAACTTTCGCAAGACTATTCTAAGAATGTACAATAAGTAAACTATCTTCAGATCCCGTTAACTCTTTCCCACATCACTGTCAAATGCAAGAACGGAAATAGTGTAGCACCACGTATGGACTATTCAATGATACAGACATACGCGGCACATCACATTCATCACATCCTACATTTCCAAATCGTTTAGCTGTAACAGGCAATTCCAGACTCAACTATACATTTGAAACTAGCCCTAGAACTCTCATCCTCATCAAGTTACTGACTGGTGTTTCTGCTCAGGTTTCGCTCGCAACTGTGCCGCGGTGGACTTCGTTGCATTGCAACGGGTTAGTTAAACCCCTCTCCAACTCCGATGACACCGCGGCTGCAACACACGCCAAACGTAATCGCAAACGCCAGGGACCGTGCTACTAACTAATTCGTGTCGCTTAACTTAATTAAAGTAATTACAAACATAAGTCTACTGTCCGGTTAAACTACATTCATTAGCTGCCTAACAGCGGCGGCGTGCGGGAGAATATTTAGCAGCAAGATATTTACAAACATTTGAACATTTATGTTCATGTCCAAGAACACTAGCATTTAGGTTTTAAAATATAAAATTATTAAATATAAACTCATCTAAAGGTACGAAGATTTATAATGAAAAACTTAGTGGAATGTTTCATGATTGGAATATTTTAAAAGCAACATTAATATTGTTCACACAATGGTAATTAATTCTAGTACAAACGCAGACATTCACAGAATACCTCAGCAAAAAGCACACCTCACAAGTGTTGAGAAGCTTTCAAGTGTCCAAAAACTAGTGTTTAAAATTAACAAATAAAATTCATATTGAGATGAATATTAATAGTTCCACAATAATTGTGAATAGTGAAGGAGTTTTTGTTAATTATTGTTTCATATTATATTCAATGTTGTAAACAACACACGAAATTTAAAAAACAAAAAACTGAAGGCTGCAATTAAGTTATAATAAATCCCTTCTGCCTCAGATTTCCTGATAAAAGTATTCCATAAATCGTTTATTACGCGTACGTCTACTTTGGCTAACAGCATCAGTCCAGCTCCAGTTTTTAATGTGCGGCGCGCGGGAGCTGCGTACGAGCAAAGGCGGAGGGCCGGCGCGCGCGGCGCGGCGCCAGGGAACGGGAAAGGCGGGCGAAAAGAGCAACGAGGCCCGCGAGATTCGGCGGGGCGGGGCGGGGGGGGACACAGGCGACGAGAGGATGTCAGCGTCGGGGATTCTCTTTGCGAATGTGTAACTACCGCCCCGCCCCACCCCGCCACGCTCCTCACCCGCCACGCCCCGCCCCGCCACGCTCCTCCCCGCCACGCCCGTCCCCCTCACGCCCCGCCCCGCCACGCCACGCCTTGCCCCGCCACGCCACGCCCCACCACGCCCCGCCACGCCCCGCGACCCCGCCCCACCCACCCGCCGCACGCCCCGCTCCGCCCGCCCCGCCACGCCCGCCCGCCGCCGCCCCGCCCGCCCGCCCCGCCCGCCCCGCCCCGCCACCCCTGCCCCACCCGTCCTCACCGACCCCCTCCGCCGTCCGCCACCCACCTGCCCGCCGCGCCCGGCCCGCCCTGCGCCTCAAATATTCACGAGAGGGCGCCACCACCGCCCCGTGCTTCGCGACATTAAAATAATGACAATGTGTGCGTTGCATCCCGCATGCAACAAAAATTAGAAGGGAAGCGAAACCCCGGCGGCGGCGACGAGGCTGTGTTTGGGCGACAGGGACACCGCTGCCTCTGTGTTTGTATGAGAGTATTCGTGAGTCTGTGTGTGTGCTCGGCAGCTAGTGCGCGGGCCCAGGAATTGCGGGAGCTTTAATGGCCACAGGTGTCGACGCACAGATGGCCGGGCTGGCGACTGCAGTTGGGCCGAGGGGGCAGGTAAAGGCCAAAAGTGTGGAAAGCTGCGAGGGTGGCCTGTTCGTAACGCAGGTACAGGTGGATGAAGCGGTGGCGATGGCGGCGGTGGTGGGGGGAAATTGGAACCTTGGGGTTGGCCGATATGAATGGGATGCGGCTGTAGTTGTGAATGTGGCGGTGACGGAGGAGGCGACGGCTGAGGTAATGTTGAGGCAACGAAGGAAGAGCTGGAAATTGCTGATGGTCGACGAAGACGTGCGGCCTGATCGGAGTTCGAGCGGATGCCGAAGAAAAAAATCAAAATGAGCCCGACGGCGCAGGTGTTTTCTTGGCAATGCGATTTGGAACATAAATAGAAAATGAGAACACATTCGACAGATATTCGATACATTTCAAAGGTTTCGAGTCCAACTAAAACACAACCCATTAAAACTCTGGTTCTCAACCAGTCTTGTAGAACTCATCCACTCATCAGTAATCATGAACCGGCGTCCAGCTTTCATCGTTAATGGTTTATTTATTCCCTATTTCTAGTTCACAAAGGCCAGAAACTTTTCCGACATATATCGACCCGAAGGAAGCCTACGACAAAATAATACGTGTCTATTCGTGGCGGCTTTAAAAGAACCTCCTCCAGAAATGTAACATCTCGGGACAGGGAGACGCTAGCACATGGCAGACCCGCCTCTTCGCAAATACTTCTAGTGTAGTAAAAATCGCATTCAGACACTCCGCTCGGTACAAGGCGACCCGTTACAGGAATACTCGCGTACATGAATCAATGAACCAATGTAGTAGAAATGTCAAGTATCCTGCTTCGAGTGGGTTTACCATATTTCTCTTACTATAAACGAGGACATCATCGGAAATAAGATACATTTATTTTTGATGAATAAACTGAACTAATAACTTACAATTTACTTCCGTCATTTGTTTTCGGTTTTGTAGGAACAGTAGACAAACACAATACGAAAGTCACGCTGAGTACTAAATAAGGCTTTAACTTCCACCACACTAATAATCCGCTATAAGATCAAGACAATCTATTCAACAATAAATTACGCAATGGGCGACAACGCAACCAGTATCTTTTACAAATTCAACAACAAATTGCGCAGCCAACATTCAGTTCTTATGAACAGCACTTCGGAACGATGATAATTTTATAAATAAATCAACATTTTTTTTTTAAGAAAATCCTCTCAAACAAATTTTTGAAATAAGTAGAGGACATGACGGGGATAAAGTGTAATTACCCAGTTAAACTCCATCCTTTATCCGAAGTTTCGAAAATTTTAAATCGCACGCACTCCTGTTCACATTTTTGCTTTAATATATCTTATGACGTACCACGGTAACAGAATCCTATGCGAACATTCTCCGCAGCCTTAAAAGAGCCTTCTCTAGAGGAGAAACCGCCTGGTAGTGCAGCCTCTTCGCAAATCCCTCCAGAGAGTTGTGAAGTTAGCGTTGAATCACTCCGCCCGCTGGAAGATAGGACGAAGGGCCTCCTGGGAGGGTTAACGAGCCCAACATGTTGCCTCGATCATTAAAACTTTCGTCTCTTCGCACTAGGCGGCAGGGACGTTCTTCGCCTCTAGCAGCGGAGGCACGGCCGGAGAAAAGAAATCTTCTTTCTCGAAAAACTAAATTTCCTTTTGCTGTAGTTCGCACCTTACTTTGTTCGCGGGAGAAGAAGGAAGGAGGGATTTTTCTGTTTGATCGTTGCACAAATCCAGGCGTCTTTGATAAGTAAGCGAGGGGAAAGAAAATATAAAGTGCTGCATTAAAACTGTGCTCCTCTAAAAAGAGGAAATGTTTCCCTTTGAAATACTCAATACTTGCTCTAAATCAACTCACTTTGTAGTATCTTGTGTTTGTTTGCTGTAAAGGTGCATAGGAGTTTTGGCAGTGATAAATAACTCTTAATTAAAGTACGGTGGAAATTAAAAACTTTTATGCCCCGCTGTGCAAAGAGTGGGCGTTAGAAATAAACTTATTTGAGTTAAAAGAATTTGTGGTATTTCCTTGGTATGATTTTTAAACAATGACAAAACGTGCTTATGTTAATTAATAAACAATAATTTTGATACAGAAGTATTCCAAGATTGTTGCATACATACGAGTATTAATATCATTTTCCAAGAAACTGTACTGTCATTCTACAGATTGAGAAACATTGAATTCGTTAACCTGTTTAGTAAAATATAAAATAATGTGTTGCATGACAAGCACCAATCGATTCACGCTTTAGAAATATTATAATCAACGATAGACAAAAAGGTAAAGATTTTGAGAAATATGAACCGCATCAGCAATCAACATCAAGTAAAACGTGAACATTTTTCATATCAAATGATAACACTGCATTAAGAAAATCGAATCGTTCTGTCCTAGAGTGTATTTCATTAGAGCCAGGCAAGCAGAAACTAACGAGCTCGTAGATCGATCATTGAAAAAAAAATCTATCCTGAGTTATTAATCTAGGGACGAAAAACGAAGGATTTCGAAATGATTCCAATGGACGTATCGATCCACGCGGGTCGCTACTGTGACATACCGATATGTCACGTTAAAATAAATTAACATTTATTTGGAGACAATAGGTGGAACATGCATTACGAAATATCACTAGAGCTAGAGCATAGCAACGACCGTGAATAAACAATGTAGTTTTTGTTTTTTCTAAATGCATTAAGAGATGGGTTGATGTCGAAAGTAGAAACTTTGGGATTGGGCGGAGAAGTTTAGACGGTCAAATGTTATGAAAAAAATGAAGGGAGTTTAATACGAAGTCTTCGAGGGATGAATCATGGAGAAAGATTTCATTCTGCTCTGAAAGGCGCTTCTGAACTGATCGTAGATATTTTCATGTGGAAGCAATATTGAAGTATAAATTGGAACTTTGTCGGGAGTGGTAATCAAGTTCGGGACTATGTCATAGGACGTAATCGGGACTGGTAATTTTGATAGTTTGAGAACAGCTTGGATAGGGGAAGAAGAGGATTTCGTTGGAACTTTGGACTACGGCAAGATCGCAAGATATTTCGACTGAGAAGTCTACGAGGGACATCAACGAAGAAAAGATAAGTTAACCGCGGTGTAAAATTGTAAATTGAAAGAGATCATGATCAAAGGCCTAAAAATTGTAAATTATCCAAATTGTTTGCCAAAAGCATAAAAATAAACTTTGTTAAATTTTGTTCTATAGAAAAGAAAGTGATTTTTCATTTAGTCAATCCGAACAGAAATGAACTAGGAATAGAATCATTCCATTTCAGATTCCCAGCTGCGCTGTATAGTCGGCGGATCCTATAATCCATTATAGAGGTAATAAGGATTATAATTATATCGTGACCCATTGACCCAGCAAGCCGGACGTTAAGATCTTTGGCAGATATAAATGTAGAGAGAAAGGAAAATTTTGATAATCCATTATAGAGGTAATAAGTTAGTCCTACGGTCTCACTACCAACTGACTCTCGAAGTGGAATATCTTTGACGGAGGAGGACAGTCCTTGACCGGAAGTGCTAATTAGCCGATTGAGGAAAGTGTCCGACGGGGGAGAGGGGGTATCACGACATCTGTGTCTTCCCAAGTCCCTCATTAACGAAAATGAGAGGACATCGTTTTCAGTTGATGTATCCTGGTTAACGGTGATTAAGCGACTCCAAGTTTTGTTTAAAAGTGTTGAGAAATATTTTCTTTTTGGACTTGATTTTTTTTTATTTTTCAATTGTATCGAGTACAACAATACCAAAGGATTCTTAAGTATTAAACAGGTTTCAAAATAATAAATTGACATTTGAATGATTTTTAATAAAGAATATAAATAACATACATGTCTTAATAAATTTAACATAATTTCCAATAATGTGATAATGTAATATTCCGATTATCCTTAAAATGTGATTGGCAAAATTTTTAAAATATAAGAACGAATACAAAATTTGCAAACTAGAAGTTGTAATTCTGGACAGTAATTACAACAAGAATCAATTCGCTCGGAATAAATAAGAAAGAATCTGCATAAGGGAAAGATACCAGAAGACATGAAGATAAATTTTTTGCCGACGTGGAAAAGGCAAGTTAATTTTTAAAATATTCCTGTTATTTCACGTTCCAGTTCTATTTAGTTTACTTATAATACAATACATACCGCGTTGTTCATCGAAAGAAAGCGTCGCAAGTTATCTGAATGCAAATAAGCATAAAGTAATTAACGCTAGCAACACACTAATAATATTGCAACGAGCAATCTGACCCAAAATGTGGTTACACTACATCTGTTCAGTCACAAATAAAATACCAAGATCGTGGAGAAGAGGGTCAGAAGTTTTCCGAGTAGATAAAGAAATCACTCAAACATGACGAAGTCCCGCTTCCCGTATGGCTGCACGAGGTGAGTTTCGGTGAGTAATTAGCAGCTATCTACTGAAGTAGCGACGGGGTCCCAAAACGGGTGGATTCCCAGACGGCTGGGCGGGCGAACGGCCGTGCGGGGGGGGGGGGGCGATGGGCGATGGGCTCAGCTGTCGCGTCGCCCCGGACCGCACACTGCGCGCGCCCGCCGTGAAATATAGGTGTCCTGCATACGGTAATTACCGCGCCAGCCCGTCCTCTTCCTCGCGGCTTCGACAGAGGCACTATAATTTCGCCAAATTGCCTTACTTACCATCGCCCCGTCCCTTGCGTTGCCTTGGCGGGCAGTGGCGGTGGCGGCGGCGGTGGCGGTGGCGGTGGCGGTGGCGGTGGCGGTGGCGGCGGCGGTGGCGGGCGGGGCGGCGGCGGGGGCGGTGGCGGTGGCGGGGCGGTGGCGGGGCGGGGCGGTGGCGGTGGCGGTGGCGGTGGCGGTGGCGGTGGCGGTGGCGGTGGCGGTGGCGGTGGCGGTGGCGGTGGCGGTGGCGGTGGCGGTGGCGGTGGCGGTGGCGGTGGCGGTGGCGGTGGCGGTGGCGGTGGCGGTGGCGGTGGCGGTGGCGGTGGCGGTGGCGGTGGCGGAGGCGGTGGCGGTGGCGTGATGGAAACTAATGGACAAGTGACTCCCCCCGCGTCCGCCCGTGGAGCGCTGCCTGCCTTAAAAATCCCTTCGCTCCCATTATCTAAACGCCCGACCCACCCGCTGCCGGGGAGCGGCGCTATGGGTGGGAACGGGTGCACGGGATATAGCAGTCGTGTGGGGCGAGGGGAGGGGAGGAGAATGACAGTGACAAGGAGAGGAGTGACGGCGCCGTGGGGAGGGTAGGAAGACAGTAGAAATGGAGAGAGAGAGAGAGAGAGAGAGAGGGAAAGTGAGGGAGGACGGAGGTGGGAAGGTGGAACGGGGGACGTGGGGCGTATTTAGGTGGGCGAGTTGGTGGAGGAAGGTGACTGAGAAATAAAAAGGAGTCAATGGATTGGGGAGGAGGGGGACAAAGAACAAGTTGCAAAGGACGAGGGTCAAGAAAACAAGAAAGGGAGGCACGGAGGAAGCAAGTGAGACGGGATAGAAATGGAGGCAGGGCGGAGGTTGGGAAGAAAGACGAAGGTCGGGGACTAGGGAGAAGGACGAGAAACGGGGAGACAGAGGAAGTATAAAATAGATGGACTGGGAGACGATTCGGAACACGGAAGACGCGAGCCGAAGAGGCGGGAAAAACTCTTCATCGTGGGTCAAGAATCAACGAAGGATGATATGGAACCATCACCAGACACAGTAGAGACAGAACGATAAGAATTTTTATCCTTATAATAAATATCTTTTCCATCATATAAATAACAATGATGTAAGGAACGGGCAATGAGTAATGGTGATTCAACGCAGTGATGATCACGCAATTACAATAATAAAGCAACGGTGAAACGAAGGGCAGTGAAAACAGGAGAACTCCGAGAAAACCAGCACGGAACTGGCATTTCCACCACGAACTCCACAGCATCAACCAGATATGAAACCTGGTCCCCAGCGGTGGACGGGTGCAGTCTAACCAAACCACACGGGAGACGGGGCGGCGTCACGGGTGATGCGGGGAAAATGGCAGCAAGCCCCGGCGCGCCGCCCACCCCAGAGGCAGATTGGCAGTCGGCGCCGATTACCGGGGCCTCGGAGCGGACATCCTGGCATTAGGCGGGGGAAGTGCGCTCCTTGACGATTTCATCCGCGGCCGCAATCGGCGCCCGGACGCCGTATCGATCCTACACGCGCGCCGCGCACCTGGCGGGCGGCGGCGAGGTCCATCAAAGGGGAGATTCCCTCCGCTTGCCACGGATGCTCGCTTACGGCTCCAAATGGGTTATTGAAATTAAAGGGGAGGATTTAATACCAGGAGGGGAACGAACGAAAACACCTAACCGCACGCAATTTGGGGCCTTCTTATAACGGAATCGTAATTTAGGAATTCCCATACAAAGGATACATTGATTTAATAATGGTTTATACAAGATTTTTTACGTTATTGAAATTGTACTTTGTTTTAGTCAGAAATAATTGAAATAATAGAATATGTAATAAGAAATTAAAAAATAATCAAGGGATAGTGTAAACAGTACTGCTTCCTGTAGAAGAGAGTCAGCCAACTATTTAATTTAAAATTCTATTTTCACAAATTAATTATTATATTTACATGTAATATATTATATAAAATTATATAAAAATAAAAATTACAATTAAGAACTAGGAAGATTGTTATCTTTAGTATTCAGTATCTGAAATTGTAGATTTTAAACTGACTTCCGATTTCTTTAAAAATAGATTGATACAAGAGAATAAGCAGAAATGGAATAAACATTAAAGAAAAGACTCGAACGGAAGCTCATAAGAAAACTCGGGAAAAATCGATAATTCTCGTGAATCTCTTGGAGGAATACAGAAACTAACGCTTGACATCTATAATGACGAATGCTTCTTGGGTAAGTCACAACAGACTGCAGGATGTGTAATGGCTTCAAAATTTAGCCTAGATGCACACAAGAACTTGTAATGCCATTAATAATGCAAGGAAAAAAAAATCCAATTAAGAGAAAGTCAAAAGCCAAATGAACGTTATTCGAAAATAAAACACGGCTTACACCTAAAATCTAAAACTCCATGGCATCAAAAACGAAATTTATAAATATTAATTTAATTCAAGCTTGCAAGTCAATTTTAAAATATCTAATATCGCTGGACTTAATTCTGTGATTTGAATTATTGTGAATTCACTCTATTTCTGTCTGTATTGTCCTGTTCTTTACAGTTCTGTACTATCTGTACTGTCTTACTGTTACTGTATTTCTCTTTATTCTAATTTGTAAAATACATCTCCAATAAAAATGCACAAACCTCTGAAAGGCATACGTGCCTAACAGGAAGAAAATAAATTATAATAGGGTAAAAATCAATAGTGGTCGCTATTGACCTCGATGCTTAAAGCGACCTAAAATAAATAAATAAAACCTATCTTACACTTTCACCTCGTAGTTAGAGCACTTGTAAACCGCCGCCAACAAATTACCCCGCACAAGCCCTCGCGCGTCCGTTAACGAAGGCAGCTAATTCCCAGACGTTAGCGGAACGCGCGAACGCTCGTTCCGGCGTCCGCCTCCAGACAGCGCCCCCAACTCGCCAGAGACACATCGCAGCGCGCTGTCAGTGGGCGCGGGTTCAGCTCCCATTCGGGGCCTCGGGCGTTATATACGCGGCGGTAACCGCGGCCGCCCTGGGACCCATTCGCACGCTGCGTGTCGGCGGCCCGAACGCGCCTAAGGAAATTAAACGCGAAGGGCCGGCGGCGCGGGGCGGCACTGGCGAAGGAGGAGGTGGAGTTGGGTGAGAAATGCGGTAAGCGATGTGATGTATAAGGGTAATATGTAGATGCGTGAGATGAAATCGTGGGATAAATGAAAAAGGTAGGAAGGATGCGCAGTGCCTCTAGATGGCAGGGAGAGAACGGCGGATACGACAGTGTATGATACGACAGTGAATGCTGTCAGTCAGCGGGCGAATTAAACAAAAAAATAACAGGCGGGTGTGGAGAAGCAGTCGGGAAGGTGAATACGTGCAAGACAGATTAGATGTGGTGGTGGCGGCTGAGAGGAGCCGTATAGTGCTGAAGAGGAGCCAGAAAGAATAGGTGAGAAAGGGCTGAGCGAGTGATAGCTGGGTGGGTGTGCGATAAGTAAGTAATTGGGTGGGTATACGCCAGCTGGGTAAATGAAGGAGTGGGTAAGTGTTAAGGTAAGCATGTAATGGTGCGTATGTGTGCGAGTGGGGGGTGATTGAGGCAGTGAGAAGCGAGCGAGGGGAAGGGGGAAAGGGGGGAGTAGAGGGGAAGGGCAAAAGCGTGGGGAGCACTTCCAGCCGGCCAGCGGGCAATGAATTTCCTGCGGCAGGGTGTGGCAACAACGGCAGCCAAGCGGCGGCGGCGGCGGCGATGAGCTCTGTGGTGGTAGCGACCACCGGTGGTCGCCTCGCCATTGGCCAAGACTCCCCCAACTGCCCCGGGGCCGCGGGCATCGGAGAGAGCTGTTTTATGTAAATGCAAAGGGGGAAGCAATTTTAATTGGCCCTGTTTTGGATATTAAGCGAACTACCCTCTGAGTTTTCGAAATACGACCCGGACTTGAGGTATTTAAATAATGAATGGGAGGCGTGGCGCGGCCACACCTTCATAAAACCTCACAAATTTAGTAATTTTCGACAGAAATTCGTTTCTGGATATAAAAAGTAAAACGAAAAAGACACTCTTAATGATACTTTACAAACTCTGAGGACAGCTGCATACGAAATATTTTACACTTGCATTTTAAGTAATAAAAAAATAGAAAAAGGTCACGCCAACATGGGATGCAACGTAATTTACAAAATCGATGAAAATGTCACGAATGAAACAACCAACGTGTGTAATTCGTCCTCCATTAGATGTTTCAATCTTCGATTATTCAGAGAACTAGAGTTACGTATGATTGATTCAAGTAGCAGCATACACGACAAAAACACATTGAATATTTCATAATTTCGAAGCTTCAATCTCACGTTGATCTTCAATTTCCTGAAGTACTTTTGTAAATACGATCGTTTCTTCTCGTTGTAACGTCTATTATTTACAGCTCCTTAAGCATATTTCATTCCCATCTCTATTCCCTCATTACAATTTCCTGGATGTTGCTAGATCGTGACCTGATTGGTATCCATTAAAATCGTTTGTAATCGTTCTATGTCATTGTTTTCGATTATCAATCTCTTCTACATCTCTTACATTGTATAGTGACATCTAATTCTTATTTCTTCATGCCTATTTATAAGTTTAACTATCCTTTCCTCTTTATCGGACCGAAAATCTCCCCAGTCTCGTATTCCCGAAACTCAAAAATGTTCTATTTCCTGATACAGAAAGCTCACCAGCATAGGGAACACATGAAAGAGCGGATTCGTACACGGAATCCTACAATCTTGTGCGCGACGCTTGGGGACTCTGACGGAGGCGCCATCTTGCGGCGGTTGCTGCGTCATACGCGAGCTGTAAACAGATCCCGCATAAAAGCGGGACGACGGATTCGTCAAATAAGCTTGGACTCATATCCCGCGAAGAGCTAATAAGGCAGCCGCTCGGGGCCCACTTTCGTTTAGTGTATACGGCTCACAACAGTTGCACAAATTTCGTCGGCGGAATCCTACCGCGACAGTTCTCTCTCTCTCTCTCTCTCTCTCTCTCTCTCTCTCTCTCTCTCTCTCTCTCTTACTGGGCTTTCCAAAGCCATCATCTCGGAACAGAGAAACAGAATCGGACAGACTTTCGTCAAATTTCTTTGAATACCATTTCAAAACTTTTCAGTCAATGGTTTTCAATGAACTTACTATCAGAGGTGAGATTTGTTTGCATATTACAAAATTTCGTCCACAGTTCTCACTTCATCTACCTTTTCTCCAGTTATAATTAACATTATAATTAGATTTAAAAATATTACAAAATTATTCATATAAAGTGGTCTTGGATGTTTCAGAATACTATAATCAGTTCACGTTCTGTGGTATGCCTTATGTATAATTTTTCGTAAGGAACGCTTCCGTAGCTACGAAATAATCCAGTTCTCTTCGATTCGTGTTCGTATATACTTTACGATACCACTTACTGATTGAATGTGGCCAATTGTGTTGAGAATAAGTTCAATTATGGAATAATGATAGACTTGCATCTTACCCACTAAACTATGAGAATTTGAACATTAGGCCTACATAAAGAATTTTATATCATATCATTGATTAATTTAAGGTGATATAAATATCGATTATGTAAATGTTTCTCAAAGTGTACAGTCTCTTTAAACGAAATGAAACATTAGAATACAGGAGATATCATAGAGAAGAAATGCACTGTCCAATATAATATACATTTCAAGATTTTTCTAGAGAATTCTCAGACCTACAGTTTTTCATATAACTTATTGTAACTATTTTATGTCGCATCCATATGTGCATGTATTACAACAATCCTATAGCTGCGTATAATATTTAAAATGGGCATTGCTTTTCTCCTGCGTTCTCTGTCACCTCAAGCATCGTGGCACCAACCTAGAGAATTTCTAGTTTCTGTGTGGCGTTGCCTGAACCGAACTCATCTTTGACGTACAGAATTCTAAACGAAACATTTTTCCAGCCACCGACGTCGCACGCACTGTCAGCATTGTCAGCAGCAGTCCCAATACGCAGCTGCATGCTCGCCTGCCACGGCTTCTTTCCGCGCCTCATTCTACCCCGCATCCTCTCATGACTGCGGCACGCGTGGTTCGCCGTGTCTCCGCCGCCGCCGCGTCGTCGCCGCGCTGCAGCCCCGCCCACCCACACGGCTCGCAGGGGGCGGCCGCCAGCGACGCGGGCCCGCCGCGTCACCGCAGACGTGAATGCTCGGGGGGGGGGGGGGGGGAGGTCTCATCACCGCCGAGGCGGCGGAGGCAGAAACGCGATCAAATGCGAGGTGGAGACGAGCTGGAGCGAGGGCGGGACGTGGGATGCGGACGGGGCACTTGAGGTGGAGAGGGAGGCGAAGTCTGTGGGGGGACGGAGATGGGGAATGTAGAGATCAAACGGTGGGGTGTGGCAGCGATGGGGTTGGCTTGAGGTGGCGGTGGCGGTGGCGGTGGCGGTGACGGTGGCGGGGCGGTGGCGGTGGCGGTGACGGTGGCGGTGGCGGTGGCGGTGGCGGTGGCGGTGGCGGTGGCGGTGGCGGTGGCGGTGGCGGTGGCGGTGGCGGTGGCGGTGGCGGTGGCGGTGGCGGTGGCGGTGGCGGTGGCGGTGGCGGTGGCGGTGGCGGTGGCGGTGGCGGGGCGGGGCGGTGGCGACAATGGCGGCAGTGGCGGTCGCGGCAGCGGCGGCGACGGTAGCGCTTGCGGGGGCGGCGGCAACGACAGCAGCAGTGACGGCGGTGCGTTGGAGGCGGCAGCGACACCGCTCCCACCCCCGGAGCTGACGCAGCAGCGCTGCCGCCGCCGCGAGGACCAGCCCAGCATAACTTCAAACAACCCACAATATTAGGCAGCCGGTGCCAGACAAACCTCTACAGCCGCGCCGCTGTTATTGGGTCTCCGGCCGCGCCGAGCCGCGCCGCGCCGCGCCGCGCCGCGAACACACAGTGGCTTGAGCCGGGAGAAAAACGAAACAACTTAACCGAGTTATTTGAATCTGATTCCGAGATGTATTTGCAGAGTTGCAAAGCTCCGAATTGGTGAAATTATTCTAGTTTGAATAAGGAAACTAAATTAATATTTAATTTTGTTGATCCATCCAGTGAACAAAACTATTCTTTTTTGAAGAGATTTATGAATTTTGTTAAAGTGTCATTTATATTTCTTAAGATTCGTTATCTTCAAATCACCTTACACTCCGAAACAACAAATACACATGTGAAATACTACTGAAATTATTAATTTTGTTTGGTGAAACTTTTTTATGTTGCAAATACCTGATGTGCTACTTCCTTCTCGGCTCAATACTTACTTGGAACAATACTTTAATTTGAAATGAATAATTCCATTGCACTGGCACACTGTTGGTGGTTATCAATAATGAACTTGGGCTTCAATTAGATTTCCTGAATTCAGGAATGCAACCCATGAAAATAATTGATATCACCCCTCCGATTTTTTTCAGCGATTTTCGTTTATTCTGATCCACTGTGCATTTCCCAAACCAGCGCGTGATCGGTGCCTCGGTTTTTTATTTTCCTTCTTTCTTTATTTTCTCGTCTCTTTGCTTCTCTTCCTCCGTAGCTCCGTTGCGCAATTTACGCAATGCGGCGGGAGACGTGACCCCCTTTCCACTCCGCCTTCACCCATCCCTTACTTTTGCCCGTCCTCCCCACCGCGTCCTCCCATGGATGCGGTGTCTCCGCCACGCGAACACGCCGCCTCCACAGCGCGCCGGCTACGCCGCCCCCTCCGCCCACGCACACGGCCCTGCCCCCGCTCCCAGTTGTGCCACCGGCGTTCGCTGCGGTGGGCCCCGGCCCGTTGTGCCGGCGAAGGAAACCTGGGTTCCCGTGCGAAGCGCAGCGACCTTTGCGGTGGCGGATCGAAGAAACCTCGAACGATTCGGCGAGAAGTGCGCTCTGAGGAAATGTTGGATGCAGTGGTGGGGACGTTTAGGTGGTGGTGGTGTTGGGGAGTGGATTCTTTGGGCGGGGTGGGGAAGGGGGGTGCAGCGGTGGCGTGGGGGTGGCGCTGGCGGTGGGGGAGGACGGTCGGTGGCGAGTGGTGGCGGGGCGGTGGTGGTGAGCGCTGGGCGTGGCGGTGGCGGCGGCTGCGGCGGTGGGCGGTGGCGGTGGCGGTGGCGGTGGCGGTGGCGGTGGCGGTGGCGGTGGCGGTGGCGGTCGGGCGGTGGCGGTCGGCGGACGGGCGGAACGGTTTAGGTAGCGGGGGGGGGTGGTGGCGGGGCGGTGGCGGTGACAGCGAGCAGGAAAGAAAGCGAGTGAATATTCCGCAAACGTTCACTAGCAAACCATTAGTGCCATCAATACAATGTAAGTTATATCCCGAGCGAGTGCGGTGATCCTTCCCCGTTCGAACCAGAGATCCAGTGAACTGTAGACGAGGGTTTACAGAATTTCCTCTCCAGGTATCTCCCCAACCTGTATGGTTGTGTAGTGGATATTGGCACCAATGAGTTCGTAAAGGGAAGTAAAAGGACGACGATAAGGAAATATATATGGTATGTGGACCCTCTGTCCAGGGCCCGTTTGTTAGGATAGTGCTGGAACTGATCGGAGAAACCACGGAAAACTACAGATCGAAGAAGCCGGATGCGAAAATTCTCCTCCAAACAACGGTTAAATTCGACTCGACCCTGTAGCAAGTGTTGAAAATCCGCCACCTTTGCGGCGGGAGCGCAGGTGGGGGCGGGGACAGAGGGGCGGAGTCGGAGCGGGAGAGAAAGAGCGCGAGTGGTGACGGACCGCGATCTATGGCGGTGCAACTTCGCGGAGAGAAGCCCTCGGTGTGCAGAGGGCGGATTCAGGGTTGCGGAGTAAGTAGTGCAATTGGAATGGATCGCTCGAGGGTTGGTAAGGAGTGTTTTATGTTGTTGTTGTTTTTTTGTGGAGGAAAGTTCTTGAAAATATCTAATCATTTGTGAAGGAATGTGAAAGCTTCTGGAGAGATATGTACGACTATCTGGTATCCACCAAATTCAGGTTCGCAAAATTAGTTTAATATTCATGGCTGAATATATGGCTAGTGTTTATTTTAATAATAGTAATAATAACAATAAATATTAACTTTAAAGACAGCCATTTTCTGTTATTTAAGATGCTGTACTTGAAACGTATTTTCATTCTTTCACTTCAAGAGATATGCAAGATGAGCGTTTCGATACAAGCAACACGCAACAAATGAATCGTGTGACACAAACCCAGGATTCATTCTAATTTAGAAACAAAATAAACGTTCTTCCAATTCAACGAACGGATGGAGTATTCTGCGAGAAGTTCGTCAGTTGGAGTAGCACGTGTTTAAGAATGTAAAAGGGCTGCACATGTATTGTAAATACTTCATCCTCACTGACGAATGCTTCTTCACCTTTCACGACTAACGGGCATTCTCTATGAAGATGAGAGAGAAAACTTTCGTTGGCTCAGTACCCCACCACGACGGTTTTCACATTAGGAGCTGAACTATACTTCCCTGAATCGATATCAGACATATCACAAATAAATCTTCGGATCTATATTCCCGACTCTTTTAGTTTAGATTACGATCAGCTTCCATATGAATGCGAGATGGAAAACATTCAAAATCTTTACCGGCAGTAGAAGCTATTACTGGCTCCTCACGCAGCTATTGACGATGGGTGATACTTGAACGGGGGAAGCAAAATTGGTCGATAATGATCAATGCACACAAAGAAAACTTCCCTTCGTGTCACTGTGATTGTAACTCTAATAGAGAGGTGGTTCCACAACATGACTTTCCGTGACCAAAAGGCGTTTCAACTGAGCGTTTACACTGTTTTGGACTGGTAAGACCAGATCCGATGGCATAGTGTTTTATCACGTTCCGACGTTTCACAGCAGTGTGTTTGAAATACAGTCTCATCATAGTTGAAATAAATTAATTGCATCATTTCACGTAATTGCATGCAGGCGGCGTTCATGATTTATGAGGTTGGCTGCAATGCGAATGAAGAATCGTACATAACTTTCGACGTACGTCGAAGCCCCAATGAGATATTCGGACTAGTTCCAGTTCTTCAGTTCCATAATTTCTTCGTGGCCTTTCTGAATAAAAAGACATCATCGAACATAAATTTCATTGACTTATGTGAGGCAGCTCATAAACGAAGTGATAAATTAGAAGAATGGATACGATTTAGATGTCGAACCGGATCAATATAATTCATGAAAGTTGTGTTCCACTTCGAAGTCGAACGAAAGCCTTTTGAGTGATGTCTACTTTTTGGACAACCTTGGCGTAAGTTCCGGTTTGTTTGAAAGCATAAAGGATATGCGTCAGGAGCATATGGTGAGTTTACAACTCGAGGCTACACGTGTACACGTTTATAAAGTGAGTGTAATTGAAATATTTCGATATAATGCTAACAATTTGGTTTAGTGAAGGTTTAAAGCAATATGAGACCGTTAAGTTCTTGTTCCACTTTTCGATTCAAAACCTGTCTTCTTTTAAACAAATTCTCCCTATTCGCTGACTTTGTTACGAAATATTTAATGTAGGGAGATTTCAAAAGTACATTTTGCCTAAGCTAAAATGAGAAATAATCTGGAATAAAAAAAATATAAATTACAGCTGTCAAAAATCACAAAGTTTATTATTTAACACCATGAACATTTCTACGAGACACTTACAAAGTAGAAGAGAGAAATTGAACTCAAAAGTATAATCGAAAGTAGCCGGATACTACACAAATATGTGCTTTATATATTAATTGTTTTTATTCAAGACTTTTTTAAATTTGTTTCCTTTAAATGTGTAAATATATATTACAATAAATATGGGTTTTATGTGAGAAAAAAATTAAATTAGTAAGCGGTCCGATGCAATACTCTTAACTTAAATTCGTATCACCCGTTCAAAATATAAGCTTTTTTAATCTTCAATTGCTTCGAAGCGATTTCCCTGCATTTTTCGCTGCATTCCCACTGCACCAACCCTCCGCGCGGTCCACTGATCCCACGCGGGCTTCGAACCGCACCCCGTAGCGCGCTCGCCGCAGCGCGGGTGGCGCAGCCCGGCAGCCGACGCGCGCATTAAGCTGCCTCCTCACGTCCTCACATTCCACCCTCCCTCCCCCACCCTTCACCACCGCCACCGTCGTCACCATCACCGACACCAACACCCTAAAAGCTTCTCCAGACCCGGCCCCAACTGGAACGGGCCTTTACAACGTAATCGGGAGAAAACGTCCGGGGTATTAGTACAGTTTTATCTGCAATTATGATTTCTTAATTGAGCCCACATAATTCGACCCGGGCCAAAGGCTACGGCTTTATACATATGATTATCGTTCTGGGCCTAGTATTAATTTCCCTACGGCCGCGTCTATTATCTAAGAAAATCCTACCCCGCGCCTTCTTTTAATATTTACAGCCCAGCGTTTTTGCAGTGACAGTAATACGAGAAATATGTAAACGGGGGGCGGTGGCCCGTTTGCGGCGTGGCCCTGCAGGGAGGCGCGCTCGCGTAATGCGTAGGTTCGCGCATCCGTCTGCACGGCCGGCAGGTCGCCCGGTCGTCCAGTCGGCCGTCCGACGGCCAGGGCCGGCGGCCCCGCGGCGGCGGATATAGGCACTACGGTCGGCTTGCGGCGCGTGGAGGCGCTCGGGCCGGGATTGGTCGGCGGCGTGACGATGTCCCGGGTGTTTGCTCGCCCCCCACCCCCACCCCCCCCCCTCGCCGTCGTCGTCATCGCCCCCACTTTCCCGTCGGCAACGGCGCCGCCAGGTTTTAAAACCGGCCGCCATTATCATGGTAATGGGTAACGAGCTCACCAACTATTAGCACAGCAGGCGCGCTCCCAACTCGTCAACTAAATCTTTCCGACTCATTTTGCATACAGAGTTGTCGCGCCCGAGAGCGGAGGTGGGACGGAGCCCTACACGGGCCGCCTCAAGTCACGGTGCGTCCCCGAGGGCTACAAAGGACTGGGAACGCCTGCTCTTCTTGCCAACACGGCAATGTTGGACAACTGAAACGAAACAAAGTCGCGAATATCATCACAGTCGCCGGCCAAGGGTTTTTAAAGAATGACTTAAATTTACTAGATATTCGGAGTATTGATATATTTTATCCCAGGGGTATCATTATCGAAATTAGTACCATTGCAACACCATATCTTACTTTAAATAATATACGATCTTTAAATACTGATATTATTTATCGCTACTAATACATACATTCGAGGTTCAAGGCTAACGTCGAATCGATACCTTTTCTTTCGTTGATTTCGACGATAGAAAATGCTGAATGGTGTTCTCTACGCACATACAAAGAAACGATCAACTCTGAAAGATGCCATAGTGCTAAAAATATATTGAGATGAGAAAAAACTATATCATTATTACAATCCTATATATTCTGTATAATTTACCACCATCAACAAATTCAATAACATTCCAAAAATTGATGTACAAAATTAAAACATCGATGCTAATAAAACATCACTCCAAAACCATCGACGATTTCTGATGTTTTTAAAACTGTAAAAGTCAATACTGAAGCGTCAATATTGAATCACCAATACTGACGGGGGGGGGGAGTAATTTGACGGTGGCTAGGTTTATTAATTTTTCATTCCGATTAACTGCCAACACAAAGTCAAAAAATTATCAGGACAATTAACAAAAGTTTTACTATCCGATTGGATAATTAAAAAGTACAGATAGACTTAATTTATCTATGAATCCTCCATTTGAAACATGTTTCACCCTAAATCATTTTGGCCCGAAGAATATCCAATTTACGGATATCGCAAATGAATTGGTATTCAGCCATTTTATTTCCTGTAAAGGGCCACTAGCCTCGGCGCCCTTAGATCCTTAACGGTCACACAACCAGGTTCGCGCGATGTCCCGAATTCGCTTAACCTTCGTGACTTCAAGCAGTTAACGAATACGACTAGCGACGCCGATTTCGCGGTCGTGGCCTTTCAGTAGAACCATTACAGCATTCGCCTGGATGACCGACGGAAACAAAGAAAACCCCGTCCGGGACAGGGATCGAACCCGGGCCTTCCCAATTTGAAGTCACAGCGCTATGCCCTGAGACACTTTGCTCGGTGCAAAAGTATTACGAGTTTATTATTTGATTAAAAAAAATATATCAACCACATAAAAATAGTTGTTAAAAAACATCTGAAAAACATCGACCTCAAAATAGATCAATCGTTGCAACCCTAGTCTGCGGTGGCGCCCCCACGTGGTGGAGCTGCTGCTGCTGCTTCTGCGATAAGGCGACGGCGGTAGCGAACGAGGAGAAGGCATTGGCGGAGGGGAGGGAGAGAGGGGCGGAAGGGAGGGAGAGGTGGGCGTTCGAGTGCTTGCGTCTCGCTGGTTCAAGTTTACGAACGAGCGAAATGTTCGCCCTCGCGTCTCGACTTGAAGTTTCGCAAACGGGCAAAATGTTCCCGGAACCGAGCAAGCGTGAAGAGGAGGTATTAGCTCCGCGAAGCCAAAGGAAAGTCACATCATGCATGTGCCAGCGGTATTAAATATTCTTTCAGTCGTTCTCCTGCGAATTATACAGCAATGTTTACGCACACCTAGTGTAGAATGCTAAACGCGAAGAAAGCAAGGAAAATGCTACGAACTTCAAAATGTTAGTGTTACATTTTGAAACTAAAATGTTGAAAGAAATGTATTCATACAATTAATTAAAATGGGTCGTCTTTAACGCCTAAATAATTCCAATTTCCGTAAAAGAAATTTCGGATTGGACCCATACGATATAATCTAAATGTGGCCATTCAGAATTTTCCCAGAGCTTCTGGTGAACTTTAATTTCATAATATTCGAGGGAGGAAAAAAAACATGTTTTTTTTTGTAATTCTCCTATTCGACATTTTATGAATGTGAATATGTGACAACGCGAATCGTACAGTGGTTCAGTCTCTAGTTACAGAATTACACTTTCCTGTGTCGTTCGATGTGCAAACTAAAACTCCTGCCTCACACGCGTGTCAAATTTTCAATCGGAGAGCAAAGAACGCTGTTAGAATGCACATTTCATTTCTTGACGTAAAACCTCTTACGGAAAGCCGAGAAATATTGAAATTTCCCGACATGCGTTCGCGCACTTTCCTCTCCTCCACGGAGTCTCGTGTTTCATTCTTGACTTCGTCTCGGAAGCCATCTAAAGTTCCCCCTTCCCCCTTTCTTCAGCCACTCCCGGATTTCGCAGGACCGTTATTCACATTGAAGAGTTCGCTTTCGGTGCAGAACTTGCTTGGACGTTCGGTGGCTGT
This sequence comes from Teleogryllus oceanicus, assembly GCA_964035755.1. Taxonomy (NCBI): domain Eukaryota; kingdom Metazoa; phylum Arthropoda; class Insecta; order Orthoptera; family Gryllidae; genus Teleogryllus; species Teleogryllus oceanicus. The sequence goes on along the minus strand of CAXIVR010000002.1, from coordinate 227,373,384 downwards.
GGACCGCTCTGGATCCAGGCAGACTGGTTCCCGGAATATATATTTACACACGAATATTATGTGAGATATTGATGTTCTGATTGAATATTTATGCCGTAATTAAGCTATTCAATTTTATGGCCACACTTATAACACTTAACGCTCTGCCCGATCCCCTTCTTCGGTCCTTAAACTCATTAACATTCCTGCGTGACCCAAATCTCAATAATGTCAACCATTACCTCGTAAGTGTTTTCGGCCGACAGGGATCTTGAATGGAGCGAACGATATTTCATGCCTATAGTTCGAGCTGGACTGACGCACAGGCTGGTAATATATACCGAGCGCCAGGATATGGAAATATTTAACATTGAACAAATGTGCAATTTCCGTCGTTTCGTTTGAAATCGTATTTACTCTTTGGGGCGAAATCGACGTTCGGACGTCCACGCCGGAAAAACAGATTCGCTATCGTCATTTCCGGGCAAACGGATTGGGGATGTAAATGGCGCGCGCGTCGCTGAAGCCTGTGGATTGGGGAGACGCGGGGCTCTCCGATGGCCATGTTCAGCGCGCTGCAGTGATGTGCGTTGTTCAGCTGGCTTTGTATGGTTTTCTAGAATGGGGTCGTTTGAAGTTTTCATATGTTTAAACGGATCGTAAAATTCGAAGTTACGATGTGGTATGTTTGCCAATATCACATAAAAGAAGACCCGATCACGAACAACGAAAGTGTTCATTATGATTATTGAATACAATAAAGAACTATGAGACCTAAACTATCAAAGAAATGCATTTATTCTCAAAAGAAAATCATTTATTTTATTGCCAGAAATCCTGTATGATAATTCTCAATTTGATAGGTGTAGCAACATGGAAAGAGAAACCATTCAGCAATAAAGACGATCAAAGCTGATGAATCAGGATCCACGCTCTGAAGGGTGGGAGACGATTTTGACGGTGCTTCAGAGGTATAGTAAATGTTCATCTACGGTAAAGATTTTGACGATACTGTGGTGTAGTAGATTTTCAACCTTGGAGACAATTTTCTCTGTGTGGTGTAGTGGTAGCCTTTTATTCGCAGAGACGAATTAGACCAGAAATTACCAAACCATCCATCACGAATCTCCAGTAACTCGCGGGGAAATTTTCGGTGGATCCGGTTCAGATTGTCTAACCTGAAGTGCTCTCCTGAGCTCAGAGAGATGACTAACGAAAATAGCAGCTTGCATACTGCCGTACAACTATCTTTGCCGGATTCTTAGTTGCTGGTGTAAGCTTGAGATCGTGTATTTCATATTTTGCGTGTGTACATCAGGCATTTGTTAATGAGGACGTTTGACGAAAGTTTTTACTCCTGTCTTGCAGTTCACAGGTAGTTTACTCTAAAGCTTCACAAGTTTGGCAAGCACTGATTTAGACGATGCGGTGGTGTAGTAGATTTATATCCGCGGGGACGATTTAGACAGTGCGGTGGTGTAGTAAATGTAGCTCCATGGGAACGATTTAGACGTTACGGTGGGTAGATGTATCCATGGGGACGATTTAGACGGTGTGGTAGTGTAGTAGATGTATATCCCTGGGGGCGATTTAGACGGTACGGTAGTGTAGTAGACGTATATCCGTAGGGACAATTTAGACGGTACGGTGGTGTAGTAAATGTATATCCGTGGGGACGATTTAGACGGTACGGTGTGTAGTAGATGTATACCGTGGGGACGATTTAGACGATGCGGTGGTGCAGTAGATGTATATCCGCGGAGACTATTCGGAGGTGCGGTGTGTAGCAGACGTCCGCCGGCGCCGTGGCTGGCGGCGCGCCCTGTGTCGGCGTGTGGGCCGCGCTGTAACTCGCGCTCCGCGGCCGCGTGCGATTAGTCGCACCGCCTGGGTGAGGAGCAAACCCGCATGTGGCTTGAGCCCCATGGTTACCTGCGCCGCGGCCCTCTCCCACCCGCTCTTTGGGGACCCAACGGCCAGGCCACGGTCCCGGCAACAGCCTCGGTGGGAAACGGGTCCGCGACGGCAGCCTTGTGGTACTCCATTCCAACACGTCATATTGCAATTAAACGTGGGTAATATAATGCTTGATTGCACACACGAATGTTTTGGATGTGAAAGGATTTGCATTCCATAGATGGTATTAAGTAAACGAATCGCGTTGCGTTGTTTTTTTTCATCGGTTCCGTATTGAAAAGGGAAATAATTAGTTTTTAAAAACGCATGTATTCAACCTTAAATTATGAATTTAAAATGGCATATCACCCAAAAATGTATGCAATGTAAAACGAATATTGAATGGTACCTCATTAGAGAATAAACATCATTCTAAAAATACAACTCAACTTTGGAGTGAGCATGATAAAGGTCATGCAATTCACATACTTCATGTCACAGAAATTCAAAATCTAAAGGATCTCTAGATATTAAATTATACTGAAACGCTTGTTAATCAGCAGATGCGATTCTGTCCCAACGAAATTATCACTTGCTCAGAACATCTTGTGATAATTGTCTAATTTTTCCATAGATATCAAAGAACTTTTTCCTGTATATTCTTTGAACATACAGGGAACAACCACTAGTTCGTTGTTCTATACGATACAAAAGTTGATATCACAGTTTCGGAACCGTCAAATAAAGATCTAGAATCCAGATATTTCCAGTTTAATGTAACTTGTATTAAAGCTAAATCTTGCAAACTCTGCACATTTCAAAATTAGCTTTTTATTTTTTTTTCACTAAAATTTTGAAAGTGTGTAAGTGTTAGCCGGCATCTCTTACCAGGGAAGTACCACCTCGCCAGGGGTACCACCATCAGTGTGACAAGTAACACCCGTTTAAGTTACTCACCATATTAACTCTAAGAAGCTAAAACAGGGCCTCCGAGGCACTAGCGCTTATTTCGCTTGTTACTTTACACAGATGCATTTCTGAGAGCTTGCCCTACATGTAATCTGTCTTCCATCTTTCTACTTTCATTTTAGTTACTGGCAAGGAAAAATTCACCGACGTTATAGAGGGAAGTCCTAAAAATTGATTCTATTACGTCAATGCACACGGAAGGCTTTTAAGGTACTATAATAGTTGTTTAAGACTATATTAATAGTTATTTAAACAAATAATCATTTGTTTAACATTAAGAGTTGACTTTTATTTATATTTTAAGAAATGAAGTTATTAATAATAAATAAAAAACAATTTTATGTTCATTTTTGAGATAGAATTGCGCAGGGCCTCAGAGGTCATGTATATATGGCATTCGTGTATTTTCCCGTCTCCATGCATCATCCTAGGGTAAAATGGCGATGCGGAGTGCTCACTGAGACACCTTGGGCGGCAGGCGTCGCGACCCGCGCGGCGTCGACCATGCGTGCGTCGCTGTGCGTCGAGGCGCCTCAGTCGCCGCCGCCGCCGCCGCGGCCGCCACCTCCGCGACGTCGGTTGCAGACCCTAATAGCTTTCCGCAGGCGGTTAGTCGTGGGGGCGTGGTCAACAAACGGATGATAAAAATCTCCCCCAAGCCGGGTCATTTGTTTGAGGGACGGCCGGACGATTTTTCTTGGGCGCTTTTTCCCCCGCTGCAAGGCGCTGTGGCGGCTCTTTCACGCAGCATTCCGACGTATGGCAGCTCTTCAGAGGGAGATGCGGAATTCCAGGTTTTTGCCCGGTTTTTGAGTGAATTTTATTCACTTAATAGTGATTCATGTGTACTCGTATGTTAAACGTTATCCGTCATCGTGTATTTGTTTCTGGTAGACGAATATTCTTTAAAACTTCTAGCTCTGATAGTATGTACTAAAATAGTACATCTTTAAAATACACGGGTAATATAAACTAGATTGTTACTGTTTTGTTAATTTTCGCAAGAGTGAAACACCTAAAAATAGATTTGAAAATTTACTGTTTTATCTTCCTCAATTTTTGGTGGCAGCTACAATAATTTTTGAAAGGATTTCAGCGACATGTTTGGAACGGTCTTTAAACCCTTCACGAAGCACATAAAAATCGGTTTGGAATACAACAGCGAACTTCTGCACGGACGAGAGTGCTAATTAAAAATTAAATGCTCTTTTTGATATCGACTTTTGTGTTGACTATTATTAATTACTGGACGATAGTTTAAACCAAAATAACTGGTACAGAAATATTATTTGCGTCAATGTATTCTGGTATTGTAGGCATCGGAAACATTGTATCAGATTCACAACAGCTGTCACAGTAGTGCATTTACTGTTTACAAACATCATCCATCACCACAAGTAATATTTTCTTACGTTCAATATACATTCATACACAATAATTCGAATTACATAATGTCCTCAGAGAGAAAGTGGACTATGACTATTGTACTAGTTTTCAAAGACAAATTTCATTGCAGCAAAAACTCTGATCTGGAATGCGATTCCCACGGCTCCAAATCTCGTAACGCGAGAGTGTCGAAGCCTGTCGACTCGACAGGCGTTCGATCTGTCGCGAGAGAAAGCGATCTGCTGGAGGAGACTGCGTGAGAACGAACCACGTGCCGAATGGGTTACCTTCGTCCCACCCCCGTCCCCGCCTCCATCTACACTCCTACATTCCGCCTAGCCCCGCCTCGCTCCTCCCCTACCCGTCTCGCTTTGCCCGGCTCCGCCACGCCCACCCCGCCTCGCCTCTCCCCCTCCTCACCCCAGTTTCGCCTTTACACCCCCCCCCCCCCTCCTGCCGCCTCCATCTACCCCTCCTCCGCTGCCCGCCCGCCCGCCCGTCGCCTCTCCCCTCCCCCCCTCGCCCCCCCTTCCTCCTCCTCCTTTTACACCCACGCCTCCGCCCCCACCTCCTTCGCCGCCCTCCGCTTCGATCGAAACGGCGTTTCTTCGCAATCGATGCTTGCGCAAGATAGCAGCGCGCGGTTTCATGTCCGCGGCGATGAATGGAGGACCTTTTCCAGACGCTGATGTATTGGGCGGAGCGCGGAAAAGTGTGGCAACTGACATTCTCGAGACCTTCCCACAACCACACCAGTCAGAGAGTAATGGTTTCATGCTCCGAAGACTATCGGTAAATGGACGTGAATGTCGAAAGCACTGCCCACACCTGCACATATCCCAATTGCAGTGAACTACAACTTCAGTTCATAAATACAGGAATCTTACAGCACACCCCAATCTTTCTACATACGAATTTCGGTAAAAGCTGAATACTAATTATTTCTTTCAAGAAGAATACTGTTGTTTGCAGCAAGACATTAGTACATTAGCGCGACGTCTAAGTAGTACCAAATTAAAATGATAAGGACATGGACTGATGATAATGAGTTTTTGGCAGTATGTGTGTATAAGTAAAACGAAATTAACTTCATAAACCATTCTCATTTAATGCATACGGGTTTATAAAACACGTTACAAATTTAAAATGGGATATCACAAAATCAAGTTTAACTCAAGTTCAACGAGCATGAATGGAATACTTGTTTGACTAGTACGTGCCGTTCAGCTTTTTCTATTTTTATCTTGTTTACGAGCTATGCTACCGTTATATCGTAAGTACCACTGGAAATTTTTATGAAGAGTTTACTAGATTATCAAGGAAAAGTACTAGTTTATTAAGGAAATGAAGCAAATTAAGAAAACATTCAAAATAAACTAAAGAAATATGAAATAAATGGGAGCAGAACAGGCATCAAATGGCAGAGCAATTACAGAACAACAAATAAATACCATAAATATTAAACGATTCAACGGACTTGCATGGTTGAAAATCCGAACGATTATGCTTCATCAGCAATAATGAAGGGTCTATTACGAATCCTTGAACATACCATTTGCACAATAATGTTTAGAATAGAATTATCAGACACTACTTTGAATACACCCAAACGAAATATTTAATTTAAACATTGTTATGTTTGTGTACAGAACAACACGTGTGTTTTAATAAAAGCTGTCAAATGCCTCCGCCTGAGAGCTCCAACACAACTTACAATTGAAGATAAACGTCCTTCAGAACAGTCGATTTTTTGTGTCTAGAATAAACATTAATCTTAGTACTCAAGAGGAGATACTTTTCTACTTGAATTAATTGTAATTTTAATAATGGATGATAGGAATATTCAAAGATATTTTAAGCATGAAATAACTCCTTCTATTTTAAAAAATACGTTTCTCTAAATAATTTCAGGCATTCATCTACAAGTAGCGATTGATCCATTTTATACTTTAAGTTAGCTGTGCAATTACGTTCAAGGGACAGGGTTCCCATAGATCACCGCTAACTTACTGTTGTTTTAAATTTCATAAAATATTTCAATAAAAGCATAGTTTCTCAATAAATACACAAAATTAATATGGGAGTAAAACATATGAAAACTTGAGTCTTGAGTTCTGTTCATCTCAACTTTGTATTTTAAAAGTGTTGACACATAATCTGCACAGGTTCTACCTTTTTTGACGATAAATAAATAGATCCACAATCCACATTAGTGAAATGGGAGACCTTGCACGATGAGGGCATTACCCCGCACGAGGTGGGGTGCAGATACCCAGGGGCAAAAGCCAGGATTCGCCCTCAAGGCAACAATCGTCCCGCTCTTTCCGCTGCCCAATACACAGTGGTTTCGAATGTCTCAGAAAGTGATCAAAAACATTTTTTTTAAACGCTTTAACGCACGCGATTTAAGTACGTATGAAAAGAAAGGTGTGCAATGATAGAGTACCCCAGTTTTTCTTTATCCTCTTTCTGTCCATTATTGTGTAGAAAACTAACAGATTTTGGTTTTAAAAATCCAGAAAATCATCAATTAATTCGATTTCGGTCTCCACATATCCCAGTGTCTTTTAATGTTATAAAATATCGATTTTTCTCTTGTTTGTTCACAATAATATTTTTTCAACCTATTTATTACTTTAATTTTTGTTGTATATCTTTTCGAGTAAAATATGCTAAAAACCCTTTTACTATTTTGACACAAAAATTAACAATAGCTTTTTGTTAATTTAACTTAAAAAATTCCTAGGATACATTTTTTATTATCCCATCAACTCTGTACATTCAAATTAAAATTTAAAACTAAAGGTATAGACGAAAATAACACTGCGAGAGCGCATTGGTTTTGGACTATCCCGGCATCCGCCTGGAATTAACGAGAAGAAACCAAAAAATGACTGATGAGCCTCTAGAATTCTCCTTTAACAACTGATTGTTTTCGATCGATTAGTTTATTCGTAAACGAGTTTAAATGTTTATTTCCAGGAGTCGAATCTACCAACTACCACATCTCTACCAACTACCACCAGAATTTCATTTTAACATCAGACTCTATTTTCGTCCGATTTTCCCTCCAATCCGAACCATCGTGCGTCGTCGTCGCCGTCGCCCCGCCCCGCCGCCTGCCGGCAGCAATTGAAGGCTCGTCAAACCACTCCCCGCTTCCTCGGCGCGGGGCGACCGGTGGGCGGTAATTGCGGCAAAAACGCCTCCGGCCGCGCCTGCAGAGGCGGCTCTCGACCCGCGAGGGAACCGAAATAGACGCCTGGGCAGACGCGTTTATCTCCAGGCGTTCCATCGCCGCCGGTGGAGTGGGGTGGTGTGGTGTGGTGTGGTGGCGACCGTATCAACCGCGGGCGGCGCCTGCGAACCAGCCTAATGGAACATTCGTGAGCGCGCTCGCCCCGAGAAGAAGTCACAGATCGGTGAGCGTTTAAATATTTACGGGCGCCGCAGATTGTCGATGTCCGTCTGTCTGTTCGCCCGTCCGTCCGTCCGTCCGTCCGTCCGGAACGTAAACACGCGGCGGCCCGGCTGTGTCGTTACGCGAAGCGTTCTGGGCGTCTCGTTACCGTATCGAAATAATAATTAGCAATAATTACAGCATTACGTGGCGCGAACGAGCACGCAGCGAAAGCGGGGTGTGGCGACGGGGGTGGTAGGGGGGGCGGAGGGGTTGTTTATACGAACGAGGTGGTGAGAGAGGCGGCGGTGATGGAGGCAAGCTGTAGTTTAGGGCCAATGGAGAACGCGGCGATGGCCAGCGGCAGAGAAGGCAGGGAGGCGGGATCGATGTGGAGGCGCAGGGAGGGATGGAAGAGCTGGGGACGGGAGGACGAAAGTGGGAAGTGGGGACTTCGGGGCAGCAGATGGGTGGAGGAATGTCGAGTGGATTAAAGAGGAGGTGAGGTGGGCTGCGGGTTCGATAGTATGATGGAACTGGTGGATGGAGCGGGGGGGTTGGCAGGGAGAGGGGGAGAAGGGAGGCGGGACGGCGAGGAGGTGGGACGGCAGAGGAGGCGACGGCAGAGGAGGCGGGGACGGCAGAGGAGGCGGGGACGGCAGAGGAGGCGGGGACGGCAGAGGAGGCGGGGACGGCAGAGGAGGCGGGGACGGCAGAAGGAGGCAGGGACGGCAGAGGAGGGGGGACGGCAGAGGAGGCGGGGACGGCAAGAAGGCGGGGAAAGGGACCGGGGCGGGCCACGGGCGGCGGGGACGTCCAAGGCAGCGGGGACGACGATTGGGGCGGGGCAGGTAGCGCCCTTACCACCGCGGTCGCTCAGAGGGAGAGCCGATGGGTGGGGGGCGACGGCAGGGGCGGCGCATGGGGCCCCCCGGGAGGGAATACTGGGGCACGTCGCGCCTGCGAGCGTGTTCATACGCGACATCTACGTCGTGTCCACGTCGCCTCGGAAACGACGCGTTCATATCTTTAATTTTCAGCGCGACACGCCGGTGTAGTTTCTAGTTGAATCAAAATCATGGCAAAGTGGACACCAGATTTTTTTATGTTTGACTAAGAAATTCTTCAATGAGTATTCTGGAAATAACTTTTTGTATTTGTGAATGTAATTCGTTACGGATTATAGTCCTTTTAAATACTATACAGTGCATTCCATAAAATTGATTTTCCAAAAAATTGACATTCCAAAAAATAACTTTCGAAACCAAAAACTTTAAAATGCGCATGGTTTTTGAGTACATGTCCGTTCATATATTACGTTTCAATCATCAATATTCATTATAATCACATTTTTCAAATTTTGCAGCTCAATCATCATGCATGATTCAGAGACAATTTCTTCGTTATTTCCTTGTAGTTAAAATAATATGTAATACACTCTGCTAAAATATTCTTGCAACGTGAGAGAATTCTGCACTGCCTTATAGTGATTATTGATTAAAACAATACAACACTCCATATTTTCTAGACTAACAGAATTGAGCTAAGTCCAGTCAGATGTTTTGAGATTCACAGGCACTAGTGAAACTTGGAACTGTCTTGAAATTTAAATTTCACCGAATTCCCGTGTAAACATTTCTAACGACAGAAAGCTTCAGATGTGCGGATACGTTCCGCGTACGTTTGCATTTCTGCGCAACATCGCTCGCATCCCCTCATCAAACAGCTCCAGAGCGAAGTCGCGCGATGACCGCAGCGCGCTCTCGCGCCGGAAAAAAGCGCGCACCCAAAGCCCTCGGCGGAGCAAGAAGTCCACGTCAAGCGGAGAGCGGCTCTCGCCGGGGGCTACAAAGAAAGACGGACCGCCTCCGCTGCCAACGCCCCACCCCCGCCCCGACGCCCCCTACACATCGGCCTCCGCCACTCTGTCACCGTCCCCTCCAACTTTGCATCGCCTCCGTTGCGGCTCGGCCTCCCCAATGCCACAGCTACCTCGCGTCGCAGGTTGCTGGTTGGTTGTGGTGGGTTGGTAGTGATTACGACGCGTCAACTTCGGGTCATTAGTGCCGTAAGTGTAGTGTATGTTTTTCCTCGGAATCTTCCCCGGCTGGATGCCGAGATCCTGCGTCGACCTACCGTCGCCTAGCGGGATTTCTCCAACCAGCTCTCTCCCACCAGCGGGCATCGCCCCAGTCGGACAAACTCTAAGCTCCCTGACCGGTCTCCCAGAATATGTGGTAGTGTAGTGCATATTAGTGTGTGTGTGTGTGTGTGTGTAAGGGGAGAGGATAGGACAAGGAAGAGGAATGAAAGTTCGCGCGCGGTTCGTGGCCCGTTTCTTAGGATACTGCTTCGGCCCGGGAGCGTCGGTACAACCCCCCCTCCTCCCCGCTTATGCTGTAAATATCCGCGGGCGAGCGGCGAGTGCCAGTGGGAGCGCGCTGCGGACACCTACCGCCCCCGCACCGCCTTCCGCTCGGGGGCCTCGCGACGGAGATGTTCGCGCACAGGTATGTTAGTTAAATTTGCTGGCCTCGGATTAGCGGGATTCTACTGTAGTTGAAATGTTATAGAGAAACTCTAAGAATGGACCAGTTTAACTGGTCGAGAAACGAACATCATGCAGGGCGATGACATTGCAAGAGGTAGTGATGAACCCATTTGCAAATGAGCTAATTGTAAACTAACGAAAAGACAAAACGAGTGCATTGACATAATCTGCAGTAATGTTGCCAACAGTGGCCAAGCAGTAGATGTAATGAGGTCCCATTTAATAGTAATCTTTCTATACTAACAGCGGGAACTGGTTGTATAGTGACATATTCGTTGTTGGGGCGTTATTTGGTGAGTCGCGATTGATTATTGTGATTTTGATCGACGACACATCGAGTCGCGAGGGATTGTTGAGGTGTGACATATTTTTGAGACGAGATACAATGATGAGTAGTGAGCTTGTTGACACTTGACCCAGTGCTGACTGGTTGTTAGAACGTAACTAGTTGTTGAGTGGTGACTATTTTTTGAAACATTACCGGCTGTTCAAATGTTAATATTTGATAATCATGATAAAAAAATTCTCTCTCTTTACTTGGTTTATTGCGATTACCCTGACAACTATTTGATGTCATGTATTCTAAATGTTTCATTACAAGAATACTAGTATTATTCTAGTAATATTCAATAAGTTTTGTAACGAAGAAGAAGGAATTAATGTTTTAGCGTTCTATTCCTACCTGTTTCGCATCGGTTATTGCTTTTGTCGAATTTCAGGAATACTTGGTAAAATAAAGTGGGACGTGGATTTTGAAACAAGGAATAAAGAATTTGAATAACGAATCTTAGCCGATGGTATCTGATTGAAAGTCGAAATAAAAAGTATTTTGACTATTCAATAAATAATTCGGAACATTGCGGATGTGCAGAGCTTTGTTACTAATGATTATGAACGGTACACAGCAAATCAACATGCGATTCTTTGTACTGGTATGCAGCTTTTATTTGTAAGAGGCACAGCTTCTTCATTCATATAACGAAGTTAGCATTGTGTTAATTAAATATTTCATGCTATTCCTATGTATCTGCATAACAGTTCAAGGAGACGTTTTATAATACTGTGGTGTACGGGAAATCGAGCGTAAAAACCGTAACTATATTTGTTTTCAATATGTACAAATTAATTCATAATTTATTTAAGCGTCACTACGATATTTAGCATTCCTTATACTTTGATAAATCAAAATTAACGCTTAAGTGACCCGAATATTCCAAACAATGACATATCAAATTGATAAATTACTTTAGCGTGATTTATATGACATAACATATTCGATTCAGTAACTAATTCTCACGTTGTTCGTGACATTTGCTAATCAAGTTGGTTTTCCTAATCAGTAAACTAATTCTATTTAGCATTGATTGGACGATTTAATGTGAAAATGTGTTAACTCACTTCATCCAATCGAGATACATTTACAACTATTAATAGTTAAAGTTTTCATTCTACAAGTATTGAATAATAAACATTATATGTAACCACGTCGTGTTTTTCTAGTTTTCTTCTTTTGCAGAATATCACACCCAAATAACTTTTCCTCATAAAATTCTATAAAATACCTAGAAACATTTGTAAAAGAATAACAATGAGAAAGTTCAAGGTTTGTCCATAATAGAAAACAATTTTATTATGATACTCAAAAGATGAATTAAACAAAATTCGAAAGTGTTTCAAAATCATACACATCCAAGAAGACAAAGCTCTTTTTCCCGGCAAATAGATTTTCCTGCGACGTCTTTGACATAAGATCCTGTTGGAGTCACCGACACTGCTGAAAGGAAGTCGGGCAGAGAAGGGATAATCCCAATATTGTTTCGAAAACAAAACGAACGCCCAAAGCGAAAGGCAGCAGGTTCTCGGAAAGATTTCCAGTTCTCAGAACATTCTCTTGCGAAGAATATCTCCGAGATGTTCTTGCCTGCACACGTCTTCCTACAAATTCAACAGAACTAATACAAATTCTAAATCCTTTCCGAGTCCGTGTACGCAGAATTTTACATTGTCTTTTCCAAGGCACTACTAGTCATATTACGGTTTTTATCTGCAAACTACTCTAACTACACATTTACCATTACTCCGTTAATTTTACTCTTCCAATTTAATTAAAAAAATATTACTTCTTCTCTAGAAATGTTAGGTCAAGAACGATGAAGTAAAAGATTTATGAGGGATTTGCAGTCATGCAGAAATGAATTGTTTATTCAAGACACGTGATGAATTACAATTCTCTTTGAGAGGTATTGATGATCAAGAGGGCAATTTCCTTCTGTAAACCTAGTGCTATCTATTAGGGTCAATAAGATGAAGATAAAATCTCTTTGAAACAAATTGCTTAAAGTTTGTGTATTTGAGGTATCTATGAACTGCTGAAAATACAGTACAAAGGTCGACAAAATATGGATCTACATATACTGACTGTCCATCACTTAGTCACAAAGTGAAATTACGTACTAATATAATGTTTCGTGCTTCCAAGACTATTTCTTTACATCTTGTGAATAGAATATATTAAATTTTTGGCTTTAAAAGTAAGAAAAAGGAATAGAACAATCTGCCGATATTCAAACGCAGTTTTTCAAGACTATTAATAATACAATATTCTGAAATCTTACATTTCACTACTTTCATTCAAAAGTTCATTTTTTAAAACGAAAATTATGTCGACGTACAATCAATTCTTTTTTGTCAGGATAAAAATGGCTCTATTACAAATAAAAATATTCTTTATTATCTGTATCTGTGATACATATGCACTGTTTCGTGAAGGGCATATTTTCTGACTCGTTTCATTTATGTCTTCTCAATTTTATTTGAATATATCTGTTTAATTTGACATTTAATATGACAAAATTGCACCTCAAAAAAGGGGTATATCTTATGCCTAAGTTTTCGTCTTTCATCAAGTGTTTTGTCACAAACACTCTCTTAATTTTCAATCTAAATTCACATTCTGTCCTATGTTCACTGGATACATTTATCGAAAAATTACTTTTGCAATGCAGTCTGTCCCATACTCTTAAAATACAGCAGAAGACGTACGAGTATATGATTTATTGTATTAGAAACAAATCCCCAATTTCATTCATCGAATTATAACATCTTCAGCTACAATTCAAAATTACAAATCTCCGACAATCGTAATGATATTTTTCGGCATTAACATTCATGTCCGCGTTAGTGGTAATAGTCAGATGCACTTTAGATTTTGACAATATTTTTCAATGATACACTATTTTCTAGGGAAGTCGCATACAATTCCTGGCATTCGATGTGTTTGCATAAAGTGTAGTATAACAGAGGGCGTGGCTTGTCCAGCGAGGTATATCCTATTCCAAACGCTCCATCTTTTCTCCACCAGATTTCCCGTCTGTGAGGTGGTGGGCGATCTGGTGGGCGTGTGCGACTGCGATTCCGACTACGCGACGATCAACCAATATCACGTTATTGGAGCCCCATGTGTGTCAATCGTAGTCTTAGAGCATCAACCCCTACTGATGAGTTACATACGTAACGTTGATTGTGGGAGGGTAAGTCAATAGATAGTTTATAGAGCGGTCACAGCTGTCAGACAATTTTTTAAAATTTAAAATAAAAATTTAGCGCATGCGCACTTCATGGTATTTTTCTGTGCGATTCAGTTATCCATTGACCTCTTCACCGTCTGCTCTGTTCCTGTTCTTTGGCACGACATGTCGCGACAGTCCGCTACGGGCTTGGGCGACCAGCGGTGACCCAAGCTTTCGGCCACTCGTGTGGTTAGCACGAAGACATCCCTTCACCGTGCATACTGGTCGGGTACTAAACTTTGGTCAGCACCATAACCTAGACTTTCTCATCGTCACCCAGCAATAGATACTGGGACATTAAGTAAGGAAAGCGCTCAGGTATAATTTGCCTTGCCGGTAATCGGACCTGGGGTAGTGCCGTGGAAAGCTACCAACGAGCCACCGGGGGAGGCCCACCGTCTGCCCTCCCGCCCCATATCACCCTCTGGACCCCCTCCGTCCGTGCCCCGGCGGCACGCGGACTCCCGCATTCCCCATGTCCTCCCCCTCCCACGCGGTCCCAACCCTCACGTGCCTTCCCCTCCCCTCCTTGTGCCTCGACCTCGCTGCGTCATGCGCCGCGCGTCCCGCCTCGCGACGTCGCCGTCGACACGAAATTAACATTCTTCACATCTAAGGAAAGTTTTTATACATAATACAAGTCTGGAAATTCAATTTCACAACATTCTGCGCCCGCTATAAGAAGATTTTAAAAATACAAGACTTCACTCACAGCGGGCGGGGCGGAAGGAGCTCGGGACGGGTTCAGGAGCTTCTTAAGCGCGCTCGCTGGAGCATCCCCACGGCGGCAGTGGTGGTGATGGTGGTGGTGGTGGTGGTGGTGGTGGTGGTGATGGTGGTGATGGGGTGGGTGGTGGCAGTGGTGATGGTGGTAGAGGTGCTGGTGATAGTGGTGGTGATGAAAGTGGTGGGGAGGGTGATGGTGGAGTTCTTAGTGGGGGTGATTATGGTAGTGGCGGAGGTGGCGGTGATGTTGATGGTGGCGGTGGCAGTGTTGGTGGTGGTGGTGGTGGTGGTGGTGATGGTAGTGGTGGTGACGGTGATGATATTGGTGGTGATGGCGGTGATGATGGCGGCGTGACAGTGGCGATGATGGTGCTGGTGGAGTGCGGTGGTGGTGATGGTGGTGGTTGAGGAGATGTGGTGGTGATAGGGTGGCAGCGGCGGTGGTGGTGGTGGCGGAGGGACGGTGACGGTGGTGGTGGTAGGATGGTGGATGTTAATGGAAGGCGTGGCAGTGAGCTGGTAGTGGCGACTTCAGTGGCGGTGGTGGTGATGCGGTAGTGATGGAGGTAGCATCTACGGTGGCGGCAGAGCATTTTTATGGCCCTGCTTTGCGTTGGCTGCCGACAAGAGACCTCTGAAATGAGCCGCCTGTGCTTTAGGCATCCAGGACCTGACGTAAGGCATTGAGGGCGTAGCTAAGAACGTTGTTAATGTTGTTTGAGCCCACAGATCGAGAGGAATATGCAATGCCATTAGCATAAAATAATCAGAGGTATTGTCGCAGTCAATTCAAATGAAAAAGTTATTGTGAGTGGGAGATACACAAGACTCACGTTATGAATTGAACGAAAGTATCGCAAACGATATGTGACCCCTTGTTGGAACACTGCTCCAGTATTTTTTCAAAAATCGATAAAAATGATTCAGAGATTGATGTCTCAGAGTTTTTTCTCAGAATATAAGTACTTTATTCATCGATATTACATAAACTATTATCGCCATTCGAACTCAAGGCATCTAATATGCTCAATTACAAAGCAAACGTACTATACATTGAACGTACTATCACACAAGATTTGTACCACTCGAAATGGTAGTTGTTGAATAATTTCTTTGTTATTGAACTCGTATACTTCCGTAGCGTTGGGAAGCAATTATGACTTGTTCGTAGTACTGAATGATGTTAGAATGATTTGTACCGAATTATATACGGCAGTTAGTTGTCACGGGCGTTCCCATTATTAATCATGATAATAAATTACAGACATTCATTTGTTGTTCCATGCAGATGTCATTTTGACAATAAATGTTGTAAGCCAATCGCTTGTACTTACACATTGGAATAGAAATATTCAAATACAAGTCATCCAACAACAAATGATTTCCCCAAATGTTTATTGAAGTGCTAATTGAAACGGTTCAAAAAATAAAGTAAGATATGTATGGAAATCACGGAACTTAGAAATTTTTTGAAACCACTTCAACATCATATAATATTTCAATAGTTGTCGTTCCTAATATTATTAACAACGAAAACCAGTTCTAGAACAAAATAAATACTACGACAGATAAAACTGTACGCTTACGTTTACGAGTCTAATTCAAATGCGAAACGCACGAAGATATAAATTTGACCCAGGAAACATTGCGGTATGTTGGGGTACATCATTAATACAAGTATGCAATAGTCGCCAACATAGAGTAGTCTGATCCTGAAAGCAATCTGTTCGATCACTTTAATATACAGAATTTAACACTTCAAACGGACATGCAATTAGCAAATATTCCGGATTCCCAGGCAATTCGCGGCCGACGCCACACTCGCAGGTTCATTTGAACGATCGAAACTCTTTCGAGCGCAACCTATTCGTATCGACCTTGTTATACGCAATTTACGTTCATTAAAGGTTCATTTTCACTCGAAAACGTCAATTTCCTTAGAGCAATGCATTTCGATCGACAGGTTCGGTGTTGGTACGCGGTTAGGTCACTCACTGGACAAAAACAGTAGCAGACCGCTCGATCAGCCCACTACCCGGCATTCCGACGCTAAGTGCTGGTGTCAGTTGAAGCCGGAAAAAAGGTTTTTCCAATAGAAACGTCAATTAGTGGTACCACTCTATTTGGTCAAGAGTCTACGACGTAGCTACCACTCCGAATTTCTATGGAACACTCCGGTTAGAGAAATAATCAGAAGTCACATATTAAAAATCTTTAGGTGACATTTAACGTTTTAATGACAATGTATCATTTTTGTTTAAAATTAAGTGTCATTGGTACTCTCTGGGGAATCTACAATTTCATGGCAATCATTATTACTGGCTTTACGAGGTTAGTGGCTAATAATAAATCCAAACCCATTCTGGCTGTTCATTTAACGCCTGAAATGTTAAGAAAACAAACATTTTCTACTTATTAAACTGATTAAAATAAACGTTGACGGAAAGTAAATGGGAGTGACTGCATTATGTAATTAATTTACTAGATTTTGAGATACGAAGTAAAATTTGTATCAATTTTTTTATTTGAGATCATGAATAGATACTGATAGATATTGTAAACTTAATTTTGTTGTTGATAACAAAATAAATAATCTATCGATTCCATAAGGTAACCCCTCATCCAAGAAACTACACGCGATACAACTCTGGCGATGTGTGTTATTTCACCCAGACCCTCCGAAACCAGCCGCAAAGAATCCTCATTTTAATACACCGTAGTAATTAAGTCATAAATCCACTATGAAATATGGTAACGTAAATACACGCCGAGGAAAAAGCGCATTAGCTAAAAGATGCGCAAAAAAAAAAAGAGCATCGAAACGAACGAACGTTCGTTCGTAGGAAAACTTCACGGTGCTCTTTCTAGTAATTCGAAATTTCACGCCGTGGTTCCATACATCCCGACAAAAGAGGCCGCTTTCATTAGCGTCGCGGCGCTGTTCAACTGTCACACGCGCGTCTCCCGGAGCGGTTGCGAGCGTTTGGGAGCGTCCTGCATCACCTGTCGCCGGAGCGTCGCGGCGCTGTCCCGCGAGAGTACACTGTTTGTATTTACTCGGGTGGATTACGCGACTTGACGTTCACTTGTTCATAAATCATCGTGACGCGAGGCGGTGCGCCCGCCGCCTTCTGGGGAAGGTGCGCGGGGGAGGGCGTGGCAGGTACGAGACAGCGCGGGCTGAGGGATCGCTGGAGTTGGTGGAGGGGAGGGGGTGCATGATATGATGTTTGCGGGGAGGTGAGTGCGGTGCAGTGATGGCATAGCGATAACGACGGGGCGGTGACAGTCGGTGACGATGGTGACAGCATAGACTAACAAGGAGCGTGGTATTGAGGGTGGAAAGTCTCTGATCTGGTGATGACTGAGATAGTCATAGTCGCAACACAATGAAGAGACAAAATGTGGCGGGATCATAGAGTGGTGGTGACGGGTGGTATTATGTTGAAGTGGTGATAGCGGGAAGGTGCTGACGGGTGATGGGGGAGGCAAAGTTGGAGGTGGTGGGGGGGGAGAGTGGTGACGGCCACACAAGACGAAGACCCGGGTCGGGGGTGGGCGGTGGCAGAGCCGATATTGCAGCGTCGGCGGATCCTTCATCCCCAGCGGCTGCAGCGTCCGCCCGGGCGGGCGGGCGCGGGGATCGAAGGAAACGCATGTGACGCCCTTGTCCAGATTTATGACGGCATGGGGCGGTCCACGACGCGCCCTGCGGCGGGGGCGGGGGAGGGGGAGGGGGACGTGACGAGGCACAGCGTCGGCGGCTTACGGCGGCGGCGGTCGCCGTCTCACACAGGGCGACGGCCCGAGGCGACGCTGCGATAACACGGGAACTCGAGGTTTATCCCCAACCTTGCGGCATTCTGGGAAGTAGGCCCTGCAGCTTGATTCTTGTTAGACATTTATTCGGTTACAATTCAACTTCGTGTTTCAGAATTTACTCCTTGTTACTGTTTTAATGGTACACACATTTCAGCTTGGTTTATCTCAACTTCAACCTGAGATTTGTGTGAGTCGTGTATATGCTATGAAAAGGATCTCGGTGATTAACAAACTATTAAACTATGTGACAAGTTTTTAAAATATGTTAATACTTAGATGGTATGAAAAATCTCTGTGCAATGAAATATGAAAAAGTTTGAAGAAGACTATATATGTTTCAGGGAAACGGGTTATAACTGAATACCTTTGATTGCCTACCAGCACAAAAGAGTAAGGTTGACGCGTTTTACGGTTTGCTCACTACTATGATAAAATATAATCACAGTATTAAAAAAACAGAAAATCCGCCATTTTCTTTCTTTTGATAACTACATTGGAAATTCGAAAGATGAAAAATGTGCAATTGTGACAACTTTATTTTTTTAACGCACACAAAATTTATTATATAATTTATTTTTCCTTCGCGTAAGTTAGTTTACCTGATGGTAAGAAGTAGTAATTAAGACAAAGTACAAGAAATGTCGTCTAAAAAAACTGCGCCTTTAGAAAATCAAACCAGTTAACTTCATTAGATAGATAGAAATTTATTCTACAATTGGGCAGATGATGCCCGGTGGCAGAATGCAAACCGGGCATTAAATGATTATTTTGCATTTCCGGAGGCGCTTCTACTTTGTTTATTTTTTCCGTGAGTGAAGTGAAGGGTTGTTTCTTTCCGTAAGTGGAGGGGAGCCGGCGTTCTTCTCCAACAAGAACATCAGATGCGGCGTCGACCTACATGTCGGGTTGCGGGAGTTTCCCTCTCCAGCCATTTCCGACACAGAAGCATCGCCCCAGCCGTGACAATATCTAAGCCATCGACATTTATTCCATTATTTGGCGACCGTTTCCATGCCATCGACGGGGTTGAGCTCTCGCCAGATTTGCATGCGAGAGTGATTGTCCGGAGGATACGTCCTGTTTTCACGTTTCTCACATAGTTGGGGGGGGGCGGCGGCGGCGGCGGCGGCGGCGGCGGCGGCGGCGGCGGCTGCGGCGCGGCGTCGCGGCGCCCGGTGCAGCGGTCAACTGACACTGACGCCGACGTCGCCGCGCCCCCGTCGCCGGCGCAGCGTCGCGACGCCTGCGTTCTGGGAAGGAACTTCATCGCGACGATGAGCTAATTTGGTGTTGTATTCGGCAGGATTCTCCGTATGCTAGCTGCGACGAATAAATAAACACTATTCACGCTTTATGCCTTCGTGGAAGTGCTCGGCTTCAAAGCTACAGCTCGCGGTGCGTGGTAAAAATGTGGTCACAAGCACGGTTCAGTGGTGGCCACAGCCTGATGCAGTCAGCAGTAATTATGCTGTTTATCTTGTTAGCGGTTAATAACACACGGCTGTACTTGTGTGAAGGAAATTGCCGTTTGCTGTTCAGCCGTGTATTTAGTTAACTTGGTACATCAGAATATTGGGTTTTGTAAGAAATTTCTTAAAAACTAACAAACAAAAACATGATAGATTATATTTATTTTCGCCCAAGTTCACCTTCTTTTAGAATCAAAAATTTGAGGTATGAAAGAAAAAATAGCATAACAGAAATCATTTCCTAGAATATGATATATTAATTAAATCCATTTAAATTTAGTTTTTTTTGGAATGAAACAGGATTAACTTTATATATGAAAAAAATCTAAATATCATTTTTAAATGTTTGTTGTAAGTACGTAAATAATTCTGGAATATTCACATGTCTAAAGGCATCATCAGATAGTAATGATCTAAAAAGTGTTGTGTAATTATATTTCGTAAACCTCCGTTACCTTATATTCTAATTGCGTCTTACATTACACCTGATGTGACTCAAGACTTCAAAATAAAACATTTTATTGAGAGTTTTATTAGAACTGGAGCATTATTGGCAAAACTGGGCATTCAGGACA
Organism: Teleogryllus oceanicus; assembly: GCA_964035755.1. Classification (NCBI taxonomy): domain Eukaryota; kingdom Metazoa; phylum Arthropoda; class Insecta; order Orthoptera; family Gryllidae; genus Teleogryllus; species Teleogryllus oceanicus. The sequence goes on along the minus strand of CAXIVR010000002.1, from coordinate 227,353,042 downwards.
CTCATTCAACAATAAACCATTCAATAACGAACCCGGTAGAATGAAAAAGACAGCACAAGTTTTACTGCGTAATAATATTTATTTGGTATGAACTTTTACTTGCTAGTATACGTAGAAGTCCCAATTTTGACCAAATAAATACCACCAGTTCTCCTTCCGTCACGAAGTCCAGATCTCCCAACCCGCGCCTTGTAAGCTCCTGCGCCATGCGCCGCCATCTCCAAGCACAAAAACAAACAGCGCGGGAGCGGCTATTAAAGAAGATGGCGCCTGCGAGCAACAACGCACGAGCCACGGGAAAGCCTGCGAGGATTCCTCCTCGATTCATGGAATGAATGATTGTTAGTAATTCCGGGTGTGTCACTACGGTCATTAGTCCCGTACGTGTAGTGCGTATTTTTGCTCGGGAGATGGCGGTGGTCTTCCCGCGCTGTATGGCGAGATCCGGCGCCGTCCTACCGTCGGCTTGTGGAGTTTCCCCCTAACCAGGAATCTCCCACCAGAGGGGGCACCGCCTCAACCGGGACAAGCTCTAAGCTCCCGACCGGTCTCCCGGCAAGTGTGGTAGTGTAGTACATATTAGTTTAAGTGTGTGTTTGTAAGGGGTGATGATAGGACAAGGAAGAAGTAAGAAAGATCGCGAGCGGTATGTGGCTCGTTTGTTAGGGTACTGCTCCGGCATTCGCCTGGTGTTGATTGGAGAAACCATGGAAAACTACCGATCAGAGCAGCCGGCCGTTACTCGAGTGACTTAAGTTGATGCCCTGAGCCATCTCTCCCGGTGATTCCTCCTCGCTCGATAAAACGCCCCCCGCAGGTTGCGAATTGACAAGTGAGAGGCGGGGATATCGCGCAACATTCCGTGCCCCTAGAAACGTTTATGCCCTCTGGTAGAAAAAGTATTCCTTTTTGTGGGAATGTTGATGAGGTGTTATTGATATTATTCAAGAATGAAGTGGCTGAAGTCATATTTGTCAATGACGAGACGGCAAAGCCGACGAAATAAAACTAAGTTGATAAAGAGTACTTCAATTATTTCATTCAAGTATTACTAATTTCTCTTGTCAGGAGCACAGCATTAATCCACATTAGGTTCCTCGATGATGATTTCAACACTGAAATATTCAAATTAAGAAAGCAAATCAAGAAAACATTCTCGAGAGCATTTTGGAATATTTCATTGTTTCGGAAGTGAAAATGTTCTTCGTTTCACTCGTCAATTCTTCGATTCGTCTCCTCCTGGTTTTACTGTCTCCCTCCAGAGATAATTGTGAATTCAGAGCCGGTATAGATACACCGCATCAGTGCACGTCAACTATTGTTACGAATTTTGTGATATTGATGTTATAAAATAAACTACCGTAACGTAAATAAAAATACGAATAATACCCTTCCCTTATTCTCTACTCTCAGAACAGACTCAGAAGCACAGCCCACAGTCTGCATTACAATTTGCTCATTTGCCAACGGTCTTGTAGGGCTAGTAATTTATAATTTTAACGTTCAATTTAAATAACACCCAGCAAAATGCCACTTTCGTAATCCAACCTCTCCCACCCGCCCCAGATCCACACTCCCACACGTTCACTTCCGCTTCGCGCCGTCAGGTGGGTGGGGCGCGGGCGGGTCCGCGGTCAGCGATGAAAGTGAAAGGACGGGCCGCTCTCGCCCACTCATTTTCACCGGCACAATAACACCTCCGTCTCGCCTCCCACAGCCCCGCCTCACGGTGGAACACCCAGCGCGTTTGCTGGCTCTGCACCACACCTCCCCGCCACGCCGACGCGTGCGGGGTGAGCCAACCTTCTAGTGTCTCCCCGCCCGACGCTGTTGCAGCCTACTCACCACCTCCTCGTCTGCCATCCCCGCACCTCCTTTGTTCAACCCGTACCCTTCCAGCCCGCTCACACCCGACGTTCATCGCCCGTAGTCCAACGCTGTCCATCATCCCACACCCATCCTACTCTCACCCGCCGTGCACGTTATACTCCCACACTCCGTCCATCCGTCCACGGGGTGTTCGCTCTCTCTTCTCCCCCTTCCCTCATCTTTCGCTCCTGTTGCCACCGCCCACCATCTTGTCGCCGTTCCGTCCATACCCCGCCACCCCGACCTTTCGCTCGCCAAGCACTCACGTACCGATGCCTTCCCAACTTCTTCCTGCTCACCAGCCACAGTTCGGTGGATTACTTGCGGCCACGTTAACGGCTATTATTATTATTCCTATATGTGTAGTGAAAGTGTTATACCGTCAAACGGCGGTGTTTCTCCTCTGATGTATTGTGAGATGCGGCGACGACCTAGAAGTTGGCTTCTGGTGGGTTTCCCCCCTCTACGTATCTCCCAGCCGCTGGGCACCGCTCTAGCCGGAAGAAACTCTGGTCTCACGACATTTGTGGCAATATAGTGCATTTCGGTGTAAGTGAGTGTAAAGGGATAGCTCAAGGGAGAAGGAATGATCGCGCGCGGTCCTTGGGCCCTTTCTCTGGGTAGTGCTTTTCCATTCATATTTCGTCCCAGCTGAACTGAATTGAATTTGCCTTAATTTACGTGGCGAGACTCAGGCCATGAGGCCTGCTCTTCCGTCTGACCACGCAAATTTCGTTACACTCCTTTCACCAATCATGGGAGAATGAAGGTATTACTTGGGCGACGAAACAGGCGATTTGAATTAAGCTCAGAGGCATCGTTTAGGCTTGAGGATCTTTTACATGCAGTAAATGTACTAACATGGGACAGCCGGCTTTACTTCCCCTCCGAAGGAAGGTGTACGAAGGATTGTTTCGCCCTTCAAAATCCACTGCTTCGATCGGGTTTGAACTCGCAAACTTGGGTATAGCAGCCCTATACGCTAACCGCTACACCATCACCGCCGCAAAACCGCATCACCACCGCAGCTCCCCACTTTCCAGCCCGTCCACCCGCATCGTCTCACTCCACGCCCCCTCAGCCCGTCCGCTCCCATCGCTCAAGAATATCAACCTTCCTCCTTCCAAAACCCACTGCCCGTCCGCTCAACGCCCACCCGCGCCGCTAATGTATGCAGGGCCGGTGATCGATTTTTTCCTTTTTTACGCCTTTTTTCCCCTTCCCCAAGCTCGCTCTCTCCGTAAATGTTTGGATTTTGAGTAAACTTTTGCGGAATCGGCGTCGCACGATTGATTCTGCGAGAGAGGTAGGGCGCGTGTTGCGGCGAATGAGAGAGAGAGAGAGAGAGGGGGCAGAAAAAAAGAGAAAGAGGGCGTGCGGAGCTGGTGGCGGTAATATTTCGAGATTCGGGAAAACGCTCGCCGATAACGCCGCTGATTTCGACGTGCGGTTTGGGCGAGTGGTTGCTAGGCTGAAGTGTTTTCACGCGATGCGAGTCTATATTGGACGGTGTACCTGCAAGCCACGACGTACCTCTGATAAATGTACGACGAAACTGGTTAGTAGAAAAATAAAAGTAATATTGCAGCTGAATTAAAGTTGGAATAGTAAAAATTATTTCACAGTGTCGAATATTCATGCACAGACGCATTTAGACACAAATATCGTTCATATATAGGTGGGGCAAGCCTGGTAAATATTTTGGTCGTAATTGACATGAATAAATCACATTTATGGGTTCGTTATGTGAATTAAAGGAAGTTCAACAATTAAGCTAATGAGATACATAAGTCCAGAAAAATAACTCAAACGTCTGAAAAAGGTACATTTAGTCAACACCATTGTTCAATAATTTTTACAGTAATAGGTGTGAAAATATGGTGGATAGTTGGAACAACAAAATAATTATTTACGATAGCACGAACTACTTGGCTTTAATAACAATCGACAAGAAGACAACCTAATAGAAAAACAAATTCGCCTGCATTCCTGTACTTAGACCAAGTTCGTTTTTATAGCCGAAAGAGAGAGAGAGGATACATCACGAATTCTACATTATTATTACCATAGCAACACACAATAAGAAGATACTATTTCTGGAATTCCAAATACAAAAGATTAATTTCACTATAAATAACAAATAATCGGATAATCGAATAATCGGAAATCACAATCCTCGATGATAATACATGCGTAATTTACACACACGAATATTCCCATGCACTTAACTGTAACCAACAAAAATGAACTGAGCACTTCCTGCCGCCAAATAGTTCAAATCACAACAAAAGGTACGGTCTCCGCCCCCCCACACACACACACATCACACACAAACGCAAACACACCTGAAACGCGTTCGCGTTCCCAACTCCGTCAGACTGCAACGCTTGCCCGGATTTTAACTAATTGTTAATTAAGGTGATGTTCTACGTTTTGTCGCCCGATTTGGTCGCAACACACGAAACACGGCGAGCGCGGGGGCTCCTGTATTAATTAAAATCATTCCGGCCGAGCGTGTTGGACGAGTGCTCGGCTTCGGTCGCATTCACGCGCCGCGTGTTTGACACGCGCGAACGATTCACGCGCCAGTGGCGGAGGCGGTGGCGGCGAGGCTCAGTTCGACAGCCCTGTATGGGGCGCGTTCGTCAGCTGCGGTGGAAAAAATGCCTACTGTTTTATGCGTGTTGTTACGTATATTGAAATGGAAATTTCAATTCAAGTAACAGATTTCAATAATCTATTGAAACTTCATACATTGAATTCTTAGAACAGCGAGTTTCCTTCTTTTGAAGAAAACACACTTACACACCCACATTCTATAGAAGCGAGTAGCACAAGGTTATGTCTAAAGAAAGATGTGGAATATCTGTGGATGGATGGAGCCACATAACTAACGTCTTTTACATCATTATAAACATATGTCACCTCGTACACCACAGACATATATCGGTCTCTTTGACCAAATTAAGCTAAAATGATTCTAAAGTAGCAATATTTTATTAAATACACATCTGAATACGACTATATTTTTTTCCACAAAAGTAGGGTTTCGATAGTAATTGAATTATATTGATTCCATCATCCATTTCGGTCTCCCAAATACTAGTTTGTTCTTATAATTAATATTCTTAGTAACCGAATTAACGAGAAATTATTATTCGATTATATGAGGAGATTCTTTGTTCCAACAAATTTCGTGTTTCCACGTTCGTATTTTTGATTCGAGCTGTACCCCCTGTCGGATATGCTATTCACGTACCGGGCTGAGGAACTTACGCGATAAAGGAACCGAGAGTCCGCCCGCGACGAGTGAAGCATTATAAACACGGAAATTTTGAAGAACTTTCGGCGAGAGACTTCTCTCGCAGTTCTCGCCAACTGTCAGAAACACTGCCGGCGACGCCCGAGACGTCCGCGGAACTGGGTGTTCCGAAGGACGCGAACAATAAAGAGAAGCGAAAAGTTGCCTGCGGGGGGGCGAAATGATAAAGCCGTCACTTCATCGTCTATGTCCAGCACGTGAGCGCTCAATTAAAGCACTAATAGGGTCACATCGACGTGCGTGTTCACGTATATGAATGCGACCGCGTTGGAAGCTCTCCGTCCAGATCGATAGAAAAGAGATTGTACAAATGCTACGATTTCAACGTGGAACTAGTCTGTGAAGCCATTATGTGAAGCACTGCACGCGTCATGATGACAGATGACAAACGATTTCGAATGGAATAGGAAACGCGATAGACTGCGTGTAATTCAAGGAACTCGAAGTTCGGTCTCTGATTACTGCGTACTATTCAATATTGCGGGCACGGTTATAAATAGACAATATCTATGTATGGAATTTAGTAGCGAGTGAACACTACACTAAAGTGGATTGTGGTTTCATGTTTTCCTGGTCGTTAATTACATTAAAGAGAATGGATGCAAATGGCAGGAAAACGCATTTAAAGTATTCTCAATAATGTGATGTATTGAATTAATCTGAGTTGACAAAACATTTTTAAAATGTTTTAGCCGAAAATACAATAAAGAGGTTCTAATGTAACTATCATATTCAGTTTACAATCTCAAAGTCATTGGTGAAATGCTCCAAGTTATTTAACAGAGAAATAAATACAAAATATACTAAATATCAATTATTCACTTCGCCAATGCTACGACAAACTCATTCATAATATTCTTGAACTAATAATACATGTTCCATTTCCTACAAAAAAGGAAGGAACCTTACCTCTCATTGCACTGCTGTCAATTAATAAGCCATTGACACTAAACACTTATCATGCTATTTTTTCCGACAATAGTCATATCGAACATTTTGATATTAATTAAAAGTACCAAGTATTTCGTATATACGGATTGACTTGCATGGGATCTATTCGTCATTACGAGAAAATCAACTGGCGTAATCAATGATGAATTTAAGCTGTAAGATGTAAGATCAGCACAAACACGAATATATTGGAGAAAATACGATCATCTGTAATAATAACTGCAAGCTGATCGTTCGTATCATCAATAATAAGAAGTGCTCCGATGTATCGTAGACTTAATATCCATGGCAACTATTATGTGCACGTCACCAAATTCAAAGAATCTGTTTCCTACTCCGCGAACGAACAAAAAGCGCACGCAGCGAGGAATTCACACAAAACCTCGTGCAGCAAAGCCCGTCCTCGCGTAGTGACGAGCCCCGGCCGACGCGCGCTTGGCACGTACTAATTCCACGCGAACCGAACTGTTCGCAAGAACGCGCGCCGCCTCGGAATGCACCGAGCACTGGACACTAGAGGGGCACGCAGACAGGCACAGGAGCGAGAACGGGCATGTGGGCAGGATTGGGAAAAAATTATCTGGATTGAGATTAGGGGGAAGGGAAGGGGGGGGAGGGAAGGAAGGGGGGGGGGGGGGATAAGGGTCGGTGGACGGAGGATAGGAGCCGGAGGAAGGGGAGATGGCGGATGGGGACAGAGCATGATGCGGGATAGAATGGAGATCTAGAAGTGGCGCTTCACTATCGGGGACAGTGAACAAGACACGTGGAAAAAGAAACGGACTGGAAACGGAAGACTACATCCGAAATGGGCAGATAATGCTAGAGTTCAATATTCTGAACTAAAATATGAAGATTTTAAAATTTTCTATTTGCAGTCCAAAAGCCATATTACGAACCATTCTGTCTAATAACATCCACGAAGAAAATTCTGTTCCAAGATAGTGATAGAAAACTAAAATTTGCACATTAATTTAATATTAATAAAAAATAAGTTTTTCTTCTCAGATAGCCCAAACATGTAAGGACCTAAGAATGGAAGGAGACAGGAAAACCTGGACAGCGGGGTTGGAGATGGCGGCTATGAGCCAGGGAACTGGGACACGGGACAAATCGACGAGTGACACGGGGACATGACGGAAATTCTCGCGACGGAGGAAACAAGGGATGGGTGACACGGACACACAAAAATATTCGTGACGGGGGACCACATAACGACGCGGGACAATGGACACGAAGGCCGCCGAATCGGGAGCGGGCGGAGGTCGCGGTACGGGACCGCGGGAGCCGCGTATCCAGAGCGGCGGAAGGGGTGCGGGGGCGGCGCGCGCAGCGGACAGGCAGGCGGACGCGCGGCGTCGCGACGCCACCGCCGCCGCCGCCCGCACGCGCCGCCTGCCGTCGCCCGTTACCTCCCGCCCGCCGACTAACGGACCTCGCGCGCGGCCGGGGCGTTGAATTGAATGTGCCTTATTTTACGTGGCGAGACGCAGGCCATGAGGCCTGCTCTTCCGCCTGACCATGCAAATTCACCACGCTACGCTCCTTTCACCCACCATGGGAGAAAGAAGGTGTTACTTGGGCGACAAAACAGGCAATTTGAATTTAGCATCATTTAGGCTTGAGGATCTTTTACATGCAGTAAATGTACTAACATGGGACAGCCGGCTTTACTTCCCCTCCGAAGGAAGGCGTACGAAGGATTTTTTCGCCCTTAAAAATCCACGGCTTCGAACTCGCAAACTTGGATATAACAGGCCGAAGCCGTGATACGCTAACCGTTACACCATCGTCACCGGGGCATTCTCTCCACGCCGGGGCATTACTCCACTTGCCGAGTGTAGCATAGGGTGCTTCTCGCATTAAAAGAGCAACATAGCAAACTGTTCTTATTCTAAATTTTGCTAAACCATATTGATAACGACGTTTGTCATTCTTATCGTATGTAGAGTGTGCTGGAAAGAACAAAATGCGTGGGTGTGATAAGAGTATTTTCTATGGCAGAGGCTCTGTCACTCTACTTCTCGATCGCGCAAATCGAGTGAAGTGTACAGACGCTTCTCGCGTTAAACGAGCAACGTTTCAAAGGGTTCTCCTTCTGAATTGGACGAAGCAGTACTGATAATAACGTTTGGCATTCTTATCATATTTAGAATGTGATTGATAAGAAAATAGTGGAGCTGCGGCGAAGTATTCTCCACGCCGGAGGCTGACGTGTACTGTACAACTCGCACGAGCACACCGCGTGTAGTTGTATTATACTTGGGTTTTCGTAACGTGGCGCGTAAGGGGCTTGTCTTCACGATAGAATATAGCATGGCTTTTCGCGTCTTTCTCAGTCATGCCGCTAGATGTCGCTTGATCTGCAGCACTGTTTGTTACGGTCGCGATCATCTGTGTGGTGCTGTGGAAGAATATTTTGTAGCCGATGGTGACACTACTTTTCGCACGGGCACACCGAGCGTAATGTGAAAGCGTTTCTCGTATTACATGAACAAAACGGTTCAAATTGTTCTCATTCTAAATTTGGCGAGGCGATACTGATAATGAAGTTTGACGTTCTTATCGTATTTAGAGTGCAGAGTATTCCTTTACGGCGGAAGCTGCTACTGCATGCGTCTCGCCTGAGGAAGACGATCTACTTTTAAGGATAGAATAGAATAGAATTGAATAGACACTTTAATTTACGCATTACTACCAAATGTAGCGCCTCTCGCGTTACACGAATAAAATTTCAAAATTCTCATTCTAAATTTGGTGAAGCATTACTGATAACGAAGTTTGACATTTGTATCATCTTTGGTGGTAATAATAGACACCCTTTATTTTACCCATACTCTACTTCTTGTTCGCGACACAATAAGATGCAACCGGATTCTTCATATTTACTATAATTAACAACATACAGGTTACGATGTAAAGTATTACTGATGTGATTGTATTTACAATCAACATTTATTCTTTATTTTTAAAATGTAAATTAACATAGAAATCCATATCTGATTTACCTCTTCGCATACACTGCGGGAACGTCTGATATATTCATACAAAATTCGAATTACTGGTTAACGAAGGCGTAAGTGTCCAAGAAACTTCTGATTTGATTTGATTAAGCGTTTATTCTATACAAAGTTAATCTAATACAAGGAAATTTTTCACTTATATTAAATTTAATTTTCATCTTTTATTAGTCATTGTTTGTAGATCGACAAACATTTAAACATTTCATACGAAAGCCTACCGATGTGTCAAAGTATTCTCTGCAGCGACAGCAACTCCATTTCGCACATTTCACAGGCAGGCAAATGGGAAACATGTACCATTTTCTGTTTGAAATTTAGCTAACTATCGTGTTTTGTAGAAGAATTTTTATTACAAGTCGTATCTGATTATGAATTTAGTGCACCATACATTTTCACTATCTAACGAAGGCACCGAAATTCCAGCAGAATATTCTTAGTGTTAGCGTCAGAGCTACGTATTTTTCAAGCACAGTACACAAAAATGGAATAAAATGTTTCTTGCGATCAAATGTTTCGTTTAACGCAGAAACACAAGGATGCGGTTTAAGCAGTGATTCGTAGTATTAATATTAATGAGTCACCTGCATTGTTTGCTAATATACGCATCGAGTAACAACGGCCTAAAGCTAGCAACGAATTATTCATCGGCATAACGTATGTTTATCACAGCTTGAATTGTACGGAGCATTTAGCTACGATATTACGACGTTTCTATTTTCTATTCGTATGCAGTTCAAACAAGTATCATAATTTCATTTCATTTTGATACAAAAGCAGTATTGTCATTAGACCTAATACCAATAACACTTAAACGTTACAAAATTTACAATCTTATTGAAATCTATTTGAATGTACGGCCAGTTACACCTTACTTTATCATATTGCGTCATATGTTCTTGCAACGTATCTCAAAACACACGGTGAATGTAATGAGGAATGTATTATGACACCTTTAAATATAATGTAACTCTTTTCTCATTTCTGCCCAAGTCGCAGAACTGCATTTACAAGCTGCAAATTACGGCATAAATTCGAGAATTATTAACAGGATTCATGAGTGATCCGTAAAAACGCATTCTTACATCGTGGAATCGTATATCTCTTACTTGTAATCATTACGCCATGAAATGTAGTTTCTATAAAAGGACAAGATATTCATATTTGCATATTTTGTGATTTCATAGATTATTGGTATTAAAGCTACATTTAGATTCTTAACACCATAAGTATAATTGATATTCAATGTTCAAATCTATCTACCTTTCTAAATCAATATTTTTCGAATATTTTTTGGTTTTAAGGTTTTTTTTTTCTCCATTTTAATTCTCATAAACGGACATCCTGAACTGCTGTTCACAACTCCTTAGAGAGGTATAAGAAATATTCTCCTCAGTACGGTCACGGAAATACGTATGTTCATTACGTTCGCAGACTTTTTTAAGAGATTCATGATATATCTGAATTGTTTTGACTAATCTCATCTGCTCATACAGCACAATATTTCTACAGAATATACAACGTCTGAACATATAAGGCATGTGATTTTTATACTTCAATATGATATTCCTAGTAAAAAATGTTTTGACAGTAAATGACCGGTACATAAGGAATTACTAGGACACTTTTGTATGAAATGCTTAAGTCGCTGCAGCTCAAAGAGGTATCATTGTGTCTCTACTTTGCCTCATCATAATTTCGACATTTGAAGAAAAACGTCATCATGGGAGTAATTGCTAATTTCGGGTCTTAAATATCTCTGGTATTACATGCAATCAACCTACGTAACACTATATTTCCTCAAAACATACATCGACACAATCATGTACACTACGCAGATGTTCACGCTCCATCACAGGATTCTTTAAAAAAAAGCTATCTATATGTTCCGCACAATTTTACGAATTTTTGGTTCTGACGGGGCTCAGTCTGTGCCACCGCAGAATTTTGACATTTCATAAAAAAAGAACGGAGAACTACTTGGAGACGTTAAGTTTTAGAGTTGTGCTTCTAATTGGCAATTACTACTCTTTAGATGTAATCTACGTACATAGCACTATATTTTCTCGCAATAATAAGCCACAAAAACACGAACACTCGTCAGATTTTCACTTCGTTACGGGATTGTTAAAAAGTGCTAGGTGTTCTTTTATGAGATTCGACCCTGTCACCTCAGAGAGACCCACTCTGCCTGCGCAACGCTCAGCCTGTCGCTCAACTCACCTCTGAGAGTGGGGGCGCGGGCTCACACGAGGTACGCCTGCACGCCGCCGGGGTCCATGCACGCCCCCGAGCGCCACGCCTGCGCTTGCTGCTGCTGCTGCTGCATCTGCTGCGCGTGGTGCCGCTGCTGCGCCTGGGCCTGCGCGTGGTGCTGCTGCTGCTGCTGCGCGCTGCGCATCGCGAACGACCCCTCCCGCTCCAGCGTGGAGTAATCCGAGTCGATGGAGGAGTAGATGTGCTCGGAGGCGGGCCTCGAACCCGGGACCGCCGCTCCCGCCGCCGCGGCTGCCGCCGCCGCCCCCGCCGCCGCCATCGCCGCCGGGTCGACCACCAGCGCGTTGTGGTCCACGCCGCCCGGCCCGTCCACCGCCGCGCCGTGGTGGTAGTTGTGCCTGTGGTGCGGGCGCGGCGACGGGGTGGCGGTGGTGGCGGAGGAGTAGTTGGCTTCGTCGTCGTGGGCGCGTGGCGGCGCCGCCGCCGCCGCCGCGTCGGGGTGGTGATGGTGGTGGTGGTGGTGGTTGGCGGCGTGGTGGTTGTTCTGCTTGACCGGCGTGCGCGGCAGCGTGGGCGCGCTGGAGTACGAGGGAGGCGGCGCCACGTTGTTGGGTGCGGCGTCGTTGGTGGTGGCGGCGGCGGCCTTGAACAGCGGGTGGCTGTTGATGTGCATGTGCAGATTGGGCGACGCCGGGTGCGGCTGCTTGTTCTTCTCCACGTACGAGTGGTGGTGGCTGCCGTTGCCCACCACGCCCGAGTCCAGCGTGTAGTTGTTGATGTTCCGCCGGTACATCTTGTGGTCGCGGCCGCGGCTCGGCATGGCGTACCGCAGCCGCTCCCAGAAGCGCTTCTCCCCAGCGCACGCGGGCGCCGGTTTAGATAGGGCCTCAGGTCCGGGTCGAGCTCCGCCTCGGGCAGCGAACCCCCGTCCTCCACCAGCACCAACTTGAACACGCGGCCCTTGAGCGCCTCGTGCAACGCGGAGCGAAACTCGAACCGGGACCACTCCGTCTGCAGGAAGTTGCGCGACAAGACTAGGATCACTCGGCGACTAGCGTCCGCCGCCTCCACCACCACGGGCGAACTGCTGTGCTGCAGGAAGGCGTGGTGCGGCAGGTCGCGGTAATGCAGGCACAGCTGGAACGACGGGTTGCCGTGCTCGAGTTCCGCCACGATCGACTGCAGGACGAACTCCTCGTCTTTCGGACTGTAACACACGTAGCCGTCGTACAGTTTCTCGCGGTCCTCCGCGAGGTGCTTCGACGCCCCGCCCTTGAACTCGAACAGGCGAATGCCGTAGCGGCTATACACCCACACCCGCATGGGCTCGCGGAAAACGAACAGTAACACAGTGAGGATAAGCACGAGCACAATAGCTGATAGGGTAATCACCACCATAGGTAAATAATCGGACACTATGATGCTCTGAATGACAGATCCGCCGGAATAGTAATCGCTACACGCGGTGTTGTTCAAATCCACCTCGCGGCGCTGCGCCGGTTTCGTCTCGTTGTTGTAGCAGTAGATGTCTTCGCTATCAATCACCTTGCGCGCATTGTCCGCCACCCAGATCTGCAGCTCCTGCAGGAACTTGCAGCGGCACGACCACAGGTTGTTCCCCAACGAGATCTCCTCGAGGTCCAGGTTCAGCGTCAGCTGCCACACCGGGAAAGTGACCAGTCGGTTGCCGTCTAATCGCAGGATCTCCAGCGAGTGCAGCGGCAAAAGAGTCACGTTGCCGATAAACGAAATCAGATTGTTCTGCAGATACAACTCCCGCAGATGCGACAAGTGATCGAATTCAAAACCTTTCAGCTCGCGTATTCTATTATCTTCCAGGTGCAGGATCTGCAGGGCGTTTAGGCCGTTAAAGGTGCGGTTTTGTATCGTTTCGATGCGGCTCGCGTTCACAAAAAGGATCCGTAAATTTTTGCGTCCGATGAAAACGTGATTCTGCAACTCGCCGAAGTCGTTGCCGTCCAGGTACAGCTCCGTCGCGTCCATGGGAATCCGGCGCGGGATCTGGCTCGTCGCGAGCCCAGAGCAATCGACGACGTTCGTGGTCCACGTCTGGTCGTGATAGCACGAGCAGTTGTTGGGGCACGTCATCTCACAGTCGCACGCGTCGAAGTCGCAACAGTGGCAGAGCGCGAAACAGTGGGTCTCGTACGTGCACAGGAAGTTGGAGGGCTTCGCGTCGATGGCCGGCATCGTGGTGAGACCCCGCGAGTACGTCATAGCACACATGATATTCGCCAGATCCATGATACGCGGGTGGATTCGCAGTTGCGTGCGGTTGTTGATCATCTGCAACCACTCCATGCCGCAGTCGCAATGAAACGGGTTGCCGCCGATGTAAAACTCCGGCAGAGGTTTGTGCGGCGGCACGTCAGTCAGGCGCAACGCGTTCAGGTCGAGCGAAACGAGCGAATTGGCGTACATATCGACGCGCACCAGATCGGTCTTCTCAATGAACGTGCCGGCAGCCACCGAGGTAATGAAGTTGTTATTGATGAACAATAACTCTACACTGTTCGGGATCGACATTGCGTTTAATTCCGTGATGCGATTGTGACTAGCGTCTAGAGTCTTGATGTGCAAGCTATCCTGCCTGTTGTAATAGTTGCCTAACAGTTCTATGAAATTATCGTGAATATCTAACCACTGTAAATTCACTGGCACAAACGCGTAGTCGAACCACACTAAATGGTTATTTGACAAGTTCAACCACAACAGACTAGATATTTTTGAAAAAACACCGTCGATATCCGTTAGAAAGTTACCGTCGAGTCGGATAGCTTCTATTCGCTCGTTATGTTCAAACGTACCGCGTTCGATCTGTTGAATTTTGTTCTTCGCCAGATTAAGCACTTGTAAACTTGTGAGGTCCCAGAACATATCACTCGTGAGGTTACCTATATTGTTACCAATCAGTCTTAGCCCGTTCAACTGCTGCAAGTTGCGGAAGGAACCGTTACGCACAGTGGAAATGTTATTCTCGCCTAAGTCGAGAGTTTTTAGGAACGTGAGCTCGTGTAGGGCATCAGGCACGTCCTGCAACGAGTTCGAACTGAGATCCAGCTCCTTCAGATCGGAGCAATTACGAAACGCGCGCCCGTCTATGCTAATGAGAAGATTATTGCTAATCGTTAACTTATTCAACACAAACAACCCGTTAAACATCAACGGCCCTATTTCGTGCAGTCTGTTCTCGGAGAGATGCAACGTGTGCAGGTTGTAGAGCGGGTGGAAGGCGTTGTCCTCGATGTAGCCGATGGAGTTCTGCCGCAGGTCCAGGATCTGCAGGAAGAAGAGGTCCTTGAAGGTCCGCGCGTCCACGCGCGTCAGCGAATTGGCGCCAGGTTGAGCACAATCAGCCTATGAGGCCCACGAAGGTCCCGTCATCGATCTGGCCGCTGCTCAGCTGGTTGTAGGACAGATCGAGGTTGTGCAGGTCGATCTCCCGCAGCTCCCTGCAGGACGCGAACAGCCCCTCGGGCAGCACGTCCAGTCGGTTGTGCGACATGTTGAGCGTGCGGAGCGAGCGAGGCCGGCGAACGCCTCGCCGCCGATGTCCGTCATCTCGTTGTGCTGCAGGTGCAGCGCCTGCAGGCGCCGCAGGCGCGAGATGCTCGACTCGGAGGGCAGGTGCGGGGGGCCCGCGGCGGAGCCGGCGGTGGGCGACGGCGCCGGCACCCGCGCGGGGAGGCCCAGCGCGCGGGCGTCGCGCAGGCGGTTGCGGCTGGCGTTGAGCGCCTGCAGGATGGCCAGCTCCTCGAGCTGGCTGAGGCGCTCGAAGGCGCGCGGCGGGACGGCGCTCTCGAACAGCAGCACCTGGCTGCACTGCACGCGTAGCCGCGTCGTGCCCTCGGCCTGCAGCGCGCTCAGCCCGCCGCCGTCGCCGCCCAGCGTGCGCACGCGGCACGTCACCGACACGCGCGTGCCGCCCGACGCCGCCACCGCCACCGCCGTGTCGTTCGCGTCCACGCCCCAGCTGCACTGGTCCGGGGAGTCGTACTTGAAGCCGGCCGCCGAGGCCGGGCCCGCGCCCGCCGCCGCAGCCGCCGCCGCCGACACCGCCGCGCACAGCCACAGCAGCAGCAGCGGCGGCGGCGGGGGCGGCGCCGGCCCGGGGCGCCGCGACGGGCCCAGGCGGGCCTCCGCGACCCTAGACGCCATCCCGCACGAACGCACTGTGACGGGTGTTCACGCACTCATAGCACTCGCGGCGGAAGAAAAAAAAAAATTAAGAAATCGCGTCAGGTCCTCTCTCGCACTCTCGCCGTTAGCTGCGGCACATAACACTACGACGCGCTACAATTTTTTTTTCACGTCACGCACACTAGTATCCCGCTCTTACCCGGCCAACCACGAACCACGCACGCGTCTGCCCGGTGCAGACATGACTAGTCTCGAGCGACCGTCGTCGCGTCGTAGCAGCCCCTCTCGCGAAGGAGGCACTAGCTAGGGGAGGGGGAAGTCGGTCGGGCGAGCGGGCGATACGTCCCGACGGCACAGCTCTCTCCAGCCACGACCGGGCCACGACTGAACTCGCGGCCGAGCGGCGCGCGGTACTATATACCGCTAGGTCGCGCGCCGGCCGCCAGGCGGCAGCAGCGGCCGCGCCCGCCGTGCGCCGTCGCGGCGGGGCCCATTGAGGCGGCGCGGGCGGGCGGACGCAGCCGAACGCCCTTCGGCTCGCGCCCGCCCCCACCCCCACGGGGGTGCGACGCCCCCGATGCGCCCCCCGATACGCTGACAAATCGGCGACTCCTGACCGTCGCCGTCTGCCGACTTCTCAGCCCCCGCCCGCACGGCCGCGGTGGAGGTGCGCGCGGAAACGAAGCCCTCCCACAGAAACGCTTCATATAGAAAGATAATACGCCTATTTTAGGCCGCGTCTACGAGTTGGGGTATTAGCGACCTCATTCTCAATACATTTTCAAACACATTATTCTCACATTGGTTTTAATTGGAGCTCTACATTAATCACTGGTTGAGCTCTGATCTTCATTACAATAGCAGTACAATTTTACTCTAAACACAATTTCGGAATTACTTTATATTTCTTTCTACGGGATGATTTCTTTCATGAATTTAATAAATTTAATCTACGACAAATCTTTTAGCCCTACAGCGGGTGAGTTCACCTTGTATTTTAGTCCCCGGCCGCCGACGGTCGCCGTGGAGGTGCGCGCGGAAATGAAGCCCTCCCACAGCAATGCTTCTTATAGAAAGATAATACGATTATTTGAGGTCACGTCTACCAGTTGGGGTATTAGCGACCTCATTCTCAATTCATTTTCAAACACATTATTCTCACATTGCATTATTGGTTTTAATTGGACATTAATCACAGGTTGAGCTCTGTTCTTACTTACAATAACAGCAGAAATTTACTCTAATTACTTTATATTTCGCTCTATAGAATAATTTCTTTCAGAAATTAAACAAATTTGTTACACAACAAATTTTTTAACACTACAGCGGGTGAGTTCAGTTTATATATTAGTCAGTTTTATTCAGAATCAATAAAATGCACCGAGTTTTGCGGCTAATGATATCTGTAGCTTATTACAAATATCTTCAGCTCAGCTTTGCTTTAGGTGTTTAAATCAATTTCACTTGGAAGTAAGTGTTGTGTGACCGACGTGTAAAGTTATTTGGGCATTGTATGATTTAACACATACACCCAATGAGGAGCACCGCCTTTGGTACTTGTATTTATACTGCATATCTATAAATAATCGTAGGTTTATATTTGTCAATGTGAATTAATTCTTTCAGTTAATTGCATTATTTATTTATTTATCGTATGGTAATACACAAGGTGATATATATATATAAACACCTTATCTGCAGAAATGTAAGATATTGTACCAAAACCAAAACAAACAGAATACAATTCATAAGATACAAGTTTAAAGGCAAACATTTAAATTTTTAATGTATTCAATTGCAGCACTAGTTGCCGTCAGGAAATCTTCAAATGGTCCGTCATACGCTCTATCAGGGCATTCCGTTATGATGTGGCGTACGGTTTGTCTAGTAGTTAATTGCATTATTTTGTTTTCTTGGCCGTGTATTTGATGGGACGAGAACGCGGGTAAACATTGTGTAGAATTTAACAGACGTCTCACATCTCAGGCGCCAGTTCGAATATACGAAGGCAAAAATGTCATCGTGGTTTTTAATTATTATCTACTGAAACTTGAGTCCATCATATACCTGTTAAGTATAATTCAGAGTGATCTGAACATGAAACAAAGCTGGGAAGTTTTTTTCTAATATTAATTTAAGGGATAAAATATAATAAACTAACTAATACGCATCGAGTTTTGTTTTTACGTGTATATCTCAAAATGGGTTTAGTATTTAAGAAGAACCTCAAAAACTTTGCTACTTTCATCTGCATGAATTTCTTTATTAAACTGCATTCTCTTGTGCTCAACTTTTGGAATATTTTGCACTGGACTGTTGGAGCCAATTCCTCGGAATTTTTTATTACGTAGTATTTATGATTAAACAAAGTTTTAAGAGATTTCTTAAAAGAAACCATATATGAAATACTTATACTAGTTTTACATGCAGTGAATTTTACCGAGTTCTTGTAATGCTACATACTCTTCAGGATCAAGCGGTATGTTTTCTTCACAAAAATAATAAACAATGAAAAACACGAACGTTGTTGTCGTATTACAGGTGCATTTCTCCACATATGTACCCACTTAAACAAAAGGTTAAAATTATTTACTTCATTTACTTAATAATTTAAAATATTATATTTATACCACCGGGGCTTTTCAATCATATAATATGAAAGTATTTATTCGAAGTCTTTCATCCTACAGTCATGCAAAAGGAAGAATTTTCAGTATATATTTGGCAGCTACGATATTATTTCGAGTTCTTACGATCTGAATTCCTTAAAACCAGTGGGAAAATTCAAACCAAAATGTTTTTACTACTCTGCGCGACTTTATTGCACTAAAACCCTCAAATACGGACATGCCGCTAAATAGCTACTTCATGTTTTAATTACTCTCAGTGAATGAATCTTTATTTGATTTTTTTTAGATTCAACAGAAATTCACAGGATTAATCACAATACACAAAGAATAAAATGAGATATGAATAATTTTTATATTCAATGTCTTTTCAGAATGCGGGTACATTTCACTCGCATAATAATCACGTTCTCTTCCCGTTTACAAAACATTCTCGATAGTGTCACTCATAACATACATTTCGATTCTCTTAATGGCCGTGAGTTTTCAGCTAACAAGAAAATGTGCTACACAGCATAATCCGATGAATTGTTTTTAAAATTGATACGTTAAAGGGAACCGTAAAAAAAATTATCCTAAAAGTCACTAGAAGCGTACACAAGGTTATAGAATGCTATTAACGACGAAAATATATTTCCATGAGCTGGCACGTAAGCCAAATTAAATAAGAATTTCACTTAGATTAACATATTTCCACCTTTTGTGTAGTTGCACGATGTCGTATAATTTTCATTAAACTTAGTTCTCACCAAAAAGCGCGATTTTATGGATGACTTCAACAGAGTTACTTCTGAGAAATGTAATGACAGTCGGTACATTTCAGAAAGAAATAATTATACTAATTCAGAATTCCCCGATGTTGCTCGATTTCCGAATGTTCCGCAATCAAGTCGCAAACAACAAATACAAAAAAATGGATGGAATATGTCGCCAATTAAATCAAAATATTTTCAAATCGCCCGCTTGGAGAATGAATAAATTGTCTAGAGGCAATATTTTTTATTCATAAGTCCACAGGGCAGAAATTGGTCTGCGCGCACAATTTAACTTCTAATAACAACCCCTGATAAATGAATCGTGGTATTGACATTAAATTTAATAACATTTTTAGCGGTACATAAAATTCGAATTTTCATTTCAGACTGATACCAATACAGCTATTTTTGATGGTAGCGGGTGCCTGTATTTTGAAAACAAAAGAACTCCCGAATATGATTGCGCACTGTCCTGAAATTTTCAGCTGTTTTCTTGGATTATTCAATGCATTAATATTGTTTCCATAAAATGAAGTGTGATATTGTATGACCAAAACAAATTATTTCTATGAACAAAAAGTTGTTCGTATATTTTCACTACGTTGACACAAAAGTTAATAGTCTGATTTTATTATTTTTGAGATGTGCTATTGCTATTGCTTCGTAATAGATTCGTATGAAAATAAACGTTGTTTGGTTTACATTAAGAGAATTAAAAACCGACATTAAAACAGTTTTACCAGTCATATTTCCGTCATTAAAAAAGCAAACACTAATCTCTACGAAATAAGCTAGTTCTGCAAGGGAAATTATTTCTCTCTTTGACGTGCTTTCACTTCTGTTTTCAAGACATGTTACTATTGTTTTGTTTCCTGTGTGGTTTCGCGTTTCATACTAGGATAACGAAAAATGTTTCATAATAAAAGCAACTAAAGGAAGCATGATATGAAAATTTTAATAGGAATATTCATGCAGCTTTTAATAAAGTAGTGGATTCTTTCATACTTACAAAAATAGTGAACGTTTGTCAGAGAAATAAAAAAGAACGAAAACTGTCCAAAGGGAATTTCATGCATAGGATTGCATCTCGTGTCGTATTTTCTGCTATATCCAAAGCACTGTAGCGTTTTCGTCTGTTGAAGTCGCTCTATTTCTCTTCCATGAGTGAGAATCAGAAGATGGTGAGGGCGGCGCGGGGGCGGCGCGGGGGCGGCGGGGCGGCGGGGGCGCGCGGGGGCGGCGGGGCGGCGCGGGGCGGCGCGGGGCGGCGCGGGGCGGCGCGGGGGCGGCGCGGGGCGGCGCGGGGCGCGCGCGGGGGCGGCGCGGGGCGGCGCGGGGGCGCGGGGCGGCGCGGGGGCGGCGCGGGGGCGCGGGGGCGGCGCGGGGGCGCGGGGCGCGCGGGGGGGCGGGGCGGCGGGGCGGCGCGGGGCGGCGGGGGGCGGCGCGGGGGCGGCGCGGGGGCGGCGCGGGGGCGGCGCGGGGGCGGCGCGGGGGCGGTAGCAGGGGCGTCTTTACACGCGCGCGGTTGCTTAATCTTGAATTACGGCCATGAAGCGTCGTGAGGGGGGAGGGGGGGAGAGGGGCGGTGGCCGCCAGCCCTTGCTTTCGCAAATCTCTGGGCGGCGGGCGGCAAAAGCAAGCAAGCTCACCGTGAGGGGATTCACTGACTTAGCGGCCACTATTCTTTCCTTCTACTCTCCTGAGAGCTTTCATTTGCGATTCTTTGAACACTCTACCCTCGAATCAAATTATGAACTTTCCAGTTCTAAATTAAGTTAATTTTATTTTGTTACGACTACGACACACGAGGTATTTTCAGTAACATTCTTACTTGCGTTGATGGATCCAGTTTTTTGGCAAGAAATTAAGACATTGAGTTCTGAGTAATTAGAAATGACATTTAGTGATTTGCAGTGAGTTCCAATGTAACACCACAATTTTACAACAGAAATTTTTACAGCACGAGTCATAACATACGAGCAAGTATTCATTGCAATTTGCTGTCCGTTCTTCTCACTTCTTCACACAAAATGGAGGCGAAACTACTCCGTCTCAATTTTAAAAGTCGATGATATCAAATTCGTCTTCAATTTACACTCAAATGCCTATAAATAAAATATAAAAAAAATAATAATAAATTATACATTCACAGTAATCATAATGAAAACAAAACAATCATGTAAATTGTCAGACAATTCAAACAATAACCTTTAATTGTGTTAATATCAACTTTTCCTGAGCATTACGAATTTGGCAATGTGACACTATCCGATTAAAACGTTCCAGGGATTCTTCCTGACAGACATTTCCCAAGTTCTGTTCCCCACAGTATCGTACTTCTTCCAACGTGCGTGGGCGTGCGTTCATGCGCGTGGGCGTGCGTGCGTATTGGCACAGAGCGTGGCGCGCGAGCCATGCGGAAGGAGGGGGCGGTGACGTATTGATTCGCCGCCGCCGCCTCGCTGCGCCCTCAAAGACGCTCTGCCGCCGGGGCGGGCCGCAGGGCGGCGCGGCGGAGGCGGGGCGGAGAACCGTTGGGCGGGAGGCCTGCGATCGAAAGACACTGAATCGCTTCGGCGATCGTTACTGCAAACAAGGCCTTCTGGTGCCATTGGTCGATTCATGCGGAATTTGGGGTGCACCAAACGGGTTCGCGAAAGGTGTACCTCAGGGTTCTCTTGTTTCGCATTTCACTACCATTTTCCTCCGTCTTTGAGATCATATCATTATCATTCATACATCAAAACTATTTATTTCAGGTTTGATCAAAAAGGTTAGTACAAAGGAACGAATAAAATAATACGGATATTGCTAAACACAAGCAAATGGATGTAACGAAGTACTATTGACAATGTAATAAAATAATAAAAAATATACATTCATTAATTACCATCATAGTAAATGTATGTACAAAGAATCAAATGCATAATAACAAAGCAAAATATAAGTGGATTAAGTGTCTACGTTAGGAGCCAAGCTCTAAAACTGACATCCACGCCAGCGGCTGGTGAAATAAATTACCTCTCCTGGTGAAGCAAGTTTCATACGAATATGGTACTCATGTCAATGTTTTGTGTACGGAGAGTCGAATACCAGTTTTCGAATAGAAATGGAGATACGCAAATATCTATTTTTTACCACTGAATATTTTCAAACAATATTTTGCACCTCCCAAAAGAATTACGTGCAAATGACATTTGTGAGGCATACTTTTAGTTTACAAACTGGGAAGTTTTCCCGCACAGATATCAGATTCCGTAAATAACGTGACATAGGAACCATTTTCAAGAAAACACATTGCAAAATTTAAGAAAAAAATGATCAAGTTTGCATGTTGTTGCATTGAACATCTTCCGGCAATATCAAAATAAACGTTAATAATCAACTTTTCAATGAAGCATTTGTATTTCTCATCTCTTCTCAACGCGTTCACCCACTCTCACAATCACGCATGCTACCCTTCCAAAGAGAACAGCCTGCGTTACATTTTCTGGTCAACCGTTTGGACGTAGCAGAAATATCCCTTCCGCCGGCAATTCCCGCTACGTAACGTTATCATAAAAAGGGAAACGAACGGGTGGCAGCATCCGCGCGCGCGGGCCAGAACACGCGCGAAGGCCCGCCGCCCGCCGCCCGCCGCCCGCCGCCCGCCGCCCGCCGCCCGCCGCCCGCCGCCCGCCGCCCACCGCCCGCCGCCCGCCGCCCGCGCCGCCGCACCGCCTCCGCCCGGGAACGAGCGCGCCCGCGGCCGGGTCGGTCGTCGCTCGCGCCGCGGCCACGGAGCCGCTGCGCGGTGCGCAGGACGCGCGCAGCGGGGAGGGCGGATGTGTGGGTGGGGTGGAGGAGGAAGGAAGGAGAGAAGGCGTGGATGTGGTGGTGTGGAGTTGGAGGTGGAAGGAAAGGAGGAAGTGAAGATGGAGGGAACGAAAGGGTGGTGGTGGTAGTAGTGGTGGTGGTGCTGGCGATGGTGTTGGTGGTGGTGGTGGTGATTGTGGTGGTGGTGGTGGTGGTGATTGTGGTGGAGGTGAGATGAGTGGGGTTGGAGGTGGAGGTGGTGGTGGAGGTGGTGGTGGCGATGGTATTAAGATGAAAGGGGAACATAGAGGTGAAAGAGGAGGAAGTAGTGGTGTAAAGATGGAGAAGGAGGTTGGTGGATGTAAGGTGATGAAGTGTGGAGGCGGAGGAGTCTGAGGTTGAGATGGGCGAGAGAAAGGTGTAGAAATTGAGGTGGAGTTAGAAGTACAGGCGGATGTTGAGATGTAAATCAAATTCCAAATGGTGACCTTGATGAAAATAGATATGGATTTATAGTGAATGCTGGCAATGGTTATAACGGTGACAATGGTGGAGTGTCGGAAAAAGTACGGTGAGAGGATGAAGAACATTTCTTGCAACCAATTTTCCGCAGTACTTACAATACAGGAGACTTTTCATGGTTAAACAGATTATTAAAATAGATTATACTTTGGTTTTGCCGGAGGTCAAATTTGCTACGTGAACTAAGAGAGGTACATTAATCATTTTCTTCTTTCTTTGCGTTCAAAAGTTTTGCTCTAGAAATTGACATTATGTTATAGTGATATGTCTAAATACGTTCTGTTAATTTGTACATTATTGCTTACAATATTGCCGCATAATCGTCAATGTCAGAAAAAATGGGGATCTCGGCGCTACTAATGCTCATTAGTATCAAAGAAAATCTATTTTATCTTAAAGCACATATGAACACCAAATTATAAAACCCATATTCTAATTCAACACATTATGTGAGCGTGAGTACGTAAGTGCATGTGTACATATTTATTATAATAGTTAGATAAAAATTATTATTATGTTTTGACATAACATTGCATAAGTAGGAATTGTTTTGCAATCATAATCGGTAATTAAATAATAAAATTTACCAGTTAGTAACTGAAATAAAGTATACGAGCTCGTTTGTAACGCAATGACAGCCTAAAATAGAGCCACCGTCTATCTCCTTGCGACGTCTGCTGCCGAAGTCCATTGACTGGCGCGAGGACCCGTAGCAGAGGCGCAGTACGCGAGGCGTGGACGGCAGGCGGCGGGGTTGGCGTCGGTGTCGGGGGCAGTCGGACCGGTCGGTGGATTCCGGTGGCGCGGCGCGGGACGCGCGGGCGCGGACGCGCCGCGCGGTCCGGAGATGCCACCGCGGACGGCAGCCCTTGCGCCGGCGGCCGGTGATCCACGCCGCCACGCGCGACCCGCCCGCCCCACACCAACAGAGCCAGCGCGGCAGGGTGAACATCTATTTGTAAATATCGTGGTTTAATATCGATGGTTATAAATCATCGATGTTATAAATCACGATTTTATAAATCATCAATTCAATCATCGTTGCAATCAAGTTCATCATTTTGCAATATCTTTTATACAATCTCGATGTTTGCAATCGTGTTGGCAATCATCGATGGTTAAACTCACGAGCGTTGTAAAAGTCAGCGGCACGGTTGCCAGGCGGACGGCACGCTCGCCCGCGGCGGCGACCGGTCGGCACTCGCCTGCCACGCGCGACACCGCACGCGCACGCCCCACGCCAACAAATCCACTGCAACAGAGCTCTAGCGGAGTTTTGTACAATCATCGATGTTTTATGCAATCATCAGCTTTTATAAATCATCGAAGTTTTCCAATCATCGATGTTTTTATGCAATCATCGATGTTTTTATACAATCATCGATGTTTTGTAAATCATTTATGTTTTTTTTTCAATCTATGTTTTTATAATCATTTATGTTTTTATACAACTATTTTTTTCAATACAATGTTTTTATACAATCTTCGATTTTTTATACAATCATCGATGTTTTTATACAATATGTGTTTTTATACCATCATCGATGTTTTTATTAAGTTAGTTTTAATATTTATTTTTAATATGTATTATTAACAGGTATTTAATTTATTTTTAACAAGCTTCCACTTGTTTCGGTAGCTCAACAATTTGCATATTTTACACAATAAAATACATTTTCTTTGTGACTTGACAATATATAATTTAGCCCGCAAAAACACGTCTATGAAATACATTAGGAAAATTCTCAGTGTATTTTTTTCTCAGTAGAATTTTTTGGTTTGAAATTTGAAATGTAATGCATTTTCATCCGCTACAAAAATTGTCTCTCACTCAAAATTCAGGATCTTTTTCCTTTAAATTGTAAAATTTACTTCTATATTGTAATTATAAAAGAGAAAACATCTAAATATATCAGAATATTTAAATGAAATGACATTCATAAAAAAAATAAAATCAAGAATATCATCAGATTCCCGAATACAACCCAACCCAATATCCCTCATATTATTAGATCTGATACTTCTTTCTTCAGTTTGAAATCCCCAGGCATATAATATTTCGCTGAAAAATGACTTTATTCACCCCAATCCGCGGCTGAAAACAAAACATGCGCCCCGACGCAAAAACGGAAAAACATTTATAGCCCATAACTAACGCAAGAAAACCCTCTTACCTCGGGTTTGAGCTGGAAATCGGCGCTAATTCATTTGGAGTCCGCTGCGGCGCCCAAAGACAAGAGCCGGTGCAGGTGGGGCATGATAATCTATTCCTCGTCTGGAATTGAATTAAAAGATGTCGTGCGGTAGGGGAGCACGCTGTGTGCTTTATGTGGCGGAAGCAGTCCGCGTGCCTGAACGCGGGGAACTCACCGGCGGCGGGGGTGGGGGGAGGGGATGAAGGGGAAGGAGTGTTGGGAACGGCGAGGTTCAAGGGGGTAGCGGTCCGACTCTGCGAAGAAAACTCGGCGAGAATTTGCTTCGAAGCGGGAATGTGCTAGCCCGAAATTGCTAGAAAGCGTATCGTGTATCAGGCCATTTCTTATTGGTTGTTGCAAATATTCGGAGTAATTCATTGGAATTCATGTTGACGATTGGAAAGAACTATCTTAAAAAAGGTTATGACTCCCAAACTATGAATAATTTAAGAAATTTAAAAACCTATATTTATTTATTTAGTAGACCACATATAATACTAGATTACATTCTTGATTTTATGTGGCTCGGATGAAGGCCATTAAACACTAACCAAAATTACGTTTAAGGAATAGTGGGACTTGTGACGAAGTAGCAAGGGACGTTGGGAATGAAGACGCAAAATTAGAGCTGCTCTCACACCAGTACAAAAATTTAACAGTATTTGCTACGATGAGTAGAAGCTAGCTTGTGAAAAAGAAGTTATTTGTAAGAGGTTTGTTGACTAAAAATATTTGCTGCTATGATAGCGTACATTAGTAATAGTTATATGAATACTGAACCTAATTTTGGGCGAGCAAATTTTAGTGAGCTTGTGACTCGCCATTGTGGATAAATTTAAAATTCATCATTAGCATCACAAGCAGTATTTAAAGCGTAACGAAGATATTTATTATGATTCAACATCAGTTGGATTACGTCATTGTAGAGTGTTATATTATTCAATGCAAATCGTAATATTGAAAAATTGTACTCCATTAATATTTTGTACTTCGCTTTATGAAAATGTTCAATGATTTAGTAATAAATTTAGTGGACTGACGATTTATTTTCGCCCGAATGAGCAACATTATTAGTTATGTTAATACGTATTCATAATTACGTCCCACATGTAATAATTTCTTCACGAATCAGTGTGCTAAATATCCTGAAAATTACTTGTATGCTGAAATGAGGGAAATAAAAAGTGAGAAAAAGCTTTCAATTATTTGGGGCCGTTCCTAAAAATCAGTCTTGAAAGTGTAAGAATAAAGGAACTGTTTGCAGCGCCACTTGACCGGGAGGTCCTAGGTTCGAGTCCTGACGGCGACAGGATTTTCGACACTAGCTTTTCAGCTAGGTCGAGCTCAGTCGCTGTCTGGAGGAGAATTCTAGCGGCCGGCTGCTCTGATCGGTAGTTTTCCGTGGTTTCTCCGATCAACACCAGGCGAATGTGGAGCAGTACCCTAACAAACGGGCCACGGACCGCGCGCGATCTGTCCTTCCTCTTCCTTGTCCTGTCCCTTTACACACACACTAACACTAACATGCAATACACTACCACATATTTCGGGAGGCCGGTCGGGAGCTTAGAGCTAGTCCCGGCTGGGGCGGTGCCGCACTGGTGGGAGAGTCCTGGTTAGGGGGAAACCCCACTAGCCGACGGTAGGTCGCCGCCGGATCTCGCCATCCAGCGGGGGTAGATCACCGCCATCTCCAGAAAAAACAGCACTATCAATTCCAACCGGAAAATCTCAAAAATGATCTTGATCAAGAATTTGAAGTTTTGAGGACCGGAGATGCTCCAGTATCTTTGGCCGGAGCGTCTGCCTTGATGTGGGATGGAGCTCCTTCGCTGCCGCGTAGTCTCGGCTTAGGAACGGCTGCCCGCTCGCTGCGGAACAGCCTGACGCGTGAACGCCAGGAGGAGGGAGGGGGAGTAGTACCTCTTGCGCTCACCAGGGGGCACTAGCTGTCGGACACCGCCCGCGCTCAGCGGCGGCGACTCGCCCGAACGAAACACTGAACGAGCGACAAATAATAAAAGCAACCAAATCAACGTTTCTGTTATAATAAAAACAATAATAATGTAAAATGAACCTATTATTTAAATGTACATCGACAGCGGAGTGAAAGAAACAACACAATGTACAAATAAAGAAAACGGGGGCACATTTATTGTTACTTTGCACATTCCTTTGTTATGAGTTTAAATAACAAAGGAATTAAAGTTCAAACGCTCCCTTTAAACGGGAATAATAATAAAATAATATAATGAATATTATTATTAATAATAATAAATAAAAGTAATCGTCTATAATATCGATAAAGAAAAAAATAAGCATAGAAACTCCTCTGGCCGCTCATATAATTTATTGTTTTACTTCCATTGAAATAAATCATGGTTTCTGGAACCACAGCAATTGTTAAGCATAATGAAAGTCAAAAGAAAAATGTACCGCAATAGCAATTTTACTTCAATAAACAAATTTTCAAAGCACAAAAGTCGGTCATTCTGCAACATGCGGAATGTGGCATGAACTTCAGTTATTATGTATACCCATCCTTTTTCCAACAGTGCCTTCAGAAAATATTTAAGGAGAGATATTTAAAAAAATGAAAATTAACTATTATTATAACAATACTGTATTTATTTATTAGACAAGTCATTTAATTTTCAGTTACTTTCAATTTTTATTTAAATTCATAAACAATTTCAATATCATTCTCAAATGGAACTTCTTTGAATTCAAATTCGGAGGCAAATTTAGTATGTTATACAATTAAAACATACGTGAATTGTTAATATGAGCTGTTTTAATAAGACTGACGTAAGACTTAATAAAATATACTATTAACTATTATTTTTTTAACTTCTGAACCCCTATGGGAAGTGTTATGTGTTAAATTCTTTTTATAAATTGAGTAAACTTGCAAACAAATTGGTTTTGGAGAGGGAGGGAGGCACGGAGCTCATGTCCGTGCTCCCTTGGAGATACCCAAGGCAAGGGACCGATATACCCACTAGCGAAATAAGTAGTTGCTTTGGGGCCCCAGTCATGATTGGCACATGCCCCTAAAAAAACTCATAAAATAGTTGAAAAAGTGCCATAAATTATGTTCATATCCGGAAAATAATTGTTAATCAATTAGTCTGCTCTACTACAAACTTTGAATTTTAAACATTAATTTTAATTTTTGGTAAATTCTTGGTAAATCTCCAGGGCTTTTCTGGAGGGGGGGGCAACACGATTTGGTGTTCCTAAGTAAATCCGGCCCTGCGCGAGGCCCGTGTGCATTTCTCTCGGCCGGGGCCGCGCAGTCGCCGTGGATCAAAGCAGCTGCCTGGCGCGGCGCGTGCACGCCCAGCCAGCCGTGGGAGGGGGCCGTAGTGCGTCGGTTGCTCACCAGGGGGCACTAGCGGTCGGACCCCACCGCGCCTGCCTCCAACCGCCAGCACACGCACGCTCGGGCTGCCTCCGTTGAGTTCAAAAATACGAGAGCGAAGCACGTTGATAAGCAAAATTCCGACTTTCGCTGTTTTAAACATTATCAGCTGGATTTTCGAAATGAGAAGGACCTTCACCTCCAAGATCCTTATACTGCAACATTGTTTACTTCGCTACTTTTATACATGGATACAACAATGAAAGTGAAAATAACGCAATCTTCATCAATAAAAAGTACGTTCAAATATATCGCTTCCTTAATGTTTCGCACAAAGACATTACATTCAAACGATTAATATGCAAAGAAATTAAATTAAATAAAATCTTAAAGATCATGCAAAACTTCTAATGATTTGCGTCTTGAAACAAAAATGCTGTTATTTAAAAATTAGAATTGGTCAGTGGCTTACTATGAGTACATTGGTGCTGAAGACAAATTAAATATACGCAGACAAATCAAATATCTGGTGAGAAAATAATGTTAAAAATATTATTGACGGAAATTACAGATAAAAATAAAAGTTTAAATAGGCATCGATATTCATTACATATTAGATATAGTATAATGTATTAAATATTTTCTGCAGTAGTACTGAATTCTTATTTGTCGAAAATATATGCCAGTATTTCCGACATTGCCCGAAACTAAACATGGTTTTATAAATTCGAAAGTCTCCTGACAATTTCAGATTGCCAATGGTTTATTGATAAAGCGAAGTCGTCGATGATTCTTAATCTTTCTCGTACTGAACGAGAGTGAGGGGTCTACCTGGTCCGAGAAAAAAGAAATCAGGGCACGAATCGCGACCTGCAGGGCATATTAGTTACGTACGGTATCATACAATAAGCATAAGTGGAATGTGTACATCACGTATACGCGTCGTACAGATAACTTCAAACGCATTTTAAGACAAAGTTATTTAGGGGCGTAGTTGATGCTTTACTTTATATTTTCAAGATGGTGGCGATACTCCATGCTTCACGATTTACATAAAATAACCTTAAATCTGTGCAACGTGTCGCAATTTTAAAAGTATTTTACACTAAAATGCTTTGTTAATGAACAGTTTGTAAGGATGTTTGAAGCTGAAAACCACCATTATTCAACTAAGCAACAGTTCTTTCTAACTTCGCTCGTTGAGTTTGTTCAGGGATTAAACCAAAGTGTTTTCTATTATTATTTTTAAGATTGTAATACACATTTTGAAAAACCTGCTGAAAAAATAGAGCAATCTGTTTAGGACCAGTTATGAAACTCTTAATATTGAAACATTCAATGTTATTATTGAAAACGAACAGAAAAAGAAACTATATAATCATATAGACTACGATTAAAAAATATGTTAAAATATAAACAAAATATACATCAACAGTAATTTCAAATAATTTTCGTCTAATTTAGTATTGCAATATTTTTTTTGATGCATTATCTAACAAATATTTTTTGTGTCGTACACGTAAATTCGTTTAAATTTTTTTCATATTTTTTTTAAAGTAATATTAATTTTCTTTCCGACCCTAATCCAACGTGGTCTCTAAACTCTTTGTTTGTTTTTGCATAAAATCACTCCTAAATCTCTTTATTTCTCGGCGCCGATTATCCGGTTCTCGAAAGCTCGACACAGGCCGGCCGGTCGCCCACCGCACAGCGGCCGCAGCACAGCGGCTGTGGAGGGGAGAGTAGTGCGTGATTCGCTCGCCAGGGGGCACTAGCAACCGGACCGCACTCCCCTCTCCATCAACAGTCGCGTGCTTGCATAGAGTGGCGACTATCAGGATTTGACTTTCCACACGGCGGCGTTCCAGCTTTGTTTGCATTCTTATATCCTTTTACGCACGCTTAATGCAACGTTTACGGCCGTTTCACGGTTAACGAAGGGTTTGTAAATAAAATTTCCTGTATAGGCACCGAGGGGATTAATGTTTGCTTCAGAAATTGTAATGTGGTGTTGGGAGGTTGAGGGAAAAATAATGGATTCTCTTCGCAGTTTTATTACGCTGGATTAAAAGTCGTAGTGAATGACACAGTGATATCTAATTTTAGTAATGCATATTGGAATTCAAAGTTGTTTATGGTGCAATTATTGAAACGATTGCCAATCCATTTGCCATACTCCAGTTTATTCTCACATAAACCAACCGATGCCAGTTTGAAAGTTAAAGATTCTACGGAATGCTACAATAAAATACCTTCATTAAATAGAAACATGTTTGTACTTCTTTTCCCCGCAAAACAATCAATGAATTAAAGACATCACATCAGTACACTTTAATACTTTTAATGAGTAACACGAATCCCTCTCAAGAAATTGATTACTGTTAACTAACAGAAGAAGAATTCAAATTACATTAAACTTGAATAATTTAAATTTTACCTTCCTAAAATGAAGAATATTTTCACATTTACTATATTTACGACCAAGATGTTGTTCTTGATCACCCATGTGAATCACTCTTGAACTATTTTTAAATATCTAGTCATCGCAAAATGAGTGATGACATCTTTTATATGTTTCTACAAAACCTTCAAAATTTTGTGTTTTACAGGAAATAGGCAACCGCAAGTGTCGCTGACTGATTTGAATGTATTCAAAATTTTCAACATTTAAAAATAATAAATAAAATATAATTATACATCTATTACTTTTGTTTAAGTTGCTACCAATTTGATAAAAGCCATTCAAAATGTTTGTTGGCTTTTAGGGGAGAAGGGATTCTCAAAACTGTGACGGAAACAAACAGGGGGAGAGAGCGGAAATACAAAAACATTTTCAAAATACCAGTCGTCTTTTTATTTCTAATTTTGATTTAATAAGGAGTGTTTAAAGTAAAACGTTTTGAAAAGTTGGCAATTTATACTAACGTCATCTATTATATTTTGGTTTTTAGATTTTCTGAACCTTATTAGAATACCTTTTGGCTCCGATTTGTGTACACATTCAAAATCGGCTTTAACATGAATATCAGCTAACAGACATACTTTAACAGACGTTTGTTAATTTTGTTAAATAGAACTTAAATAATATATCAACACTAACAGTTTTTAAGAAAAGAGGAAAGTGTAAAATAAAAGCACATTTTGGGGAAACATAAATTGCTACGATTTCTTTCTTCGTGAATCAAAAGTATTCCTGCCAAGTTTTGAACCGACTTACTCTGGTGGTAGTCTCGTTTTTCAGGCACACGCGAATATATTATTGTACAATGTACATCTTATGAGAATTTAAGAAATGCGGCGACTCAATTTTTCTGTGAAACTAAGAATTTCGAATGGTAACGAGGACAAAGAGGGTACGTTTCGCAAACAAAGAGGATCATAATAATAAAATATTACGCAGAAATAGAGCTAATTACGTAGATTTCATCAAATTGTTGAATCACCTGTCAAAGCCACTGCAATACGATAATAAGGTTTTTTCCGTGAACGTATAAGTTTTGTGAAGTTCTGAGAAAAAATATAACGCTACAAATTTATAATAACAAAGCTCACATCAAGATAGCTTTTTTTCTAATATCGATTAACACAATGTGTTATATCGCCTGTTTAGAAATGAACATATAATACGACAAAACATATAATTTCCAAGGATTACAGCAGTGATTGGGTCACCTTGATATAATACGAAATGTTTCTGAACATAATTTGTCCAAATCTGCGAGTGAATTAGGCATACGTTAGGTAATATCTGGGCGTCCGGGGTTTTACTTCGTAACACGAAAATGCCATTTTCTAGACGTGCAAAGGCCGACCGTCGCTTTGGCCCGAACCCGTAGCTGAGGAGCTCCGAGCCGATTAGCTTCCCAAGGCAGCTGGCGGCAGACTGCCTGCTCAGCCCGCACCGACCGCGGCCTCGGCCGCGGCTCCAACACCAGCCGGGTGTAGTGAGTGCGCGCTGCACCAGAGGGCAGCACTTGTCAGGTCGCTCGGCGGTTACGTCACGGCCCGTGCATCTCGCATGCCGGGAAAACGTTGAGAATCGACAACTGAACGGTCGAATTTTGAATCGATCGCGAATTTAAATCAACTAAAATAACTTTCCTTAAAAAATGTAATTTTTAATTTAGTCAGACATAGTGATTGGATATTATAAAAATGTAACAATAGACAGTTATGACATTTCTACTGCACACGGAGGGACAAAATGTTAAAAAATATTAAACTTGTGGAATTTTCGATTTCATTTAAAGGTTTCATGAAAATCGATCTCGTTTATAAGCGTACATTGCTGGCATCCAGCAAGATAATAATAAACTTGAAGATATTTTGAAAAAGTTTGAATACATTGTTGTGATTCATGTATGCACTCCCAAAAATTAAAATATTAATTTCAAATTACTGAGGTGTTGCATCAAACAGAAATTGGGGATCAATTTTGATGAAAATCGTGTGTACGGTTTATGCGCTGGGACAAGCAGATTGACAGGCGTATGGCGGAAGAAAGCTTTTTCGGTATCAAGGACTCACAAAACGTGAATGGCGACACTAAATATTTGAGAATGTAATTTTGTACATGTGAAAGCACGAAAAATCACTGTCGTTATTAGGGAAACAAAAAACGAGACAGAATTTTCTGTCAAATCTCAACACTTTTCCCTGCAGCTTTACAATACGTTTTCACCGAGTAGTATTTAATGTTCATATGAATGTGTACAAACCTCGGTGAATAAGCATATTCTAAATGATATCACGAAAAGGAAAATGGTATGGTTGGTCTTATAAAAACCGCAGCAATATTATTTACATTCTAAACATGTGGGAATATGCAGCTCAGATCGCAGAATTGTTTTCTAAAGAAATATATCTTGTATGAAGGTTTTTGTTTTCATTACATTTCTTTAACCTAAAGGTCTTATTGGAATGTTAAAAATATCGCTCAAAAGTTGAATAGCTTTTACTGCTACATGCCTCTAGTTTCTCCATCTTGTCTCTAGTTCGTCCCTAACTTTCGACCGGATAGTATATTAACTTCTACAATATGAAGAACTTTAAATACCCAATTGATTATGGAATGGAATGTATGATGGAATTGTTGTTAGGAACAATGTTTGGTGAGTTTATGTCGGTTTTTTGTTATCAAATAACTCAGTCTGGTTTATATTAATATCTGGTTTATCAATATAGAAAATCTAAATATCCAATTGTATTTTCAATATTTTTATTTATTGATAATTTAGGTTTATATGTGTATTACTGATGATCAAGCCAGAAAGAGCCTGAAACGTTTTTATTTATTTATTTATTTATTTATTTATTTATTTATTTATTTTATAAAAAACTGGATGTGACATAGGGGGAGAAAATATTTGCGCACGCTTTCTTGAGTTTCAGAATCCCTTCCCAACAATTTAACTATTAATATTGAATCATTATTATTACTATTAAAACATTAATAGTAATAATAATGATAAATTTGAAAAAGCGAGAGATTAACATTTCAAAAACTAGGTGTTTTCGTATCCGAATTATAGAAAATTTATTTGTAACGGTAAACGAACAGATTTGATTTTTCTGTATTGCTAACAAAATAGAAACTCACCCTAAGTTCTTCTACCACTACAAGCAAAAGGAAAGCTCAACAAAACGTGCGCATAGTGAAGCTACATTTACGTCCAGAAGCAAATCAAGAGGCCATCTCAGCATTTGCTCAATGGATCAGGGAAACTTGCCAAAAACCCGATCAAGATGGAGTTCTGTGTGAAATTGTCGAGATACATGTATAAATAAACATTAAGTCAGTTTTAGTGAGACGAAAAAGCAATAAAGTGCATGAGGAATATAATGTTCCTAATCGGATGTACTTAAATGTAACTAAAATCCTCTTTCCACGTGAAAATTGCTGAATATTCACAATTTCTACAAAAAATGTTTCAATATAAATTAGGATCTCTGTTTAAAAATTGTTTTGTACTCGTATTTCTTTTATAAATGAATATTTACACAAACTATACACCCCGCAGGGCATTTCACTTCCATTTTTCGTAGAACTAATTATATGATCCCGTAGGGCTCTGAGTACATATCATGTATAAAACAAAACACGAATTGAAAACTACTCTGTTATTAAAAGTTTTAAATATTCATGAATTTCGTCGTATCTATTGCATAGACAATTAGGAGATAATTTCATTGCTTTCGTTTGTCCAATGCTGGCACAATATGCTCACTTGTGAGGGACATATTTGTTTTCTGTTCACTGGAATCAAACAGAACAGATGAAAGCAACGATTATTTAGAAACCAATAATTAGTCTGGCAGTTAACGATTCAATGTATTTTATTTTCTCGCATTCTTCTTACGTACCGAAAGTTCGAATACAGAGAAAGTTAGGTAGTGCTGCAGCAAAGAAAAGAGATCCCCCGAGAAAAAAAAAAAAAATTATAATTAATGT
Source organism: Teleogryllus oceanicus (assembly GCA_964035755.1). Taxonomy (NCBI): domain Eukaryota; kingdom Metazoa; phylum Arthropoda; class Insecta; order Orthoptera; family Gryllidae; genus Teleogryllus; species Teleogryllus oceanicus. The sequence goes on along the minus strand of CAXIVR010000002.1, from coordinate 227,317,793 downwards.
CCCTAGTAAATTACTTCCTGTGATTCGTTGTAGGGTCGCAGTGAGTATAGTTCCGTGCTTCACACGATCCTTTGTTGTTTACTAATATTACTTTACGCTGGTTTCAAAACATTTTACTGCTCGAAGGAGTCGGATTTCCGCATCCAAGACATCACCGCTGCTCTCTGCTCCATTCTTCGCGGCCGCACGCTCTCGTGGCCCCGGGCAAACTGTCGCCTCTGCTCGTCCTTGTATGCGTATTCGTTCCGATTCTCTCCATGGATTGATTGATTTTATTTGATTTTATTTTTTGGGGTTTCCGGGCGCGTGAACTGCTTTGGTCATTAGTCCCGTTAGTTTAGTGCATGTTTTTTCTCAGCAGATGGCGGTGATCTTCCCCCACTGGTTGGCGAGATCCGGCGCCGACCTACCGTCGGCTAGTGGGGTTTCCCCGTAACCAGGACTCTCCCACCAGCGGGGCACCGCCCCAGCCGGGACAATCTCTAAACTCCCTACCGGTCTCCCGGAATATGTGGTAGTGTAGTGCGTTAGTGTAAGTGTGTGTGTAAGGGGAGAGGATAGACAAGGAAGAGGAAGGAAAGATCGCGCGCGGTCCGTGGCCCGTTTGGTAGGGTACTGCTCCGGCATTCGCCTGGTGTTGATCGGAGAAACCACGGAAAACTACCGATCAGAGCAGCCGGCCGCTAGAATTCTCCTCCAGCAGCGACTGAATTCGACCTAGCTGAAAAGCTAGTGTCGAAATCCTGCCGCCGTGGGAGTCGAACCTAGGACCTCCCGGTCAGAGGCATTGCTGTGACATCAGTTGATGCACTGAGCTACCGCTCCCGATCTCTCCATGGAATTATTATAATTCCTGCGCGAATCAATTGCGGAGTAACCAGAAACGAGTGGTGTTATATTGACCGAAAAATAGTACGTTTTGAAAATAGATGATATTTTCTAATATATTTTATCAGAAAGGTTACAAAGGAATTTTTCGGCACTAGGATCTTGTAAATGGTCAAGAAACTTCATTATTAGGGTTAATACATGTAGGCAATACTTGCAAATCCTATTGCTTCCGGTGTGAATCTAAAATAAAGAATAAATAAAAAATAAATCACACCATATTTACATCATTTTCAGTACCACAAAATTCATTTGAGTAGTTCAAAACGTTTTCCGCTGAATTTCTTTATTACGACATAATGTCATTATTACTAATTTCCTGTGCGCGAAGAAATTGAAAGAAAATGTTGCAACCACCAGTCTTTTGAAAGGTGCCTGTGGTTTCGTTAGATATCAAGAAATCGGAGAAAATAAATTTTTAAAAAATGAAACTTTTTTTTACTGAAAAATGAAAATAACACAGGTACACACACTAAAACATTGTCAGACCCAAGGACTTGACACATTTTTCGACTAGACACTATGTATGTCGATGCGCTGATTCCGAATTTGAAGCCGGAATTGTAAGTTTCACGGTGTTCTTTCTCGAAAAAAATCAAACTGGAAGTTTATAGTTGGCTTCGAATTCGGATTCAGCGCGTTAACATATATACAGAAACATCTGTCAAGTCTTTGAGTCTGGCAGCTTTTGGCTTCTGCAGAATATCAGTTACAAGACACCAAAGTCTAGGATTCACGTGTGCTATTCGCGATAAAAAACAGGAGGGCGTTGGCGCAATTTTGGCTTCAGATTTAGAAAAAGCGGGTCGACTTACATAGAGAAACATGTGTCAAGTCTTAGGATCTGACAAGAAACCTGAAATCAAAAAATGCAATGTCAAAGTGGTTTTTCGCAATTTAAAAAAACTGGAATGTGGTAGCGCAATTCTAGTTTTATATTCGAATTCAATGCGTCGACATACATAGTGGAGGTCCGATGTGTCAATTAGGTCCGATTTTGTGTGTGTGTCTGTGTAATTGTTTGTGTTATTCCTCCTGTTCTTGTAGGGGCTGCACCGACTGAATTCTCACAATCAATGCGTAAATGAATACGGGCCAGCTGACGTCGTGCAATAGCAAGGCTTCAAGTAATAGGTTCACCACCATTATATATTTGTCATTAAAGGGTTGCGTTTTAAATCAGCAACTTTGTTGATATTCTTAGTAGGTATGTAAAGAAGTGTGGCTGTATGAATCTGTATACCATACTATACTACTTAATTGCAGTATTCGTGGAGACTTTGCGTTCAAATATTTAATTTTTTGCTGCGTAATACAATAATATTTTATTTTGTTCTTGAGGAGTGGGAGTGCTAATTTTTGAAAAACAATTTTTTTGTGTTTTTTCAGCAATACTTTTGCTGCTGCAAGCTACTGTTTTTAATTATTAAATTACAATTGTTTTAGACACCTTTCGACCCTGGACTTTTTTATTACCCCGGCGTAAGTAAAAACAACATATTGTGAGGAATATAGAACATTCACATTTTATACGCAGTACAATATACTGAAATTATATCAATTTCAGCTAAAACACTTTACGTTTCATTAGGACAACAGCTTCACCTTGCCCTGGGGAAATGACAAGTCCACGCGGAGAAGTACGGTATTCCATTCTCTGTTGTCGTACTCTTTTCCTCCTTTCTCCGGTATCCTGAATTTTAAAGAGAATCCACTTTCCCTCATGTTTAAATGCAAAAGAATGAAATAAAAAAATATACAAAGCTTACCTTGCTAACATTACATAACAATTTCCTTTTATCCACGTGTCTTTTTCCTCCTTCCTCGCGGCGCACTTAAGTTAATTATTAATCTTTGTAATTCCCTGGGCCCCAGCCGTCGACCCTCTTCCCAAGACGCGGGCGGGGGCGGGGGTGGGGTGGGGTGGGGGCGGAGACGGAAGCGGAGGCCACAGCTGCTGTTTTTCAGCAGGTACAGCACCCAGGGTCGCGAGCGGAGGGAAGGTTACAGGGACACAGATGCGATGTCGATTATGAGAATGGCTGGTAGTTTCTTGCTCATATTTCGAATATTGATATCTCGATTAATCACAGACTTTATTTGAAATGGTAGATTAATAATCAAAAATAGATATTAACCCTCATCCTTAGGAATAAAAAAGGTATGAGTACTGTTAAATAAAGTAAATTTTGTTTTGATTGAAAATTTACGATATTGAAGAACTCAAAAATGTCAAGTAACTATAAAATCTAAATTTGAAAATAAAAAAATACTCAAAAATTGAATACTTCAAAACGATATTTTTTTGGTAATACAAAAGAAGATGAAATATGTATATATATATATATATATATATATATATATATATATATATATATATATATATATATATATATATAAATATCTGAAAAACTAGGGGAGCTACAACAAATACTTTCTTATATTTTTGTTATCGGTTAGAGTTAGGTAATATTACTTCAATTTATTACGCAATATTAAGTAATACTACGTAATGTATGGTTTATCCGGGTAATACTAGGGAGCTACGAAAACGTTTCAGTCATCACTCTGGAAACGGAAACAATGTAAGTAAAAATTACGTGAAAACTACTGATATTTTGAAAACAAGTGTGTTAAATGAATTAAAGTCATAAGTTTGAGAAATCGGATAGACAAAGAAAGAAATATTTAGCATTATAGTTGAAGGTATAGAAAAGGTTCGAACAACATTTGAAATGTCACCATATAATATCCTCAAAAGCAATTCATTTATTTAAAGATGTGATAATTCAAATTTCACATTTTCATTGCAGTTTGGTTTATTATCACAAATGACGTTTACAATTCAGTATAAAATTCTATTATTCAGTGAAATATAGTTTCAAAATTGTTTGAAATGTTAAAACTGCTCAATTTAATATATTTATTTAATGTTTAATGATAGATTTTCCCGAGAGACAAATGCGTGAGTAATTTTCTTAAATTTAAAATCTATTTACATTCTTTTCAATATTTTAAAGGAAAATATATTAATGTTTCCCTATATTTCTAATCAGATAGTTAATCTAGATGTGCACGTTATTGAAAGAGCGCAATAAAGAAAATGCCTTTAATCATCAATCTTTCCAAACATGTCACCACGCGATATACACCTCCACCCAAAACCTCACCCAAAAAACGGCCTGCCTGCAAATGAGAGATGGGATTTTAAATCTTAAAATGCAGGGAACACGACCAGCCCGCGATGAGGTTATTACATTGTAATCGACTTGCATTTCAAACTCTGTTCCTGTCCATCGTGCATTGCCAACCAATCCGGCGGTGACCGCAGTTTTGAACGATTACAGGCAGAGCGTGTAGTTCTAATTTCTAGCCGGCGCGCATTTACAAATTCCAACAACGATTGGAGGCAAATCGGCGGAAATATGCGCTCGACGCTTCTATATTGACACTAGCGGGCGAGCGGGACGTCCGCGAAACAGAGCGGGATCTCGTATTTACCATTCGGGCATCGCCGGGGGCATAAATATTCATCCGGCGGGGCAGTTAGCGCGAGCAAGACGCATTAGGCGGGGGGGGGGGGGGGCTGCTGCCGGGCGCAACTGGATTCCATTTGTCTTGGCGATGTGGAGGTGGCGGCGACGCGCCAAGGCGTTGTGGGGGCGGGGGTGGGAACGATGGCGGATGTGGTGGGGATGGGAATGGAGGAGGGAGTAAATGGTTGGTTTGGTTTTTTTTTCGTGTTTCCGGGCGCGTCAACTGCTTTGGTCATTAGTCCCGTTAGTGTAGTGCATGTTTTTCCTCAGGAGATGGCGGTGATCTTCCCCCGCTGGATGGCGAGATCCGGCGCCGACCTACCGTCGGCTAGTGGGGTTTCCCCCTAACCAAGACTCTCCCACCAGCGGGGCACCGTCCCAGCCGGGACAAGCTCGAAGCTCCCGACCGATCTCCCGGAATGTGGTAGTGTAGTGAATGTTAGTGTAAGTGTGTGTAAGGGGAAAGGATAGGACAAGGAAGAGGAAGGAAAGATCGCGCGCGGTCCGTGGCCTGTTTGGTAGGGTACTGCTCCGGCATTCGCCTGGTGTTGATCGGAGAAACCACGGAAAACTACCGATCAGAGCAGCCGACCGCTAGAATTCTCCTCCAAGCAGCGACTGAATTCGACCTAGCTGAAAAGCTAGTGTCGAAAATCCTGCCTTCGTGGGAGTGGGAACCTAGGACCTCCGGTCAGAGGCGCTGCAGTGACATCAGTTGCAGTGGCTGCGAGGGTTAGGTAAGGATATGAGATGAAGGATAATGAATGACATGAAATGAACGGTAAATAGTGTCTGTTGGCGGGAAATGAGAAAATCGCGAAAGGTGATGACGAATATGGGCGAGCAATAGCGGATGGAGTAGAAAAATGGCTAGTAATTTTATTCTTTTATTTTACGTCAAAACAGTTAAAACTGCGTATGACGTGCTATGGGAAAAGTGAATTGTGTGCACATTTTCAAAATTCTGTGATCCCTACACTAACTCATTTACTACTTAAATTTTGAAAAAAAGAAGAAAAAAAAGCTCCCATGTAATAAAATCTATTTTCAAGGATAAAAAGGCAATAAATTTTGGTTCTTATCCATGTTGTCCTTCGGAATAATACTTCCTGCCGCGACAACATGGAAACGATAATTTGAATAATTGTATTTCCCACTGAATTCTAGAAGACGTGCACAGAAAATGAAGTTACATTTATGTCCAGAAGCAAAACAAGGGGCCATCTCAGCATTTGCTCAATGGATCAGGGAAACTGGCCGAAAAACGTGATCGAGATGGGGTAGTAATACCTGATGATAGCGAGTAGATGCGGTGTTGGCATAGTGGTGATGGATGATGGGCGAGGATGACAATGGCGGCTTTTAGTGAGTAATAGTGAAAGTCGACTGATAATAATGGGTGGAACTATTCAATTTTGGGTGTTGAAGAATAATAAGAAGAAATAGCGAAGAAAAGCGCATTGTAGCTGGTGGTGGTTGCAACTACTGATTGGCAGTGACGGGGTAATGGCTAATGTTGTGAGTAACAACTAGTGATTGTAATGATTAGGGGCGGAGTTTGATGACCTAACACAACACCAAAACTGATCAATAAAATGCTCTTAAAATGCTTTAAAAATTCCATAAAAGCAAAGAAAAATGACGTAAAAAATGTAATCATAACCAGTTCGGATGAACAACTCAAGCTGTTGGATACCTAACTGATGTAATCGAGGCTTCTTCCAATCGTTCGAGTGAACTCAGCTTGCAAATCTTGGGTTTAGACTGTTGTTTACCAAGAAATATCTGTCTTCAGTTACCTCAAAATCGGCCGAACCGGCAATGGCGCTGATATACATCACAATAATTACATACTCACAACGGCTGTCAAAACAATTTCTGAGCGAACAAATCCACTATGCTACTGAGTAATTTTGTGAAGAACATTTGCTGCATTTTGTAAATATCATTTGAAGGGAGTACCATTATAAATGACATTAAAATCAATGTAATCAGTAAAAAAAATCGGAAAAATGTAAAAAATAATAATTAGTCGAAATCGAAAAAAAGCAAATTAATGACGTATAAAAACGGGTCATTTCTTTTGTCATAACATAAAATGAATTTCAATACTATAAACGACATTGTTTTAAAGTAAAAAGAATAAAATGATCATTAAATTTATTTCATTAAAATTCCGCCTCCTAGTGATGATCAATTATGAATGTTCGCAGCTAATGTAGAGCGGTGGTGGATATTGTAGTGGACCGTGAGTGATGGCGGTTATGGATACAGTCATCGGTGATGGCAGATGGTGGAAAGGGGTGGTAAATGGTAATGAATTATTATTCTGTGAGTAGTGATCGCAGCGCAATTGATGGCAGATGAACACAGGTTGGTGAGATTTGCCATTTTACGGGTGGTGGGCGCGAGTTTTAGGATCAGTTGACTTCGCTTTTGCACATCCGGTGTGCTCTACTGGTAAGATCACAGAAGGCATATGGGAGCACACTTCACGAGAAACTTGTGAACCAGGCACAGCAAACGTAAAATTGTAAAAACTGTCGACTCTGGTTGTAGTGAATTCGGATATAGTGAACCTCACTCACCTGTCCCATTTCACTTACATTACAAATAAGCAAAATAAGACTCGATTATAGTAAACCTGAACCTCGGCTATAGTGAACGTAAGAAATAAACCTGGAAATGAATTGGATCTCGTATGTTATTGGGCGAGTTGAAGGGCCTTCGGAGGGAGGGACGGTGACTTACAGTGCAAGAGGCATTGATCAAGACCGTATTTCGATACAAGACAGGGGACAATGCAGAATCAAGTATGGAGAGAGCACGAACTCTGGAGAAGGATCTACAGAAATTTGTAACGAAAAATGTACGAAGCAAAAATTGAAAAAAAAAATAAAATTTTTAAGGACAAATGAAGATATTGAAATTTTCAGTTTGTGCTGTTAATGAATTTTGGTGTTGTATCTCTATATTAATAAAATCAATAATTGTGAATAATTTCTATTTCATTTGGACATTACCGGATATAGTGAACCTCTGATATACTGAACCAAACCTGTTAGTCCCAAGAAGTTCACTATAACCGGAGTCGATTGTAGTTATATAAACAATATTTATATAAAATTATAAGGAAAACTAACGATTCGTGAAGAGGAGAGCACCACCTATCCCGTTAATTTATGGGGGAGTGTTTCGCTGCATTCATGTAATCATCATCACCATCATCATCATCATCATCATCATCCTAATCTGCTGCCGCCATGACATTCAGTCTCCGCTGTCCTCTTCATCTCTGCATAGTTTCTGAACGGTTCGGTTTGAAGTTGTTCTAGAATTTTCGTTCTAGGTCTTTCTCATCCTCGTTTTCCAACAATTTTACAGTTCGGAAATTGTGCTTAAGAATTGTTATGTCTAAAAATATGGCCAAAGAATTTTGCATTCTGTTCAAATGTTTTAGTAGGGATATCTCTTCTTGTTTTTAAAATTACATTATTAGAACTTTTCTGTTCAGGAAACATTCAATGTTTTCGCGACAACCACTTCTCACAAGCTTCCAAACGACTTCCGTCCTTTTCTACAAGTGTCCATCCTTCGAATATTCCTAATAATAGTACATTCCAGATATAACTTTTCAGACATTTATTTCTAAAATCCAAATTTAGGTTGTAAGTCATGTAATAATCATCAAACCCATCTTTACATCAACAGTGGACTATTTCTTCTTATTATTAAGTAAACCACTCATTTATTTTTTTTCATTTATTTTACGTCAAAAAAGCAGTTGAAACTGCGTATGACGTGCTATGGGGAGAAGTGAATTCTGTGCACATTTTAAGAAGAAAGAGGCATCCAATTTAATTCCACTCTAATTTAATTTTATGTATTTTGAACCTCTGAAGTCAAGAGCCACGCTCGGGATATGTCACAGGCAGGTGCGAGATTTTAGGGGGAAGATGTCAAAAATCACATTTGAATCGGCGGTTACATATCTTCACGACGTTGCATAGGCTGAGACCGAAAGCAGCGCGTCGTACCAGTATGATGACGGGGGTCTCACAACCCAAGTCAGCACCCCGGCTTCTGTCAACGGCCGGGCAATGAGGACACATGGTCTCGAGGGCGGATCACCAAGATGGCCGCGGGGAGCAGACTGTTATTATGCCCGGCGGCGTAATTCTGAGATTCCGCTTCGTCTCTTAAGCGCCGCTTAAAAAGCGACCCAACGCCCCACCCGACGCCTATTAAGCGATATTACGAAGCACGGGCACTTGGGGCTTAATTCGTCATATCGCTCCGGGTGACCCCCTCCCAGTCTTCCCTAAAAACGTTACATCACTTCATTTGAGGTTATTGCAGACGCTGAACTTGCGCTTTAGACATTCAGATTAGTATTTATGGTCCTGGGAGGCTACTCCACAATAAAGGGGTGATCTTATTTCTGGTTAGAGGTCGAAATATATTGTCGTTCATGAGGGAATATATAAGGTTATTTTCTGCGTTCCGAGATTCTACACATACACATTATGAGTATATATTAAACAAGAAAGATTATATTTTATAAAATCCACAAGGTCTTAAATCATGTAAGAATAAATATAAACGAATATTGCGAAATCTGAAGTGGAAATGTAAGACTTTAAACAGTTAGATTTTAGGGATGTTAAAGAAGAGGACTGTTAAAGAAAAGAAGAAGAAGAGAAGATTTACAACATTTTCTTCATTTATAAGTCGCATCGAATGACTTTTTCTGATGCCACTTCTTTAACTGCCACTAATGAGTGCCCTTCTTTAACTACTGCAAATAGCATCAATCATGATGAGTGCCACGCAACACAAAAAACTTGAAATTGACAATGATGAAATTGGCAATGATGAAAACAATGTTTGTTCTGAAAACAAACAATACTTTAATAGCGAATTTATAATTTAAAGAGACGAAAGAAAGAAAAGTAAAGAGTAGGAAAAAGGAAGGAAAGTGTAGGTGAAAAGGCCAGGTAAAAAATTAAGATGAGAATGAGAAAGAACAGGTGGCAAGAAAGAAACATATAATGAGAATAACAAAGATACTGATTTTAGTTAATTAGTAATTAATTAATATCCTCTTTTATAACAGCAAATGAGGATCGTGAACTAAATTAGTGGGAAGAAGAGAAATGCAAAAATAGAATAGAAGAATTGCTTTTAAGAAAAGGGAGTCAAAGAAAACTGAAAAAGCCAATTATCATTAACGCTTTTTGTCAAATCAGGCTTTTTCTCATCTTCGTTACTTTGGACATTTCCTTTGCCGAATTTATTGTAACCAAAATTTTGGCAGAAAGAGCTGAAGGAAAGGAAGAAAGAAAAAAAAATTCAAAAAAGAAATGGGAAACGAAAGTAAAATGAATAAAAAAAAATTACGCCAATGGTGATGGTCTTCTCATTGATATATGAGGAGACGAATGATGATTAACTCCTTAATATATTATTCTTCAATTTTAATATTTTGGAACCTTCAATTTTCTCGATTGACAATGTACAAAATATTGATTGAAAAGAGATGAATGAAAAGAAAGGTGAAATGAGGACAAGCGCATCAGCGAGCAGAAACGGGTGATTCTTTGAAAAGAGTCGGCCAACGAAAAATGATGACGTTAAAGACTCAATTAGGGTACTCTGGATTCTATATTTAATATATTATGATATCTCAGAAAGAATATTTTCTGACAAATCTAAAAACAAATATTTAAATAGAAGAGCACGCTGGGAGGAATGAAGAGATCGGAAGAATGGAGAGTGGGAAGTGAAATATATATAAAGAGAAAAAACTAACAACACTGATGGTAAACTTGGTTTGTTTGTTAATATTAATTCGATATTTTATTTTTAATTTATTTGTGAATTGTTTTCTTGCGTGCCACATAGTCGTTACTTTCTTATAAGTGTGGGAAAAGGTTGAGTGCAAGAAGGCATGCAAAAATAAAATAAGAAATAGAGTGAAAGCAGTCCACAGAGTAGGAAAGAATATGATACCGATGATTAATTGCATGTGGGTGATATTTGTTTTCTTTCTCCTCCTTACTTGGTAACAAGAGAAAGTACTGCAATCATGCGGCGAAAATCAGCAAATTTCCGACAAAAAAATCTTGACGGCATGTTGAAATGTTGAAAAACGTCTGTCGGTCCGTCTGTTCGCCCGCCTATGGTCAATGTTCGCTCGTCGGCCAATGAGCAGACTAGCGTCAAAACCGTTCTGCTGATGTTCTCCAAAATTGGCATTCATCGATTATTGTAAATCGACGCTCTCTGAGTTAGAAACGGATATTTTCATTTTTAAGTAATTGTGCGTGAAATTAAGACAATTTTTAAACCAGTATTTCCTCTAAAACGGTTCAAAATTATTTCTTCAAATTTTGTTCTCGCATGTATCTAATGTCTGTAAAAACGTTGATAGCTCATTTTGGACGAACACTCTGTTATTTGGAAAGTTGTAAATGTAAACATTGCAAAAGTACAATGTTGAAGATTCAGAAATTTTGCCTTAAATGAAATCTGTTCTATGAAATCAGATCTGAAAAAAAATTCATGCACAATTTTTTAAAACACGAGTAGAGTCTCGTTATTTCCGCCTAAAATTATTGCAAATTATAACAAAAATTCTCAAAAACTGCTCCACATTTTTTATACATCCCCCCCCACGAATAGAACAAGGATTGCGTAAAATAATGACACAGGTCTCCTCGGCGGTAAACTCTCTGAATTTTCGAAAATTGCAATTTTGGTAATTAAGCGAGAATGTATGTGCTGTTGTAGCACCACTAGTTTATAATTTAGTTCCTTCATACTATTTCCTTATCACAATGATAAAAATGTGAATGGCTAGGAATCAGATGAGATCGAGCGTGATAGAGTGCTGAGAAATAGATGTATTAGAGAGCAAGAACGTATGATATTGAGGATTAACGAGGCGGATGTCTTTGATTAGTTTTTACTAATAGCAATTTGAACATCGGAACATCACCTTGTTTACCGCATTACTGACATTCAACATCGGTCAAAACTCCATGCGAAGGCGAGAGGCGATGTGGTCAAGTGAAGCGGAGTGAGTGCTGGAGAGGCGTTTTCGGTGCAGAGGCGGGGCCGGGGGGGGGGGGGGGGGGGGGGGGGGGGGGGGGGGGGCGGGCGCAAGCGAGCGCGGCCGCAGCTACCGCCGGCAGTGATAGCTCACGCATGAGCCATTGTGCCGCGTGCATTGTGGGGGAATCGATTTTATAGAACGGCGCTCCCCGGAGACATCGGACCCGCCCACCCCCTCTCACTTTCTCGCTCCCTCTCCCACCGCCGCCTCCGCTCCGCTCGCCCCGCCTGCCCCGGCCCCCCCGCTCCACGCCGCTGCCCGTCGCTTGGCCCCACCCGTTTCTGACCAGCCTCGTACCGTGCCTACACTCGGTCCCCGCATTTCCGCTTGACTCTGATCCGTTGTTCCTCCGCCTAGAACATTCCCGTCCCTCAAACCAACCCATGCACAAACCTCTATCCCATCCATTTTCGCCTATCCCCTCTCCGCAATACGCTTTTCCTTACTCGCTTCGCTCCATTCCAGTTTTCCCAACTCTACCCTCCATCTTTATACCATACTCTGCCCCCCCTCCCGCCCTCCTCCACATCTCTTTCCTCAACTCTTACCCTTCAATCCCCGCTCTCCCTCGTCGCGCTGCACCCCGCCCTACCCCTTCTCCCTCCTCCCCCTCTCCCTCGGTCGCCCCGCCCTGTTCTACACCTTTCCTCAACTTCACCCCTCCATCCCCGCTCCCTCTCGTCCCGCTGCACCCCGCCCCACCCCTTCTCCCTCCATTCTCGCTCTCCCTCACCTCGCCCGCTCCCGCCCCGCTCCGAGCTCTGTGCTGTGGGTGCCGCAGAGCGGCCCATTCATTAAACACTCGACGGCGCGGCAGCGCGGCGGCGCGGCGCCGGGCAGAAATTCGTGCGGCGGCCGCTCGAGTCCAAAGCAAATTCTCAGAGCCACCCTCTCGGCGGGCCTCAGACTTCGGCAGAGATACAGAGCACACGCGATCGGCGGTGAAGGCGACAAGATCGGAAATTTTCATTTCGGTTATTGCATTAAAAGTTAATGAAATATGAAGGGTCAAATACATTTTTCTAGTGAATTGATCTTGGAGCACAGTTTAAAATTCAGTATTTCGATAGACTTAATAAATAGCGGTGTACACACCAAAGGAGAAAAATCTAAAGATTTTTTCTCATGTGTATATTTGAATCCCGAGCACTTGAATTACATTGAGGGAAAATTGTATTTCTCTATTGAAGTGTGTATGCTACTTTTTCCTGAATCACAATAATTTTGTGAGAATCATATTACAAAAATATTAAACAATAAGAATAAGAATGGTGTGGAATGAAAGTATTTATAGTGCGCTTTTGTCATAGAAATATTGTAGTAATTGTCAACGAGCAATTGCACGTTTGGTGATTGGCCTGACAGAATAGAAGTTTATCGCTCATGCTGCTATCTGTTCAATTGTTTTAACGTAAAAGTGGGAGAAAAATTAACTGTTTTGGAAGCAAACGTTTTTGCAGAGCATTTGGTCACCCAGTACAAACCTATTCCGACTTCCTGTCGTGGAAAAGTAGTATTTTGGTTGCGCACAGACACTTCAATCCGGACGAAGAGAAAACCAGGGATGGGCTTCTGAAGAGATTAAATCAACGCAGTGCTGGATTCTGGTTTCAGAGTGCTCCAAATCTTGTAAAATAAAACTTCTATCTACCTACCTACCTACCTACCTACCTACCTACTTATCTCTCTCTCTGTCTCACTCTCTCTATCTATCTATATACCTATCAACTGATGTCACTACAGTGCCACTGACCGAGGGGTTTTAAGGTTCGATTCCCAACTATGTCAGGATTTTCGACACTAGTTAGAGAGCTAGGTCGAATTCAGCTGCTGGTCGGATTCAGCTGCTCTCTGGAGGAAAATTCTACCGGCTGCTCTGATTGGTAGTTTTCCTGTGTTTCTTCTATTAACAAAACGCGAGTACCGGGGCAGTATCCTAACAAATTGCCATCGACCATTCCTTTATCTTCCTTGTCCTTTCCTCCTGTCCCTTGCTTATACACACACACACACTTACATGCAAGATACTACCGCACATATCATGAGACTAGTCGGGAGCTTAGAGCTTGTCCCGGCTGGAGGGAGGTTCACCCTCCACCCTACGATCTTCAACCTTCGAATTTCTCCTTTCCTCGCGATTCTCACTCATCAACTTTCACCATACACCGTGCAATCTCCATCTTCCCATTTCTCCTTTCCACGCGTCTTACTCAACGACTTTTACCTTCTACTTTGGGATCTCCATCAACCAAATTTCTCCTTTCCACGCGATTCTCACCCATTGACTTTCCTACGATCTCCAACTTCCTAATTTCTTCTTTCCCACGCTTCTTATCATCGACTTTTCCCTCCACTTTGCAATCTCCCACCTTTCCTCGCGATTCTCACCCATCGACTTTCACCATACACGTGCGATCTCCATCTTCCTCATTTCTCCTTTCAACGCGGTTCTTACTCAGCGACTTTTACCCTCCACTTTGCGATCTCCATCTACCAAATTTGTCCTTTCCTCGCGATTCTCACTCATCAACTTTCACCATACACCGTGCGATCTCCATCTTCCTCATTTCTCCTTTCACGCGGTTCTTATCACGACTTTTCCCTTTTTACCAAATTTTTCCACAACGTTCCCTCTCCCTCTCTCCATCTTCAATCCCACCTCCCCCACCCATTAGCTTCCGCTCTCCACCACATTCCTCCGCCCTCCGCCCTTGGTTCTCCGCCGCGCGCCGCCCCCGCCCCCCGGCAGGCGCGCGCGTGCATTTTGTTTGGTCCGCAGCCGCGACGGCGGCGGCGGCGGCGGCGGCGTAGGGCGGCGTAGGGCGGCGCAGGGCTCATGAATTCTTCAACGGTTAATCAGAGAGAATCTGAAATTCAGTGCTGCGTGAAACGCGAGTTGAGGAAATTGGAGTTTATTTGCAGGAATCACTCGCCGGCCAGGCCATAGGCTGCAGCTGGGCTGAGGTTGGGCGGTTGTGGAGACGCGGAGGAGGGTTGGAGAGGTGGCGGGGATGAGCGAGGTGGTGGCGGGGTGTGTGGTAAAAGCTGGGCGGAATGGGGGGGAAGGAGTGTTTTTTAATTATTTCGTGTTTCCGGGTGAGTCAACTGCTGTGGTCATTAGTTCCGCAAGTGAAGTGCATGTTTTATCATGGGCGGTGGCAGTGTTCTTCCCACGGTGGTGGGCGAGATTCGGCGCCGACCTACCGTCCGCTAGTGGGGTTTCCCCCTATCCAGGACTCTCCCACCAGCGGGGCACCGCCCTAGCCGGGACAGCTTTAAGCTCCCGACCGGTCTCCCGAAATATGTTGTAGCGTAGTGCATGTTAGTGTAAGTGTGTGTGTGTAAAGGGAGAGGATTGGACAAGGAAGAGGAAGGGCAGATCGAGCACGGTCCGTGGCCCGTTTGTTAGTGTACTGCTTCGGCATTCGCCTGGTGTTGATCGGAGAAACCACGGAAAACGACGGATCAGAGCAGCCGACCGCTAGAATTCTCCTTCAGACAGCGACTGAATTCGACCTAGCTGGAAAGCTAGTGTCGAAAATCCTGCCACCGCGTGGAGTGGGAACCTAGGTCCTCCCGGTCAGAGGCACTGTAGTGACATCAGTTGAGTTACCTAAGCCGTTTGGAAGGAATGCAGTGAGGAAAGGTTGGTTGATGCTCGAGTGGGTTTGGGAGATGGTGTGGTTGGGGAAGGTAGTGGCGGGGAGGTGTGGCGGTGGGCGGGGGGGGGAGTGAAACGAGGATGATCTCAGACGCAGGGGGCTTTCTGGCACATCTGCAAGACAGTTTATGGCTCTTGAAATTTTGAAAAGTTGTAAATAAAATTAAATGGCCTTCAAAATTGGAAAACTTTTTATACTGCAGATATGAAATTAATATGGAACAAAAAATGTTTCAGTCTTTGTGATCATGGTTCAAATACCATTAGCACGCATCCCGTCATATCTTAAAAATTTTAATAATTGAATTATTACTGGTTATTATTTCTTTCAGAAATTAAAAAGAATATATTGCAGTTCAACTAAATATACAAAATCTTCTAAGTCTTAAAGGAGTCAAGTTTTAAACGGAGGTTTTGTGTGCCTTGAATTCACTAGTATTATAATCGACATTAAAATCTTACAGTAATACACATTATAGTGACAGTTTGAACTATACAGGAAATTGCCCTACACACAACTTCAACATGGGACCAGCATTTTTTGACATGTTCAGTCAGACACTAACTCCGATACGAGCATTAGTAATTGTTTGACAGTTATTGGAAAAAACATATCCCGGACTCTTGTACTTTACTAGATTTTTTTCTCCGGAAAATCTGGGATTGATCTGAGAAAACCGGCAAAGTGACCCATTGAAATACTGGTATGTACAATAATTCTATTGATAAGGCAGATTCAGATCCACTGAAGTAGTTATCTAATGTGAACAATTCTCTACCATCACGGCTCAAAAACGTACCTAAAAAAATAATAATCTAGTGATTATAAACTTTCATATTCCCTTTATTATTCCCACATTTTACATTTTTAATTATTTGGTGTGCTACCACGGGACTCCTGTAGGGATTCGAACTTGGTCACTAAATCGAGTATTTACGAGGTTTGTCGGAGATTTTCTTGATCAATCAGGGATGGACCATAATATAGAAATCAGGATTGGATCGTACAAAGACCACACAAAAGATCTCACAAGGACTGTGGCCTGTTGAATAGGGTACTACAATGGCAACGACCTGGAAATGGTAAGAGAAGACCAGGGAAACGATCGATCAGGGCACCTGATCTTATCGAGGTAGTAATAAGCTTCGATCCAGCTATTTAGTTAGGGTCGAAAATCAATCGAGTCTCGTGACATACTACGCCCGGATCTGCCTATCTAGGAAGCTTCGTAGATTTTTCATGCTTTCGAAGCCGTTACATCAATTACTCAAAGATAATTGAGTATTACTCAAGAGTAAATAGAATTCACGAGTGGTTCCTAGTCAGATGTTTCAATACAGAATTTCCAATTTCGTATGTTCCATATATGTATTATTGATCGACTGATTGTTAGTGATTCCGAGCGCATTCACTACTACGGTCATTAATCCTGTAAGTGTTTTTATCAGGAGGGGCGGTGTTTTTCCACCGATGGCGATGGCGAGATCCGGCGCCGACCTGCCGTCGGCAGTGGAATTTTCTCAACCTAGATTCTCCCACTATTGGGGAACCGCCCCAGCCGTGACAAACTCTAACCTCCCAACCGGTCTCCCAGCATGTGTGATAGTGTAGTGCATGTTAGTGTAGTGTAAAAGGGAGAGGATAGGACAAGGAAGAGGAAGAACAGATCGCGCGCGGTCCGTGGCCCGTTTAGTTGGGTACTGCTCCGGCACTTGCCTGGTATTGATTGGAGAAATCTTGAAAAACTACCGATCAGAGCGTTCACCGCTCGAATTCTGCTCCAGACAGCGATTTAAAGTGAACAAGCTAGTATTGAATACCTCGACCCGTCAGGACTCGAACCAAGAACCTCCCGGTCAGAGGGATTACAGTGACATCAGCTGATGCCCTGACGTAAGTCTTCCGGTAGCGTATTGAATGTAAGTGCGTAAGTATAACGGAATAGATTTCACATTCTTAATGCTGTTGCCGCTGGAAACTCAATTACCAAGAAACAATTTTTTCGTCCGGCATTAAATATTCGGACATTCCATGAAGCGTCATGTCGTTTTCCCGGTCCCTCCTTAACGCGGGGCTGGCAGGGGAGGTGGAGGAGGAGGGGGCGGGGGAGGGGGCGTGTCGGCGGGCGAGGGGGCGTTCCTGCGCTCCTCCGCTGCGTCTCGACGTCACCATCGATCGCACATTAGGGCGACAGATGCGTCGCGACGCCCTTCGCCCCCTCCCGATGAAGGGCGCCCCCCTCCCAATGCAGCTCCCCCTCCCCTTCGAACCCCCACCCCCGGCCACCGTCGGCGCGCTGCACTGCGCTCGCGGGCTGCATGCGGAGGGAACCGAGGTTGCGATTCGAAGTTTAAAGGGATGTTTCACATGAGGTGGCGTACGTTCGCGGTAAGTCGGAAGTGGCCGATGCGATGATTAATTATTTCATGTTTTCTGAGTGTGCCAAGTTCTTGATCATTAGTTGCGTAGACATAGTAAATGTTATATCTCGGAGGTGGGGGCGTTCCTCCTCCCTCTGGAACTTGAGATCTGTCGCCTCGGGGCGACGTGAGCTTCCGGAGTTCCCACTTCTAGGTATCTCCCCTTGTGTGGCACTGACCCACTTTGGACAAGCTCTAAGCTCCCGATCGATATCTCTATATGTAGTGCAAGTAAGTGTGTATGTGTGTGTGTGTGTGTGTGTTTAAAGGAAAAAGTGGGGACATCTATGATGAAGCAGAGAGCGTGCTTGGTTCGTTTGTTAAATCACTGGACATTATTAGCGTGTTTTGGTGAGATAAATCATGGAAATCTCAGTCAAGGGCCTTATAGATTGCAGCTGAAATCGACCTAACTATAAAAGTAGTGTCGAAAATCCGCCACCTATAGGCTCGACCTTCCGGCTAAAGGTACTGCAGTGTTCGCTTTGTGGTTACGCAGCCTATGAGAGGGAAGTGAAGAGTCACTTCACCTGCAAATGAACATGTAAATGTGGCAAATTTTATGAAATAAGCGTAAGAAAAACCACTGCTTTTGAAAGCTGTGGGTATTACCCCTCCGTTATTCTTTCATCGATTGCCTTTAAATTCGCCCAGCGCTCCCCTCTTGACGTCCGTTAACGAACATACTCCTCCCAACCCTGAAACTTCGAAACCGGCAACCTCTACTCTTTCTACACATAAGGTATCCTACGTCACTAAATTATTGGGTGATCGATTGAGTTTTCCTCATGATATCAAACTGTGCTAATTGTATTGTTGGCATGTTTGTTATGAATTCTATGTTCTTCAACTAACATTGGACGTCCATGGCGTCGGCTTCCTGGCCTCCTAACGCTCCTTAAGACTTCGAAACCGGCAACCTCCCTACTCCATTCTCACCCATCACTATGAAGTATCCTACGTCACTAAATTATTGGAGGTGATCGATTGAGTTTTCCCCATAGATATCAAACTGTGCTAATTGTATTGTTTGGCAGTGTTGTGGTATGAATTCTATGTTCTTCAACTAACATATGAAAGAGTCAAACGGCTGAGCTTCATCAAGCTCTCAATAAATTGCGTGTGGTAAGAAATGAACATCCCCCCTCATTGTTCTGAAACACAAAGTGAAGCGATTCAAGACCTTGGCCGAATGTTTTCACTTGACTGCATCATAGCTTGCTGTTCTACGCGAGATCTTGCGGCAGTCACGACGGGAAGTGTAGCTTTTGTTCGAAAGTGAAGCAGCCGTGCCGAATTCTTAACGAATTTTTAGGGGCCAGGATGCTTCGACTCAGATCTACGTAAACTGCACTAAATATCGTAACATAACTTACAGTGACATGCTGACAGTTAATTGTCCCAACGCACGGTATGTCTAGTAACTTTTTGTGATCACACCAGGATGTTCAACGTACTAAATATATTTTGTGTACATGACTGTTGAAAATTTTAATTTTGCCTTCGGGTAGAACAAATAATGTTTTATTTTAAATTTGTAATTATCGCTTTAAAAATGATTTTAATAGTAGACAACTGTTTGAGAAATTCATGACGGACGGTTTCCTGCTGTATGTTGTGTAATTAAGTATTACCAAAATTTCCGATCACGACCATTGGCATGAACTGAGAGAAAGAAATGTAGCCTGAGTGAATCACTACTGGGTGCGTTTGCTGATTTCGTTGTGAACTCATTTATTAAAGCATTGTTCGGAAGGTTCTAGATTCTAGATTCGAGAGTGGCGTCACATTTTCGGCACATGTTAAGGACCTGGAGCGACTTATGCTGTTTGATTGAGTTTTTCGTGTTTCCGGGCGCGTCAACTGCTTCGGACATTAGTTCGGTTAGTGTAGTGCATGTTTTTTTCTCGGGAGATGACGGTCATCTTCTCCCGCTGGATGGCGAGATCCGGCGCCGACCTACCGTCGGCTAGTGGGATTTCCCCATCACCAGGACTCTCCCACCAGCAGCGCACCGTTCCAGCCGGAACAAGCTCTAAGCTCCCGACCGCTCTCCCGGAATATGTAGTAGTGTAGTGCATGTTAGTGTAAGTGTGTGTGTAAGGGGGAAGGTCAAGGAAGAGGAAGAACAGATCGCGCGCGGTCCGTGGCCCGTTTGGTAGGGTACTGCTCCGGCATTCGCCTGGTGTTGATCGGAGAAACCACGGAAAACTACCGATCAGAGCAGCCGGCCTCTAGAATTCTCCTCCGAGTAGCGACTGAATTCGATGTAGCTGAAAAGCTAGTGTCGAAAATCCTGCCGCCGTCAGGACTCGAACGTAGTGCCTCCCGGTCAGAGGCGCTGCAGTGACATCAGTTGATGCACTGGGCTACCGGTGACTTATGCTGTCAAAGTGCTTGCCTTATCTAAGACATAGGGTTCAAATTCCGAACAAATCTTATGGAAGTTTGTTAGACAAAGCGGGTTCGCGGCGAGATTTCTTTACTTCTCCCGTTTCTCTTTGACTCCCATTCTACGATTGCTCTGTCAGCATTTATGTCATACAATAATAATCACCAATCTGTCAAAATAATTCGTTCATACTATGTATGGCATAATTTAATCTCTCATCTGATCGTCATTTCAACACTACAAGGAACGTAATTGAGGGACACTTCACGACCATTAAAACATGGTGTAGAAAGTGGAAAATGAAGTGCACAAATCCCAATAATATCCAAAGTTTCCTAGCCTTCTCGCTCTCGCTACAATTCAACTCGTCAGGAATATGTATTGTTATATAGCCGCCCCCAACCGTTATCTGGGCATTTTAATGAATACCAGATTGTCATGGAAAGACCACGACACCTTCAAGGTGACTGAAGCCAATAGACGCTTCAACAAAAGTAATTAACCGCCACACCTACTTAAAGCTCTATCTGCTCTCCTTACATATAAAGTCATTTTACGTCCGATACTCACGTACGCTTGTCCGGTCTGATGTTATGTCACCGCTACAATTTTAAAAAAATTCAAATATTCCAAAATCACATCATCAGAACTGCAGTTAACGCGAACATAAGCAGGCGGATTCGGTGGTATAACAGTCAGTGTACCGGGCTGTTGTACCCGAGTTTGCGGGTTCAAACCCGATCAAATCCGTGGATTTTTAAGGGCGAAAAAATCCTTCGTACGCCTTCCTTCGGAAGGGAGGTAAAGCCGGCTGTCCCATGTAGTAGATTTACTGCATGTAAAAGATCAAGCCTAAAAGAGAAAAATTGAGATCCGCCTGTTTCGTCGCCCAAGATAATACCTCCTTTCTCCGCTAGCTGGTGAAAGGAGCGTAGCGAAATTTGCGTGGTTAGACGGATGAGCGGGTTTGATGGCCCGAGTCTCGCCGCGTAAAATAAGGCATTTACTAACTAACTTAACTAAGCAACACAAATCTTCACAAAGACCCAGCCATAAAATCTAAATCTTTACAAACACCTAGCCAAATAACACTTTCTAATACATTCTTCCAAAATCTATTCACAGTTTCCGTCGCATCTCATTCCAATCTAGGAAAAGAGCATTCCCTAGATCCTCACCCTCAATCAGCCCCCTCTTACATCTTCCTCCGTAAACTGGCTGATTAGATAATACAATAAATACTCCTCCCATCAATAGTCAACAAAATACACACACACACTTTAATATCCTCATTGCTCAATTTTAATGTTTAAACGGAGGTCGCCACCACCTTAGCATCATTTTCGGCTGAAAGTTATCGCTCCTAACAGCTGAAAAGCTGTATGGCTCAAACAGTGTAATCACTACATTGTGCTATAAAAAAAAGGAATGGGTTTATGGATTGAAAATTGTCAGCAAGTAAACGATATCCACCAATGGAGAAGCTTCAATAGCTGACGGGCACGGAATGAAATCCCACTCAATCTATTCGCATCTCACAGATAAATCCAATTAGAAAATTACAAATGATTAATTTAATTTTCAATATTTATTCTTGCATCAATTGAACGGTAGGATTTGATTTTTCCTGGTATGTTCATGAGCGTAGAAAAACAGATACACAGATATTTATTTCATCTGGAAAATTCCTGCATTCGATGGAGCTGTTTCACGTTGAATGAATGGCATTGAAATATGAGCAATGCCAACTCTCACATAGTACCTGAATGAGTGTGTATCTAACAATATGAGGGTCATTTAACTTGTTGTAAAACAAGTTTCAGGTTACTTCACTTTTAATGAATGGTGAAGCCTTGCAGCAATTACGAGGGACTTCCCGTCATGCGCAGTAATTATTGTATCAAAGCTATTTATTATTTGGTTTCATATTCGATAGCAGTTAAACAAAACCGAACATAAACCGAACGCGAAAAGTAATATTTCTGCGTGACGTAGTGCAGGGATGAGTTATACCTTCTATTTGCAGAGTCTATTGTCCATACTCACTGCGGAACGTTGAATAGATAATTTGTATTGATGTTGAGATTGTTCGTATCACACACTTATTAGAATGGATACAATATTAGGAAATGTGCAGTTATAATGAATCAAACGTTTTCCATGTGAGCTAACGAAAGTATGTGCGTACATAAATAAGGTACGATTATATAATTAGTTAACTTAAAAACATATTTAAACTTAGAAATTAACATGCTTTTAAATGCCCAAATAAGAGCTGGCCTATTTATAAAACTATGAAAAATTATGAAAAATTAAGTGTCAGTATTTTGGCAACATTTGATTGCCATGCTACGGCACTTCAGTATGTAAGTTAGAATGGTGATGGAAAGCGCCAATTCTACCTTGGACGCAGCGTAATCGGAAATTCTAACAGAAGATCGTATTAACTAAGTGTGAAAACCTTCGTCTGCATCCATATCTTTAACTTGACGATATCGCTGATACACGAGTACATTGAATACTATCTTTGAAAATCTTTCCATTCTTTCGTAACGGTCAGTTTTCAATACTAAATTATTCAACCCCAAAGGAACTGTTGGCTCAAAAGAAGCTGAGAAATTCAAATAAAGAAAGCACTTGAGAAATCGATTCGAAGATGGAAACAAAGAAATCTCTAGAATTACACAAATCTATATAGGAGAATCGAGAACGAAAAACTTGCATTGACCTTCTAAATAATGAAAGAGTAGGTCTAGGATCGTTTAGGTTGAGGAATTGGAATCAAAACAAATTACTATTAAAAGTATAGACACGTGTATACAGCGGGAAACAAGAGAACTGGGAGAATTTACTTTCAAGCTGCCAAAGAAATGAACCACAACGCATTCACATTTTACAAACAGTGAAATATGAATTGACAGCGCAATGAAAGTCTGGACGTTTTAATTCTACTGGATGGTCAACTACAATTTACACGTCTCCTTGAACAACTTCTCTCTGTGGTTCGGCACACAGAAAGCAATAACCGCATTTCGTGAGAGAGAAATCCCGCATCAGACAATGCTGTAAACAACAAAGAGAATAGCCATTACTAGAAATTAAATCTCTTACTAGGGCAATAGCGAAACAGTTGTAAAATTGTGGTCCACAACAATTTAAATCTCTTTCACACAGAGCTAATGTTACGAGATTGCAATTTTGTACTAGAAGCATTCAATAATAGTCAATTTAGTTAGTATCAAACTCCTCACCGTAACCTCACTATACTCTGGAGAATGCGATAAGAAAGTTAGCATTCATTCCAATTTTTTACCTGAAAAAAATATATAAAATGTGAACTTCACCTTTCAGTAATGCAATATAAGACCTCATCTCGTGAAAACCATGGTTTCACAGCAAAAAAGTCTACCGGCTTAACCAAATACTATCAATGTTGCTGGTTGCTTCTTGATTTCTTTGCTCTCCAAAACCACGAGTGTCATCATTTTGTGACAGTTCAAAACATGCAAAGGACACCAATTTTCTTGGACATTGGAAACCTGATGCCGGCATGAACGGGGTTCATTGAAGCTATTGTCTCAGTACTGGCTTGAATTAGAATGCTTGGAGAATCCGTAAGGCTGCTGGTCAAAATCGATATATCGACTCAAACTGTGCTCTTCCACGCACTTCGCGGGAAGTTAAACCGCCTCCGTGAATACATTATAAAATGGCACTTCAAACTCTAATTCAGTTATGTTATATAAGTTGTGTTTGATATTCAGTAACCATGAGTCAACATTAATGTCTTGCTGTCAGGATTGGCTAAATTTTTTCCCACGCCCAAAAACCCAGCCCCTAAAACTGAAAATACAATAAAAACATTCAAATTATTTGAAGTGCTAGTGCTCTGGGATGTATATTTAATGAACAGTATTGTACTTAACTGAATAATAAACTGAATTGTAATTAAAAAGTGAAAGTGTAGACTTTCATGGTAAATTTAAAAAGTTCTATCTTGTTAAATTTGTATAAGCTATGGAAAATACGTCAATCCTATTTTCATGCTCTTCTTGCCCAATGAAAAAACAAAATTAGTTGTTAAAAACGTGTGCCAAAACTGCATTTTTACTGAATATACATTGTACTTGAATAATTTGAATTTCTAATTGCTCTTTTAAATTTGCCAACACTTACGGGAATGCTACTGTGTCTGATCCTGGAAAACCAAAGGAATATCCACGTCTGATTTTAGTGTAATAGATGTATTGGATTGGATAAGGATTTGGGTAAGGCAATTAGCTAAGCAGCAGTTTAATAAGGATTGGCATAATTGAATTGGACTTAAACTGATGTTTCAATATTAGAGAAGTTTCCGGGCTGGTGCCTGGTCAGTTGCATTGAATACCAAACGTTTCGTCCACCGCGGTGGACATCTCGTGATGGCGCAGCGTCGTGGGTAGTCTGCCGGTGGCGGCGTCCAGCGACTGACGCCGCGTTCTGCGTGGCGGCGGCTTTATATGGCGTGAGGGGCTGCGGTGAAATTCGCGCTGCTTGCGATTGTCGATGGTTCGGGCGGCTCTGTAGGCTGTCGATTGCGTTGCGATTAACTCTGTCCTATAGCTTGTTTTGGGTTAGCGTACGGATACAGATAAATTGAGCTTGAGACTCTTCTTTCTGTTAGTTATTGTGATGTTGATATTCAGTACGCAGGGGAGTGCAAGATAATGTCTTACAGGATTGGCTATCTTTTCCCGAGAGAAACCAAGCAGTTTGTCTTATCCTAAATGCCGCAGATACAAGACAAATCTGCATTATGAGTGCTATGCTCTGGGATGTATGTTTAAGACAATTGTACTTACTATCTGCCAATGAATTAACAAGTGAACAGGTGACTATTGAATTTTCAACATCCATACTTGTCAAAGGAAAGAAGAATCTCAATCAATTTATCATCCTTACTGCATAACAAAACAAAACATTAAGACAAGTTTCCAAACTGCATACGACATACAACAGTACTTGACAATCAACTAGGCAATTTCACATGCTGCCTTAAATGCCGCCCTAGCAGAAGCTGCGTCGCTGATCTACCAGGAATTCACTCTCGATTCTGGTAATAGATGTATGGTTGGATAAGGTTTGGTATCAATGCCAACGCACAGCAACTTTAATATATGATTCGGCATAATTGAATTGGACTTAAACTGATGTTTCAATAGTAAATATAATATAAAAAACAACAAGTAGGCTTAGAATTTCTATGAGTAGGTTACTCGGAAAGGAAAAAATGTATTTTTTGATGTATAAATCCCTAGAGACTTTCTTTCGCTATCACCAAGGCATACCAATAATGCATTTTATATCCATGGGAGCTTTGGAAATTATTACTCAGGAAAAAAATTACTGCCACCTAATACATATCGTCACTGGAACAAATAAATGCGTAATGACAGGATACTCAATCTTAACACACAATGATGTAGCGTCACGTTGGCAGCCCTGCGTGGGAGGAGGACGCGGAAGGCTCTCATCCCTGAGAATTGAATAGCAACGTTGGTGTACGGATATTTTTAAAGCAAGTGGACTCCGGCGTTTCTTGGACTGCCACGTGGTAGTATGCAAACCTCCCCCCCCCCCACGTTCAACGGCAGTCACGTTACGGTGAGAAGGCAAGTATTAAAAGAAGCCGACTCGCTTCACCGGCGAGTTTTGTACTCGGAAAACTCGCGCTTTGCGCAAAATTTGCGCCCAGGCTGGAGCGTGTTCGTGCGTTGCACAGGTGACGAAAGTCACAGGAGTGGCGCGGTAGGAGCATGCACTCGAGGCGGGGCCTCACTAGAATATGTGATGCATCCACAGGCGGGCGGTTGGGATATACCGGAAAGTGTGTATTTACGGAGCAGTTAATGCAATTATTGTATATTCTTTGTAAATAAAACTTGTACATACTTCTAAATGTCTGTGTACTTTGATCTATGACGCCACACAGAGCTTTCATGCAGTAGTATTTATTATTTTCTATTTCCCCGTCATAGTAAAATATTAGCATCCTGAAATGCATGAAACTTTGCTGGTTGCGTCTGCGTTAATTTAATTTTTATGTCATGAATATCGTTCATGGGCTGCAATACTGGCTAATCTATATATGAAGTTTAGGACAGAGATAGTTGAAGTTTTCACTGGTGGTGAAATGCAGATATCTCGCGCTTAATAATTGCGGAATTATGGAGTGAGCATTTCTAAAAGGCTTATAAGAATTATGTTAAGAGTAATAATATTATAAATGAAATTTTTTGCAGGCAGGTTAACGAGGCTTGGTCAGAAAAATTTTACTAGTTGTTTGCCAACGTTTCGGAAACTTTTATTTCCATCATCAGGGCTAATATGAAAGAAAATGGAAACAACACTGTTCATGAATAATGTTACCAAAAAACACACGTATGAGACACAATTTTCTAGTTAAGTTTAAAAAATTATTAACAAATTTCCTTTATACCTATTACATAATCATTGCATACTTTGCAACATCGTGTACAACTCAACACCATTCACTGCACCATCCTCCATTTCCGGCACCTCACACGAAATGGAAAAATATAAAATAATTTTCCTCCCACGCTAATTAATAAAATTCTGTTTAATTCTCCCTACCCTGCAGCCAAGATTAACACTGAACCCACCAAACCCTTCGAATCCATTGTATATGTGAAAGGGTTATATGAGCCCTCGGGCAAACTTCTAACTACAGATAATCACTCAATAGCTTTTTCAAACAAAAGAACTCTTAACAACATTGTGTTTAGTAAAACCAAAGACAAGATACCTGCACAGTTTATGAGCCATTTAGTGTATTCAGTACCACGTGGCGGTCCGAAACGTTGGCAAACAACTAGTAAAATATTTCTGACCAAGCCCCGTTAACCTACCTGCAAAAAAAAGTAATAATATTATAAAATGTTTCATAAGCCATGACTCAAAATTCGTAGTTTTTGAGTTGTGTACCTGTTGCAGCTCACAACGAATCAGGGATAGCTGATTCTCCCTGCACGCCAAAAAGACGCCCAGAAATCCAGGTGGGTGAACACATCTCACAAAGTCAGCACAAAGCTTAGTGAGCCTCGCGAGGGTCCGTCGGTTGAGCAACCAACTACACGCGAAGACCCGCGGCCGGGAAGCTCGCGAGTGCGCTCCGCGATGCGAGCTTGTTTTTTCGCGCTGCTCCGCGCCGCGGCGGGCCCTCGGAAAACACTCGAGGGTCAAGGGGCGCGCGGGCGGGGGCGTGGTCGGAAGCGGGGGAACAACCCTCGCTGCCACCGCGAGGGGGCGCCGCAACAGCGCTGCCTTTGATCTCGGGCGGGAAAGCAGGCGATCGTCGGGTGAGGGAGGGGGGGCGTCGGTTTGCTCCGCGCCGCGGCGGTAATCCGTAGGAAGTAGTTAGGCGCCACCGGTAACTAACGATCGTTACTCGTATTAAGGAGAGGCGAGCAGCTAACAAAAGGTTCGTATTCGTTTCTAGAGTTGGAGAAATGTATGTTTTGTTTTTTGTTGCGTGGTCAATTAAAAAGTCAGAGCAGGATTGTTATTTTTTTAATTTATTTTTGTTCATTGGTCAGCAATAAGGGGGTTTCAGGAAAAAACACATACATACAATTGTTACATTATTTATATTTGAGGTTAAGCCAGTTGGACTCCTGTACGTTTTTGTGTGTGAATTTTGTTTTTTTTGTTGACGATGGAGAGTGGAGAGGATTGCAGGGAAACGCAATTATTATTTTACGTCATCATGGGGACCTGGCTTAATTTTTAAATTCTTGGAAAGCGTTAGGATGTTTTTCCTAGCGGATTTGAGGTTATGTTTGAGGCTGAAGATAAGCGTAGGAAAAGGTGAGATTTAATTGTTTTATGAATAATATCAGGGATTAAATCCCAAGATCGTGGTGAATTAGTTCCGATAAACCAGGAGTGTTAGAGTTTTATGGAGAAATTTATTTTGAAATAATTGAAGGCGATTGAAATTAATATGGAATGTTGTACCATATTGGGGAGACGTAAGTTAAAGTGGGGTGAATGATAGTTTAGTATAATAGATCGGCGTTTTTAAGTAAAGTGAACATTTTATACCTCTCGGTTTTGTAATTTTCGTAACCCAGAGGAGACACAAAGTGTACATCCAAATATTTTTCAGTTTATGCATACATTTTCTGTTCCTTTACGCATATAAATTGAAGTTCTAGATCATGTTAGTGCAGCATTGAGATAAATATATTTTGGGGAAAATCTAGGAAAAGATATACCGGGAATCGAACTCTCCGAATTGTTTCAAAAGTTGATTCTGTAATGTTGAAAACATAAGATAGTGAAAATTTTATTTGCGAAGTACTATAGAAACTGATGCATTTTTAAAACTTTTCCATCGGCGTTAAAATGGAGTACAAGGTTTTGGGATGTGTAAGTCTAGCTTAACTAGTTTGCCTCAGCGTGTTTATGAGCCAGACTGTAAGAGAACATGAAACAAAAACAATATATGTTTTCTTTAAAAAAATTACAAATAGAAATCAAGAAAATTTCCCTTTGCCTAGAATGTAATTCTGAAGATTACGAAAGTAAATTAATTAATTGTAGCTTCTAACTTTTAACTTCGCCTCTTTCACCATTGTCTCTTGCACTAGATACAATGATTTCAGACATTTCAATATAAAACCTGTTAGTGTGTATGCTCTATTCGATCATAAGGAAAATGGGTGTAAGAAAGCAGAGAAAAATGCAATCATTATATCAATTATGGCTTTAGAAATGATTGCTAGGACGTGTCATGATAATGTTTCTCAAGGATGACACAAATCGGTCGTCCAAGTAAGAGAGGAAAGGAATGCACAACAGATAAATCAGTCTATAATCACAGAAATAGAAAAAGATCTGAAAATTTCAGGAAATATAGTTGACATAGTAAAAGTGAAAATATAAGCGATATAGTTGGCGCAGTAAATGGTCCTCAGTCACACCACGATTAAGAAGTGTTAAGTGATATAATAACAAAGAATTGTAGTACGTGCGTTGTAAAAAGAAAGTTATACTATAATGCTACAAAACAACCGACATGTAGATTGTCAAGATTTTCAGAATATATGTTTCGAAGGTTCCTGTTACAGAACAAGTGTTTTTTTTAATGCCCGTATGTGCCAGCATGTCTATCCATATGTGAACAATATTGGAAAGATATGAGGCCCTACAACTTTGAAGCGGATCTTTTCAAATTACAATAACTATGGATTATCCAAGCCAATTATGACCACCTACTACCACGAACTTCACATATCCTCAGTATAAGGAGACATTCAACAAGCAAAAGCTTTACCAATTAACTATTATTTGTTATTCATTTCTCACGCATTATTTTTTGGCAAGGCAAGAGAAATGCTCATGGGAAACGAATGAAGTCCACTATCTGCCTATTGAAAAACTCTGCTCAAACGTGGGGAAGATATAGGACCGATCAATTCTTCTAAATGTTTGGCAATGATTACTTTCAAGTCCAATACGTAGCAAATGTGTAAATTAAAATGTACAAAGTGTTATAGAATGTTAGCGCCCAAATCCGCTGTGCATCATCCGAAAATAAATTTTTTCGATCTCAAAATGTGAAAATCGTAACGGGAGATTATCAAATTCCCTTCAATGTCAATCACTTTTGGAACGAAAAATAAATAGGATTAAGATAAACGTCTAATATGAAGGCCAAGAGATCTCAATGAGATAAGATATGTGAAAGAGTTATAAATACAGATTACTGTTTAACAATCGGTTGTACTGTTGTTATTTTGTTCGCAAATCAAAGTAAGCACTTACTACAATGAATAATAAGCTCGAGAAATAAATAAAAATATCAATTGTTATAATCAGGAAACTAAATTTATTGTAATAAAAAATGAAAATATGTACATATATATGTACTTATTTTTTCTACAATATGTAAGAAGAAATAGAAAATATGTGAAATAAAACTTCGTTATAATGTTTAAAATTCCATTCTTCAAGCGTTTTTCGAGCAGAGTTGCCAATCAGATCTTACCATGGATTCGGAGGCTGAAAGTTCCATGAAGAAGCAATATTCCGTTCATCGAAATACTAGTATATAAACTTGTTTGCAATGTTGTTCAAGAGCCGCGCCATGAATAACCTGTGCCTGTAAAGAGGAGGTAATGATACAACTCAGAAGATAAGCAATGATCTATATTTTTATTGAGTTCGATGTCACGAGAGGAGTACCGTTGTTGTCCCTTGCTTCATATTCATCGCTCATTTTGATCACTAGGTTTAGCAGACGGATTTAAGTTTAACAATTAATATCGATGGTCCGGCGTTAATACAAGCGCATTGCTTGGTTTTATACGTAGTATGAGTTTATGTATACGTATGTAAACGTATACGTAGTATACGTTAGAGGTAGTTGAATCACATAATTGGAATATTGCTTGTCATTGTCACATATTTGCAGTCCGTCTTCTGCCCCAGACAGCGAAAACGATGATGAGGTGCATGAGTTATTTAAAATAATATATTGTCGACAATGACAAGCGCATCATTCAGATTTATACGTATATCAGTGTAGCGTCACGTTGGCGGCCGTGGGTAGGAGGAGCGGAAGTATCGCATACCTACGGGCATGAATAGCTGGGCCCCCCGGCGTTGGTTTACATTTAGACAAAGGGACGCCAGCTTGACCGGGAAGGTCACGTGGTAGACGCGAGCCTCCTTCCTACACCTAGGACGGTCACGTGACGACTACACTGGTATAAAATCGATCCGACGAGCTAACACGGGGGTTTTATTCTGGAAACCTCGCGCGATGCGCAAAACTTTACGCCCAGGCTGGAGCGTGTCGTGCCTAGTGCACGGGTGACGAAGTCACGGTAGTGGCGCGGGAGTAGCGTCAGTGGAGGCGGGGTCTCCCTAGCTATGTGGGGTATCCACAATCCACATACTCACAAGTGTGTAGTTTCGGAGCAGAAGTTGGTTATTGTACATACGTGTAAATAAACTTGTACATACTTGTAAATGTTTGTGTCTTTTTCTCCATGACGCCACATCAGTAACAAAGTTACTTTTCAAGTAACAATTTTGAACAACGCATGTAAAATGTTCATTTTGACCTATAAATATATTAAAATGTAACTAAATATTTATTAAAAATGTAAAAACAGAAAATAAAAATTCCAATTTTAGAATTGTTAAGTCTAAAATATTAGTGAATCAGGAATCTTGTCCCTGTAAAAATATGTATTTGCATGAAAATCCGTTCCCTAGTTATAATCTAATAAACCCTAGCTTGGAATTAAACGAGGGTCACTCCGCATTCCCCCAGTGGCTTTAACCATTTAAGCTACCAAAACCAATCGGAAATTCTGATGCAATGCCAAATGGCGTAGACTTTCTAGTCACTAGTCACTTTCCTTATGTCTGTAGCCAGGGCCTGCTCCACGGTTTTTACTCCTCTCTCTTCCCAGCGGCCATTATTACGGTTTAAAGATATTTTTTCCACAATTATTCAGTCCCCTAATTTTATAATATAACTAAGAATATTGTAGAAGGGTGCCTGGTCCTATATGCAAACTTTCATTAAAAAATTTGGAGCCGTTCTTGAGAAAATTTCGAGTGTTTCCGAAAATGCGGAATTTTGAGCCCATTTTCACAGAACAATTTTGAGTGTTCGAGAAACTAATTTCATTTGACACTCAACTACTAATATTTTCAAACAATGTTTTTTAATTATAAAACTTGTGAACAATTTCATGTTAAAAAAAATCGCTATCTTAATTTTGTAAATAAGGAAGACGCTCAGAAAATCAAACTTTTCGAAAATTCAGAGTTAGGATTAAAAATCGTACCTATGAGATCTTTGTAAGTGTATTTTCTTCTGTTCTTGCCAGAAATTGAAAGAATTAATTCGGAGCCATTTTGGAGAACATTTTGAAAATGTCCTAGGAACTTCACGTACATTACCTTAAAATTAAGTATTGTTATGTTTGGGTTGGGAAGGGGAAAATTCATTTTGAAAAAATTTATGAATTGTTTATTCGAATTGAATTGATTGAAGGCGTTGTCATCCAAAACGTTATAACAACAAAATTTAAATAATTATAAGTATATTATAAGATAAAGAATTTTTTGCACGAGCATTATCATATTTTCTCTAGGGTTTATAAGAATTTTAAAAGTGGTATTTAATAGTAATTTTTACAGTATTTTAGTAGTAGTATTCTAAAACTCAAATCTCACCAAGAGGTTCAATGCTCCATTGCAAAATTCCGTAACTCAAATTTTCGGGAGTAAGCAAATTTGGTGTAACATTTGGTTAGAAATCCCCTATTATCCTCGTTGGCTGTCATATGTTTGTACAAAATTTGATATCAATAGCTTCAGTGGTTCAAATGTTATTTTAAACAAGATGCATTCTCTGTAACATGTTCCAAAAAAAATGTTTTTTAAAAAAAAAAAGGTTTAATTTTAATTTGTTTAGAGTAGTAGTTGAAAAAATCAATCATTTCCAAAAATAAATCCAAGAATACTGAACGTAACAATTATTTGTAAAGTATTTTCGACCACTCATATTTCCAAACCTGAAACTGGCACAATTAACCTATTTATAGCATTTCTTTCGTTGTCAAACGAGAAACTTTAAATGTGTGTGCAATTTGTCATTATCTTCGTATCCGTAGTTTCTATGAAATTAAAGGGAAGTCGTTGCTAGGCAACAAAAGAGGCTACCGCCTCTTCAAATGGAGTCGATTACTAATTGCCTTCTGGAATTTAATTAGAAATCTTTATAAGGGTTCAACATTGCTATCCGTCCGTGCAATGTTTGGGGGTGAGAATCACATGTAAAATATCGATGCAACAACGTAAGTAGCAATTGTATTGATGGAATGATATGATAATAATTGTATTTATATTGACAGTATGATATACAATAATATCGCGTTCATATGGTTGGCTAATAATTCAGAATGAGCTTATCGTACAATAGAAATTTGATATGTAATTTTTGTTTGGAATATTTTTTATGATAAGCATTGCACTGAAATAATGCGAGCTGTAAAAATCAAAGCTTTACAAACTATGAAAGTTACGGGAATTCCAAGAGGCAGAAATAAGACGTCACCACATTCATTTTATGATACCCAACAAATCAATGTTTTAAAAGGAAAGTGAAATAGAAATTTCTTTTCAACAAAACAAACATAATAGTGAGTTCACGAGGAATTTTAAAATTTTGCCTTTGTGACCGGAAAGAGAAATAAAAAATAATAATAATAATAATAATAATAATAATAATAATAATAATAACGAAAAGGTTTGCATTAAAAAGTACCTAATATTTCGTTAAGATTTTGGATTAATTATGTTTACATTTTCATGGCCGAATAAACATTAGTGTATTGCGTAAAGTTATCATATAATTGTGGAACCAAGAGACCTACAGGTAAATCATTTAATTTCCTGTTTGTGGCTAAAAATTAGTTAATAAAATCCCGTAACGTCCATAAACTGTTTATTTCCAGCATACGATCAAGTTTCACAGCTGCAGCAACCCGTACTATCCCGCCCACTGAGACGAGAGAAACCAGTAAAACAAAACACACCGTTGAAAAACACGTAGCAGCATCAACACCAGAAAATACAGCGAGTTTCCCTGCTACAGGGTGACCAGCGAACGCCTCGCCCGGCGTGGCAGTAGGCGGTGCCCACGCGGCGTACTTGTCGTCGGAACTGTGGCCAAAGCGAGACCAATAGAAAGGACACGCCGTCCGGTTGGTCACGTCGACTCCGGTGGCCGCTCGTTGGACCCGCGCCGGCAGCGCGCTGGTCCAATCTGCTCACTTTCTTTGGAGCCAACGCACATGCGAATTCACAGTGTTGCGCCCAATCCCAACGCCGCTGCTCGGCGGGCAGTTGGAAGATCTTGGAAAACGTACCGCGCGAGGCTCGACGAGACAACTGGGAGGAAACACCTCTTCGCGGTGGGATCACGTGACCCGTCGCAGGAGCAAGTGCAGCATTTATTTCTGCTGCTTTTTGGATGGCCCGCCTTCATGTTGGATTCATCGAAGGTCGAATTTTCGATCTGTCCTTGGCTGGCATGACATTGCCGCATTGATGAGCGGCGTAGCTACAAGGTTACTTGGAAGAGCTATCACCTTTCCCGGGTATAATGGGGATCCAGCGTCTGAGAACCTGAGCGTCTGCCAAAGAGTTTACGTGTTCTCGTCTGGAAGGGACGTATATGAAAGAATGTGCTTGGAGCCACTGCAATGAATCCCAAGAACATTCATTCCTGTCCGCAGAACTACCCTCATGTCTTCACGCAGCAGAGTAGTAGTAGTAGTTTCATCAATCTCCCTGTCTTTCTTCTCGCTTGGCACAAACGTGAGCCTTGTGGCTGTGAAAACCGACGGGGATCTCTCCGACACTATCTAACTGGCAAGGGCG
The DNA here is from genome assembly GCA_964035755.1 of Teleogryllus oceanicus. Taxonomy (NCBI): domain Eukaryota; kingdom Metazoa; phylum Arthropoda; class Insecta; order Orthoptera; family Gryllidae; genus Teleogryllus; species Teleogryllus oceanicus. The sequence continues at coordinate 227,283,309 of CAXIVR010000002.1, read as the reverse complement.
ACTGCACTGTTATTCAGTCACGGCTAGGATTTAGCTTACGTGACATTCTCGGTGGCACAACGCACCGAGAAAACTTGATTGTTCTGCTGCTTGCTCGAGTGTGGCCGTTGTGGCCCGGCACACTGAACAGTTGACTGCCGCTTGGCTGGGATGGTCCTTGTTGCTTTGTGAGCGATTTTGTCTATAATTTCCAGCAATTCTGGCTTTGATTGAGCTCACTGGAGAATCTGCCGGACGCCTGTGTATACTCGGAATCCAGGTAGAAATCGCCGGAGTCCTGCCTTGTGAGCATCCAACGGCAGGGCGAATGCATCGGCGAGCCTTGGTTGCAGCTGTTGGGAAAGCCGAGCAGACCAATTACGAATAAATGGTCATCTTATTTAGAAGTGTACATGTGAAAGTGACAATACATGCCTGAAATGTGGTATTGAATTTTTACTCATGGTACGCGCAATGCTTTAAAAAGACCTCCACTATCGCATTCTACTCCTAAGTATTGTCAACAATTTCACACACTTCAGTTAAAGCTTTTCATGTGTAACAACTTGTGCAATTTCTGCAGCTTATGAATTTTTTTCAGGTTGCCTAGAGAAAGTACATGTGTATCAAGTCAGGGAAAGTTTGTTTATGTAGAATTTTGGCACATCTACCTCACATAAAATGAGACATTTTGTTATACAATATCGATGAATCTCAGTTGTAAAATATCTTAAAATGAGATTAAAGACCAATTTTTAAATTTCAACTTTTTATCTGGTCATAAATATAAAATTCAAAGAGAATTATCTGAGATATTTCATAAAAATGAAATAAACTGAATGTTATCAAACTTACGTAGAGGTAGAATGTAATTTTGGAGGTCTTGTTACTTCTCCTGATAGTATTTTTTTTTCATTACTACCCTGGGTCTTCTGGACCCAGAGAAAAAAACTTTTATAATTTTTCAATGTTTATTATTACTATACGCTCTTTAGATTTTTAGTAGCTTCATTATTTTTGGTACTTATTCGTTTCTTCAGTTATTGCATTTATTTGGAACTTACTCCGTGAGATATTTAATTTTCCAGATTTTTTGGGGTCTTATAGACCCACTGTTGCTTTGACGTAAGTAATAAACACATGATCTCCGTGTTTGGAATTTCAATATAATTATGTTTGTTACCTCTGTTTTCGTCTAATGCAGTGATTTTTGGTCACCTAACACGTAATACTAAAATAGGAAGGTGTAGCAAGATTATTTATTTTTTTTTGGTTATCTTGTAGCTACAATGGACAAAAAGGAGCGTTTAAAAGTTAAAATTATATAGCGAAGAAGTTAAAAATAGTACAATAATAATGAAAACAATTAAGTTAGTCGTGTATTCATTGTACATGATTAGAAAATGCAACCACACAAATTGTGTCTTGAAAATAGAGGGCTGGAGAACACTTTGGTCTGATACATTTCACAATGTTTCGAGCGAATGGACGTGTATGAGTATGGCGACAACCTCATGAATCCATGGACCCTGCATGACAACAGAAGACTGTTGAATCTGGAGGAGGCTCTGTGATGTTATGGGGCGCATGCAGTTGGAGTGATATGGGTCACTTGATACGTGAAGGTACGACTCTGACTGGTGCCACGTACGTAAGCATCCTGTATGATCACCTTCACCCTACCCGGTAGGACGGTAGCTCCAGAGACATCAACTGCTCACACTCCCAGAAGCCTCTGACCGGAGATCCTAGGTTCGACTCCTGAATGCGGCAGGATTTTCGACCTAACTTTTCAGTAGGTCGTCGTCGCTGTCTGGAGGAGAATTCTAGCAGCCGCTGCTTATCGAATAGTTTTTGGGTTTCTCCGATCAACATCAGGCAATGACGGGCAGTCCATCACGCAAACGGCAGGAGCCGTCTGTCCTTCCTCTTCCTTGTCCTATCCTCTCCTCTTACACACACACTTACACTCACATGCACTACACTACCACACATTCCGGGAGACCGGTCGGGAGCTTAGAGTTTGTCCCGGCAGGGGCGGTGTCGCGCTGGTGGGAGAGTCTTGATTAGGGGGAAACCCCACTAGCCGACGGTAGGTCGGCGCCGGATCTCGCCATCCAGCGGGGGAAGATCACCATCTCCCGAGAAAAGACATGCACTACACTAACGGGACTAATGACCAAAGCTTTTGACGCGCCCGGAAACACGAAAAAATCAATCAATCAATCAACCTTCACCCATTCATCTCCATTGTGCATCCCTAAGGACTTGGGCAATTCCAGAAGGACAATGCAACAGCTCACACACCCAGAATTCCTTGCAGAGTGGCTCCAGGAACACTCTTCTGAATTTAAACACTTCCATTTGCCACCCAAACTCCCAGACATGAACGTTATTGAGCATATCTGGGATGCCTAGCAACTTGCTGTTCAGTAGAGATCCCTCCACTCTCCGACGTTTAGGAGTTTATGGACAGCCCTGCAGGATTCATGGTGTCAATTGTGGCTCCACCACTACTTCAGACATTAGTCGAGTCCATGCCACGTTGTGTTGCGGCACTTCTGCGTGCTCATGGGGATCCTACACGATATTAAGCAGGTGTACCAGTTTTTTGGCTCTTCAGTGTTTTCATCACTGCATTAGACGGAAACAGGTAATAAACATAATTCCATTAGAATTCTAAATACCAATTTCCAGAGAAACATCGAAGAAATCGCTGAAAAGCGATGCAATAACGAAATAGCAATGCAAGGTTAAATTATACTAAATTACATATATTCGATGAAAATATATCGATACCCTTATGTTTAAATGATGAAAATTACTAGTATTGAATTTTTACTTCAGTATTTCATAGAGCGAAAATTTATGAAATTAGTAGCTGGAGATATTATTTAGAATTAGTTAGTATTACGAAATAAATAAACATAATAGACAAAACGGTGAAACATCATATACGTTAAGAACATAACATGAGCAAAATCACAATTGAAATTACAGAACAATACGTGAACTAATATGAGTGCAGAGAAAATCTAACTTTTCAAAAAAACAAACAAAAAAAAACAAGTCATTAAAAATCAACTACTTAGTGCGAACCTGTTTTCCTTTACATGATTTCTCTCAGCTCACAGCAGATTTGAGTAACGATATCTGATAAAATCAAATTATAATCAATTCAATCATTATGAATTTTGCACTACTTTTCTAACTTGTTTATACAACAATGCAACTTAGAGACTCTACGTCATTCATTTATTTTCGAAACAAACATTTTCTCTATCCTACAAAAAACATCTCTGTAATAGAAAGCCATAAAATTTATTAAGATTGTTTTAGTACACCGCATGAATATTATTCCGCAGCTGAAATAATGACAATGAGAGTAAATTAAAAAGCCATTGAAAAATAAATTTATTTACCGTTGCAATGGACCAAATCTGTTTTAACTATTTTGATAGAAATATTTCTACAATATCTTACGTAAAGGTCTGCGGCATAGCTTCCTTGCATTCCATATGGCAGAAAGATAGTCAACTATTACTATGAGTTAATAATACTAGCAAAATATTATTTATTTTAATGCAATACAAGCTCAGTAATCAAACGTTCCCGAAACTGTGAAAGACTAGTAAGGACAGCATTCATTTCGTATTTTATTTCACCAAATGCGATTCATACATTTCATCACTTCAGTGGTTTCATGTATACAACTAGCTCAGAAATTACTTTGGTACTTGTTTTCTCCAACAGTTGACAAGCAATCTGCACATTTGGGTCCCTACAGATCCCTTTCTCGCTGAGACTGTTTCTTCCAGGTCCAGACACTGAGGTACTTGTCCAGGTACCAGGTCCCCAAGCACGACTCCGATGTGACTCGGGAGCTCTTGTTGATCAATGTACTACAAACTACAATATCAGATAAGCGTAGCTCATGAGCGAATTATGCGTATACGTTAGAAATTTTATTACAAATTCAGGGGCAACAGTTATTCAAATCAGATACAGCGCATCGATATATACTATTCGCTCCTTTGATCTTAATCAAACATTAAAAGCTCCGACCGGTCTCCGGAATATGCGGTAGTCTAGTGCATGTTAGTGTAAGTGTGTGTAAGAGGAGACGATAGGACAAGGAAGAGGAAGGATAGATCGTGCGCGGTCCGTGGCCCGTTTGGTAGGGTACTGCTCCGGCATTCGCCTGGTGTTGATCGGAGAAACTACGGAAAACTATCGATCAAAGCAGCCGGTTGCTAGAATTCTCCTCCAGACAGCGATCTGAATTCGACCTAGCTGAAAGCTAGTGTCGAAAATCCTGCCGCCATCAGAGTCGAACCTAGGATCTCCCGGTCAGAGGCGCTCAGTTGATGCACTGAGCTACGCTCCGTGATTTTCCTCAGCAGGTATCTCCCACCACTGTGGCAATGATTCTGTGCGAAATGAAATATAAATTTGTGGAATTGTTTGAACTCGTGAAAGACAGTTGAGGTTGTGAAAGAGACAATAGGTTACCATGGACGCCAGTTTGTTGAGAGACTGATAGAGTTTGCTACAATGAATGGGCTCTGAATGTAGGCCAGAATATTAACATTACATTCTGGTTTTAAACCCAATGAAAGTTGACAAAACCTTGGGAAGGTATTCAGCAAAAATTAATCGTGGTTCCCAAGTAGAACAAGTTTTCCGTGAAGGAGGATACGTTTACTGATTCATTCTGTTACATGAATTCAGGAACAATATTTGTGTATAAGGTTTGCTTTGACTTCACTTAAATTACCTCAGGAGAGAGACCAATGGACAGCAACAGTGCAATAAAGCTAATGCCGAATTTATTGGCGTTGAGGCCATCATGATTCGCGAGTGCCTACACTGTTGCAGGAACATTGAACATTAGGTACATTCGGAACAGATACACACTGTGACAAACGTTTATGAACATTTTTTTAAAATTGCCCTTCATTTATCAATTCCGAAAAACTCTCCTTGTCTACCTCCTTAGACAATTTCTGCCTGCGCGCCAGCGAATTATTTATTACGCTCCGTGAAGTCACGGAGGTTAAGCGAATCGAGACTTGCTGTCCCTGGCCGAAGGTATAAAAGGCACTGACTAACTGCGACGTGACGATACTTGACTAGTATAGTAATTACTATTACTGAGTAACGGAGGATTACTCCAAAGAATGCGCTCAACACCCAACAATGGGTAAAGATACGCGTTGCGTCAACGACGCAATAAATTAAAAAATCTCCATAGTTTTGATAGCACCATAAAGAGCTTCAGTGAATGATCTGAATCCCTTTAAGATGAGAAATGAAGAGGTCACTACTAAACAGAGAAACTACTTAAATCATTATAATTGTCTGAAATAAACAAAATAGATTTGACCTGAGATTATATAAGTAATCCACGAATACTTTGGAAATTGTCTATAAATTCCTGATTCGCATGGAGCGAAGCAGTAGATTTATCTGAGAATTTCCAAAGCACGAGTGGAATTTAATAGGACTATTCCAGCAATGAAATTAAGCCCAAGAGAGTTCCAAAATGAGCCAAATACCGAAAATAACTGAAAGCTATGTTAAAATCAAAGATTTTATGTTATAGTATATACGCAGTTTATTGGACATTGACATAGCGATAGATGTGTACCGTCTCCTAAGATAGATGAGCCACAGTTTATGATTGGCCAGTAGGGAGAAGTAGAAAGAAAAATCGGATAAAAGAAGGTATAAACCCTTTTTTAGATACTCCGCTCTGATTGAGGCATTTTGCATGTATTGTTAAGCACTATTGGTTTTAGATTTACGAGTGGAATAATCAGAGTCAATCTGCAGATCGAATATGGGACTGTAAACCCGTCAAAACGCAGAGGTGGCAATTATCAGCATATCGCACGTCCTCAAAAAAATTGTCTTAACACGGAAAAAGCAGGTTTGTCTTTGAGCAAAACGCTTTAGAAAATTTTCTTGTAGTACGTACTGATGCTACTTTCACAGGAACTGTCAAGCGCTCCGTCTAGCGACATTTTCCGCTATTACAATTACGGCGATTTATTAGAATTATAAACCATAAAAAATTAAGCTGATGATAAACTTATTTAAAAAATCTTACATTTTGGGGTTCTGAAAATTTTTGGGGAACGTGCAATATGTTCAGTAATCCTGACGAACGTTATGGAGAAGCAATTTAAACGTTACACGAACTTCGGACGAAACATACTGAATGATACTTTTCCTTTTAACTAGGGGAGAATAGGGCTCCCGGCCCTAACAAAGCAAGGATCTCACATTTGGGGGTTATGACAATTTTTTAGGTAACGTGCATTATGTTATAATCCTGACGCTGTTAGGAGAAGCAATTTAAACGTTACACGAACGGACGAATGTATCTCCTCAGCTAGAGAATAGCTCGCCTAAATGCAAGCAGAGCTTGTTCCTTATGCCACGTGGGGACGGCGTGACGTAGAAATCGTTCTGCTACGCGGCTACTGACTGGCTGCTGCCAGCGCGTGTCTGCGTGCGTGGGTCGATGCACGCCCGACGGTCGCCGCCATGTTTCACGTCGAAACTCCTGTTTTACATCACATCTTCCCGATGAGTCAAATGAATTCGTTGGCTATCTTTCCAAACATATCAGAAGTGACTGGGACATGGAACATTAAACCAGTAGTGTTATTAGGCTGGCGATAATGAACGTTTAGGAAGAGAAATTGCCGGAAACATCATCCTTGTACAAGTTTACGTCGTATCAGACGATTCTGATTTTTTTAAACAAAATGTGAAATAATGAATCTTTTATCTCTTATTATATATATCCAGATTCTAATTCTTACAGGAAATATTCTTAACATGATGTGGTGTCAATTATTAACAGTCAGATGCACACTTCTCGCTGCAGATAAATACAAAATAAATCATTAATTAATAAATGAAGTATTTAATATTCCTTTGATTCGTTGCAAAACAACACGTGTTTATGTAATTTTTTAAACACTTTTTGTGCACTGTATATACCGTTGTGGCAAATAATCAGCAACACGGATTTTTAAGAGACATTTACGCTAAAAATTAATATTCTGTTTGATAATTCACAGTGTCGTTTCTTTTATCCCTTTTGACGCTGATTATCAACATAGAGGTCAAAGATCAAATACTTATTGCAGCCATGGCTCAATGTTTTTATTTCAAAATCAAATAGAAAGTTTTGCGAATTGTCAATTAGTAAATAACATCGTGTTAATTTATAATTACCAATTTAAAATTTTACGTTAATTTTGTGTCAAATAAATGTGCTTATTGAGTTATAATGGAGTTGTATATTTTAATTTTTCTACAAATGTAATATAATGGAGATAGCTTATTTAAAACAATTACATAACAATGGACCTGTATTTTCTTCAGCAATACGTTGCTAACTTCAAACTATCTTTACTCAACATGAATTGACCGGGAGCGGTAGCTCAGTGCATCTATTGACGTCACTGCAGCGCCTCTGATCGGGAGGTTCTAAGTCTGTTCTGATGGCAGCAGGATTTTCGACACTACCTTTTAAGCTAGGGAGAGGAGAATTCTAGGCGAATGCCCGAGCAGTACCCTAACAAACAGGCCACGGACCGCGTGAGATCTTTCCTTCCTCTTCCTTGTCCTATCCTTTCCCCTTACACAAACACACACACACGCACACACACACACACACACACACTTACACTAACATGCACTACACTACTACGTATTCCGGGACACCGGTTGGGAGGTTAGAGCTGGTCCCGGCTGGGGCGGTGCCCCACTGGTGGGAAAGTCCTGGTTAGGGGGAAACCCTACTAGACGACGGTATGTCGGCGCCGGATCTCGCCATCCAGCGGAGGAAAGATCACCGCATCTAAAAAAGTGCACTACACTTACGGGACTAATGACCACCGCAGTTTACGTGCCCGCAAACACTAAAAAATCAATCAATAATAAAGTAACATAAAAAGTGTATTTGCGAGCAATTTAGCAGCATTGTATTCGTGCAATATCTTTAATCCTTCAGTGCGGGATCACTTTACCGCATCTGTTTGTTGATGCGAGACGATTTTTTGCGTGCGTGCGTCTTTCGTTATACATTGTTAGAGATGCAGATTGTAATAGATACATTGTTACTACGTATTGCGTTATTGTTTTCAACAATTATTCATCTAAAATGGTATTTTTGTATCAGATTGTTGAACACATTGTGAGACGTTTGCGGATCATTTACGTGATTTCTCGGAACATTCATTATTTTCGGCAAAGCATCAAGAATCGTAATATTATTACTAAACTATTATAACTAATGAAATCAAGCGGGACTTCAGGTAGAATCGTCCACGTCACTGTTCGACGAATTATTAATATTCTTCCAAATGACGTGCAGTTTCAGAACCAGATCCTTCTCGTTACAGGACGCCATTTTCAAGCTGTGTAGAATGTTTTGATTTACATGTTAATGTGACTTCCAATGAATCGACTGTGTAATGATTACGCAGACGAAAGTAAAACCCGATTCAATATCTAGAAATGTGTGAAAGCAGATTTCACATATTTCTTGATTTGACTAAGAGAGTGAATAACAGACTGTACCGAGCGTACCAGGTACATCATTCTACCTGCCCAGACGGAAGCCATCCGCGTGCAGAGAACGTCTCTGCGTTGAAGGGATAATTCTGATTTTTCCCGATGTAAATTTTCGAATTCAGCCATTCATATGTTCAGATACCATGCCCGCAAATGCGGAACACATCAAAATGGCGGCGGCGGCCGGTAGGGTCGTCCCCTCGGGAAGGAAGCGGCAGGGTAATTACAAGCTACCTGAGCCGGGGGCGCCGAGGACGGGGCGCGAAGGCAAAATTGGCGGGGTGGGTCAGGCAGAGCACGGCGCCACCCTTGCGAACCCCTCGCCGTCCCCGCCCCCTCACGTCCCGTGGGTCACGGTGGTGGGAAACACGCAAAAATAAAAGGCAAAATTTCCTTTTTGCTACGATCGTCTGATGGTGTAGATGAGGAACTTTACGTGCCCCCTACATTTTCTTCACAATAAATGTTTTCCTTTTCATCTTTACCGGTTCCTAAAGTAGCTTTCTTGTTTTCGTTTCCGGTGAATTTCCAAAACACTTTTATCTTAAAGTGGAGATAAATTGTGTAAAGAGCAATGCTGTGATATATCGTCAACCAGTGGCTCTTTCAATGACAATCTAATAAGTGATGCACTGACTTCTGATCAGTTTTTTCGAAACATTTTATTTTTAAAGTAACTTTATTTAATAATAATAATAATAATAATAATAATAATAATAATAATAAGAAGAAGAAGAAGAAGAAGAAGAAGAAGAAGAAGACATCTGCATGAAGATGGTCTAGAAGACATTCGAAGAACAACATTGTGCAAAAATGACTTCGTCGTTTGATGATGGTGAACGGAGATGGGGCTTTGTTTCGATTATCATGAAATGTAAATATGAAACAAATGATTCATCATAACAAAAACATGTTTGTACGATAGTATAACAAATATTTATACTTTGTGAGCGACTTTTTTGTATGATCTCAATTGTCCTTCACTCGAACGGACAGTCTCGTCAAAAATCTCTCATTTTTGATCGTTTATCCTTTTAGGCAGTTAATTTAAAAATAACAATTTCCAAAATACTTCAAACAAACTTTTAGTAATTTGTTTATTCCACCGCGAAACAAATTCCCGGCGTACCAAAATGTAATAAATGTCATTTTGTAAGAGGAGGGTTTATTTTTCAAGGAATTTTTTTTCTAGGTCGAAGACAAAGTGTTCCAGGTTTGCTCTTTTAAGTATTTTTGAACTATCTTTATGAAACTTACTAGTCAAACTCTGTCCTACATTATAAAAATATATTTCTTTTCTTTTCTAAAATTGACGACTTTTGGATGTGACCATAAGTAAATTCACTGGGGAGAGGATAGGACAAGGAATGGGAAGGACAGATCGTGCGCGATCCGTGGCCCGTTTAGTACTGTACTGCTCTGGCATTCGCCTGGTGTTGATCGGAGAAACCACGGAAAACTACCGATCAGAGCAACCGGCCGCTAGAATTCTCCTTCAGACAGTGATTGAATTCGAAGTAGCTGAAAAGCTAGTGTCGTAAATCCTGCCGCCGTCAGGACTCGAACCTAGGACCTTAGTTGATGCACTGAGATACCGCTCCCGGTGACTGCCATCAACATGGTCACTGCATCGTGGTCTTGAGACGGTTTGCTGAGATTTTCTCAGTCAATGTTGATGGCCATAGTGATGGTGAAGAATGAGAAATTAAGTTAAAAATCTCAATTTTACAAGAACAGAAAACATTTTTTTAGAGATCATGTGCCCCCATCATATGAACTCTGTTAATACATTAAAGTTTGTAAAAATTCGAAATTTTATTTTAAAATTCAGTTGGAACTGTTCACCGAAATTGACCAGAGGAAGTTCTGATAGAAAAAATTGTCTGCAACCTCATTTTATTATGAAAACGGATCCAAAACATTTCTACTCTTCATCATCGATCCCATTTTAGTCACAATGCTTGATACTAAGAATGGGAATAAGGATTGATTAGGAAATCAAAAATTCTTCTTCTTTGGCGTTAGAACCCCATGAGATTTAAGTTATATTCTGATACTCGCAGAAGGGGCAGGATATTTTCTACATCACAGGTAATTGTAGAGGGAGAAGTGATGTAGTGGACTAAAGAAGAAACTCTAGCTACCTATTTATTTATATGTATCACCTATCATTATAATTACTGACAATCTGTATAAAGGAAAGTGTGTTACAAATTATTGCTGGGCATAGCACTTATACACATTCACTAATCCTTACATTTAAAAACACTCAATCTTCCAACTTAAAAATCTCTCTACCTACGCTTTGTTAATTATAACCTCCAGCACTTGCTTGCGATGCGAAATGTCGACATCTTTCGATAGGTTGATTACAACTCCAGAACTAAACGTTTGATGAAAAAACAGTAGTGAATGCAATTCTATTAATTTTAATGCATTAATTAATTTAACGTTTTTACAATAAAACCAGTTAATAAGAGTATGTGAAAAGAAATTTAGAGCCCATTACCTTTTATTTAAAGAAAAAATCACGATGTTTATTTATAAATGAAAACTAATAAAAACTATTAGTATTCTGAATGTATTGACGTAACAGTTGAGAATTTACATCTGGCAATTTTTCTCGCTTCCCCTTTTTAGCCTTTCCTGTCATTAGATCTTTCTCTGTTACTTTGCTTTTATTCTATTTAGCATTTTCTTCTTTCACCGTGACCATACTCACCGTCATCTGTTGGGTGAAGTCTTTTGGTACATTTCTTTCACCCATTTCTTACCTGCCCTTCTCGTCAGATATCTGAACAACTGTAATATTTTTCGTCTGCTCATCTATTATGTCCTTACTTCTTCCATTATCTTTTATGCCCTCATTCAATGTGCGTTTAAAATGAGGTACTGCATCATAGATCAGAAAACTATTTAACTTTTTAGTATTTTTAATATTTTTGAATTTTATCATTTATTTGAACTGATTGGGTATGACCCGGTGGCAGTTAAATAACAATAATTACAATAATAACATATTAATAATAACTATAATAATAATAACAATAATAATAAAGGAGTATAGTACAAGCCGAATATGCAATAATCATACTATCACTAATATTAAGTATAATAACAAATATTTCAACTCTGTCATGATATCACACTGTTTTTGCTTTGAATTTCACTGACCAGCACTTCACCGCACTTACTCATTTAATGTCTATTACTCTCATATTGTCCTAACTTATTTCTAAAGCTATTTTTCTTCTAAACTAATTTTTAAAGCTTATTTCTGTATTATTGAAGGAAAATATTTTTGTCCGTTTTTCTCCCAAACCAGACCACAGTGCGGCGGGGTGAAGTGTAACTGCCCTCCAACACCAATGATTACTAGGTGGAAACGGAATTACGTTATCTTAAAATGCTGCCCTCGCTTTTCGTAAATGCTGGGTTACGCGCGATGATTTCTCAGGTTCATAACGGCCGCAAGACTTTGCCACAGTTTTGGGGTGGTCGCTGCGTGTTTTCCGGCTGACGTTTGGGTGAAGAGGGTTGCTTTTGATGTTTAGGGGGAGATGATGCGGGGTGCGATTTTTTTGAGGCAGCTGGTCGACATGTGATGAATAACGTGAGCGTTCTAAGCCTGGGATACTTGTAGGCCGTTGTTAAAATGTACTATATCAGAGAAAACTGGTGATCATTATGGTGCTACAGTAATCATAGAATTAAATAATAATATAAAATTATATAAAATATATACTTTTAAATTGTAACGTGTAAAAAAATTCGATGTATGTTTCTTTGTGAACTCAAGTTTAGTTTTTTGTTCATCTTATTAACTCGACTCAGCGAGAAACACCCGTCGAATATACACCAGTATCCCCGACATTCTTTGCAGTTACACACAATTCATCTGCCATCTTTTAAATTGCACTTCCAAAAATGCACATCTCAGTTCCAATTTTTCCGACATTGCTTTTATATTTCATAGCAAATGACAGACATCCGTCCTAAATGTCTAATGTAATTAGATAATTAATGATTATACACTCTTTGACATATTCATACAACACTTTGTGTCAATTTAAAGTTTATTTATTATGATAAAAAAACCATTTTTATGGTCGTAACAGAAGAGCCTGTACGTTCCTTGTCTCACAACCTAAAAAATCATGAGAGATTGTACCCACAACGAACTTGACCGTGCGATGGATATTTAGATTAAAACAACCTCAACAGTTGCTGTCAAGCTTGTGTAATGCTAATCATTGATTGGAAACTCTTCTTACAAGAGTCTTTGAACGTATGTTGTCTACACTTAACTATATTATTTCTTTTCTGGATTACTAATAAAATTTGTAAAGTTCGAAAGTTTTATTCTAAACTGACTTGTAACTATTCACGGAAAACTGACACTGCGATTACTTCGTACTATTTAGTCTATCTGAGTATATATCAAAATATAGGACATATTACTGGAGTGCTTTCACTTCATGGTACGTTCCCGTCATGGTAATAAGTGAACTATATATTTTATGTATTAAAAGCATTATAATCGTCAATTATGAATCGCATGAAATATATTACATGACTTAGAGATTTTTAAATTATTAAATTGAATCAATAATGTTCATGATCGCTATCACAGTTCTAGCTGTAACCACTAATACGGTCACAAAAGTTCTGCTTCGAATGACGCCTGATTAGCAACAAACAATTCTAAACATACGTGTAAAGTATGGAAAACCTCACTGGTGCAACGTTAATGTTACGAACAAGATAGTGATCGTGCAAAAAGGTCTTTTTAAGATTGTTGAAACATTTGCACTTTCACAGTCGTTCACATCATTATTTCACAAGAATTGATCAGTAATTTTGTACTTTTCAACTTTTGTGTGTTCATGATACCATGCAAATAAAATAGCATTCTATATTTTCATGTACAGAATGCGTATATTCCTCTGTTTTAATTTTCTCGTAGACTGTTACCATTCACTTTTATATCAAGGAATACTCGACATTCTCACGTAGCAATAATTTCAATTCACTGAAACATCATTTAGGAATTGTAAATGTTGATGAATTTTTTTCTTGCAACCCCGTAGTTGTATTTATTATATTTAGAACTTTTTGACAAATATTACATCATAAGATCCATCTATTCAATAGATAAATGAATCCCATTTCTCGAGCTGAATATAAAAATATCTTAGGGTTTGTGACTGTCTGTCTAAATTTTATGGAATATAGAATGTAATAAACATATTAAGAATTTGACTGTATACTATAATTCATAAAATAAAAACATAAAAAAATTTTAATTTCATGGTGTGAAATATTTTAAAATAAAACACTACGCGAACATTTATTTCCTAACTTTCGCGTAGAATCAGTCAATTACTAAATTATAAATTTTAAGCATTTCACTTCTACTAGCACATTTTCATTTACCGTAATGGGCGAAATTCACATTTTAAAGAAAAATAAAAAATTTAAAATTAATTCTCTCAAACACAATTTAACATAAAATTTAGAATTCAAACTCTTAACACAACATACAAACTCGCTCGTACTTCTGTTTACGGAACGACCTTCGGTTAACTTGAGGTGCACGCCATCAGATTGCGCGCTCACTTTATCGGCGGCCGGCTAACGTGACAACCACCGAGGCCCATCTAGGGCGCTAACAAGGTATCCACAAACATGAACGCGTGCCCCACAACTGCCCTGGGCGGTCGATGCCGCGCGAACGAGGTCTGCCCGCCGCCCGCGCCGCACTCGCACGACAAGAACTCCGAGACACGGCTCTCGTGGAACTGGCTGGACGCGAAAGTTAGGAAATAAATGTCAAAATTCACAATGGGAAAAACTTTAAACAATCCCAAAAGAATTCGCTCTTGATATCCCAAAGACATGTTTAAACCCCCATAAAAATATTTATTTATTTTACGTCAAAAAAGCAGTTAAAAACTGCGTATGACGGGCTATGGGGAAAAGTGAATTGTGTGCATTTTTTCAAAATTATGTGATCCCTACATTAAGTCATATACTACTTGAAAAAGGGGAAAATGTTAATCTTCTTCCCAATGTATGGGAAATGGGAACATGGAAATACTTTAAACAATCTCAAAAGAATTCGCTCTCGATATCCCAAAGACATGTTCAAACCCTACAAAAATCAGTATATTAATATGTATTAAATATTTATTTATTTATTTTACGTCAAAAAAGCAGTTAAAAACTGCGTAAGAAGGGCTATGGGGAAAAGTGAATTGTGTGCACACATTTTCAAAATTCTGTGATCCCTACACTAAGTCATATACTACTTAAAATTGAAAAAAAGGGGGGAAATGTTAATCTTCATCCCAATGTATGTATAGAGTGTATCTAGATTTAATAATGTATAATGTATGTAAAATTTGTGCATTGTATGTCAAATTGTTTAGTTGTAAGTATTAGAAATATATGTATTAAATCCTGTAAATTAGCTTGTAGTAAGGTACAAGAGTGAGAGGTTGTATGCTAAAACGTGAATGCCCAAACGTTATGTATTACAAATAAAAATATACAAACCCCTGAAAGGCAAAACTGCCGAACAGGAAGAAAATAAATAAATAAAAATAAATAAATAAATGTTCGCGTTGTGTTTTATTTTAAAATAGTTCACACACATGAAAACATTCGAAAAATGAACATTTCTAGAAAGATATTTTTATTTTATGGATTATAGAAGACAGTCAAATTCTTAATATGTTTATTACATCGCCGTGCAATTCTATGATCCATAAAATTTAGACAGACAGTCACAAGAATAACCGTAAGATATTTTTATATTCAGCTCGAGAAATGAGATTACTGAATAGTTGGATCTTATGATGTAAAATTCGTGAAAAAGTTCTAATTATAATAAATATGAAGCTAAGAGTTATATTTATAGAATACTATTCCAATTTATTTTGGTTCAGTTTAATATTATTCATATGATTCGTACTTACTACATCCCACCACAAAAATCGTATCTTCGGAAAACATACAGTAAAATTTTAGTAATTAGAAACCAAAATAATTAAATTTAATGATAATATAATTAAATGAAATTAAAAGAATATGTATTTGCCAGAAAAGTTTTTCGAATTGTCCTGACTCGTTTGAAATTATTAACCCCATCCTTTCATGCATATGTTCAAATGGATTTTACAATAAAAACAGCCTTATTACAAGTTCATGCTAAGAAAACGACAAAAAAAATCAGGAGCAAAATATATAATTAAGAAAATGGTAAACAGATACTACACAAATAGTCCAGTAACGAGATTAAGGCTTGTTAACAGTGTGTAGGTGAATGTTTAAAATATTAATTTCATTGCTTATTAAGGGAAAATCAATAACCAACATGTATTTTGTAAAAACAAAGTGTTCTCTGAGTCTTGAACAGTGAAGAATCTAATGAAAATCATTGGACACTTACAATAAGAGTAAAAACGTACCTATCTGTAGTACTATCATAGAGTAAAGAATGTCTTTAGTAGTACCTCTTTAGTCTATTGTACTACTACTGCAGAATATTAAGAAGGTTTTGCTGTTCTCGCGAAACACGATAAGATTCAGACCGAATACACAAAGAAATTTACGAAGCATTCTAGAAGATCTCGTTTAATCAACATACACATTAATCACAAGTTCGCAACTAAGATGGTATTTCCCCCCATACTCATATACACTTTTCATTTTTTAACTAAAGCATTAAATCAAGCAAATCTTGAAAAAATCGTCATCATCCATGGTGCATTTCCGGACTAGGTTGGTGGCAGGTGTAAAACCTGTGAACCAGCATCAACACACGTGTATTTGATTGATAGATTTTTTCGTGTTTCCGGGCGCGTCAACTGCTTTGGTCATTAGTCGCGTTAGTGAAGTGCGTGTTTTTTCTCGGGAGATGGAGGTGATCTTTCTCCCGCTGGATGGCGAGATCCGGTGCCGACCTACCGTCGGCTAGTGGGGTTTCCCCTAACCAGGACTCTCGCACCAGCGGGGCACCGCCCCAGCCGGCACAAGCTCCCGACCGGCCTCCCGGAATATGTGGTAGTGTAGTGCATGTTAGTGTAAGTGTGTGTAAACACACGTGTGTTTGTGTCCTTGGGTGTTCCGTGTGTGTGTGTGTGTGTGTGGCCTTGTGTGCGCGTGTGTGTCGCCGCTGGCCTTCGGACATAACTCGGTGCGCAGCGACCCGTCGCCGTGGCCGCCGTGCGACGACCCGCGCCGCCGCCCATCCGTCGCGTGCGCGCCTCCCCTGCACGCGCGGCCCGAGCGGAGCTCGCGCAGTGGGCCAAAGCTACACAACGCAGGGAAACCGCACTCAAAGATTGATTAATTTTTTGATTAATTAATTAATTCGATTAATTAATTTTATTGATTAATTAATTTCATTAATTAATTTTTTGAGAATGCCAACAACTATTATTTTTGATTGATTGGACCGGTAGCGGTAGCTCAGTGCATCAATTGATGTCATTACAGCGCCTCTGACCGGGAGGTCCTAGGTTTCCACTCCCCACGGCGGCAGGATTTTTGACACTAGCTTGGTTGAAATCAGTCGCTGTCTGGAGGAGAATTCTAGCGGCCGGGTGCTCTGATCGGTAGTTTTCCGTGCTTTCTCCGATCAACACCAGGCGAATGCTGGAGTAGTACCCTACCAAACAGGCCACGGACCGCCCGCGATCTGTCCTTCCTCTTCCTTGTCCTCTCCTCTCCTCTTACACACACACTTACACTAACATGCACCACACTATCACATATTTCGGGAGACCGGTCGGGAGCTTAGTGCTTGATAATTCTGGTCGCATCAACGGTTGTCATTAATCCTGTAAGTTGAGTGCATGTTATGTCCTCGGGAGCTGGCGGTCATCTTCCCCCACTCGATGGTGAGATCCGGCACCGACCTACCGTCGGCTAGTGAGGTTTCCCCCTAACCAGGAGTCTCCCACCAGCGGGGCATCGCCCAAGCCGGGACAAGCTTTAAGCTCCCGTTCGGTCTTCCGACATGTGTGGTAATCTAGTGTATGTTAGAGTAAGTATGTGAGAGTAAGGGGTAGGATAGGTCGGGTCAAGAAATGGAAAGAAAAGATCGCGATCGGTCCGTAGCTCGTTTGTTAGGGTACTGCTCCGACATTCGCCTGGTTATAATTAGAGAAGACACAGAAAAATAGATCAGAGCAGCCGTCCACTAGAGTTCTCCTCTAGGCAGGGGATGACAAGCTAGGGTCGAAAATCGTGCCACCTTCGGGTCTCGAACCTAGCACCTTCCAATCACTCACTGCTGTGACATCAGCTGATACCACGAGCCACCTCGCGAAAACCGCGCTCAAATATTTGTTGATTAGCTGGCGTAGCCGTTAATGCTTTGATATTAAATAAACAAACTTCAAGTACAAAATTAAACTACTCAATGAGATTACCTACATTTTAACTACAATTTAAATTCGTACTACACTTTTACTACGCATTAATTTCAATTTTACTATATAACACTTCACTTTAAAAATCAAATATTCCAATAATGTTGTGCACTGCCAGCATGTGGTCAGGCTTCTGCTTTCTGGATCGCAACGTCGATGTAATTCGATATTATGAGTCAAAGCAAGGCGTGTAGTTCAAAAGGATATCCATAGATAGCACTGCAAGCAAGGCCCTCTGTTTACGGTGTAGAGCTCACCTGGTCAATTAACTTAGCAAAAACAATGCTCGCATCTGTCCCATTTAATTTGAACCACTGTTTAAATATTTCTACTTTCAATATTAATACGAAGAACGTTTGAAAATTTCAGCGAAGTCGGTCGAGTCGTATTTGCGACTATATGCGAAGGATATTCGCACATTCCCTTTTATTTATGTACAGATTAACACTAACGGGCATGTCCACTGCTATGGTCATTAGTCCTATGTTTATAACTGGAAGGGACAGTGTTCTTCCCCCGCGGAATGGTGAGCTTCTGCGTCGACCTACATATCCGATTCCGGATGATTTTCCGTTTCAGGTATCTCCCTTAAAGAGGTACCGTTCCAACGTGGTCACGCTCGACTGGTCTCCAGGCTAGTGTGGTAATGTAGGACATGTAAATGTAAGTGTACGCAAGTAGAAGAGATGATGGGGTAAGGAAGAGGAAGGAAATATCGCGCGAGATCCGTGCGAGTTTTAGAGTACGAGAGTTACAGGTCCGTGAATTGTTTGTTAGAGTACTGGAGTTAGAGTTCCGGTATTCGCCTAGAATTGATTGTAAAATTCATGGAAACGTACCGATCAGAGCTGCTAGCTGCTAAAAGATTCTCTTCCAGACAGAGCGGCTGAATTCGAGCTGTTTAACTAGTGTCGAAAATCCGCGTCCGTCGGAACACCAATCCTAGGACATGCCGGTCAGAGTCATTGTACAGATAGCGGCAATACCGTTGCCGCTATCTACCGCAAATCCATGGCACCCAGAAAGATATAAGAAACCTTTTCAAGGACTCCAGTATTGGAACTCACAATGGAAGATGGAGTCTACAAAGCTACATCAAGTAAAAAATAATAATTTAGCAAACTTCAATTATCAAAAAATCCAACCCTAAACCCTGTCCTAAATGTGGCGCTACCGTGTTTACTTCTCATTTTATTCTTGACTACCAAGGACTTGTTAATATAAGGAAATTATTAAACATAGAAGGCAGCTTATATTCCCTGTTCAAATCAGAAGAAGGTTGTAAAAAAATTTTGAAACTACTAGAAATAAGTAAATTGTTGAATGGAATATAATAATGATGCAATTTTTGTTATGATATATTGATACAATGTTTATGGTGTAATGATTAAACTATTTGTAACCTTGAAACGTAATGTAAACACAATGAGGTCGCTGATGACCTGAGCTGTTATAAAGCGACCATAAATAAACAAAATAAAAAAATACCGTTGCCTCTACAGTCTTGCCTCTGCCATTGCCTCTGAGTTTAAGTTCTCTCACACTTTCAAGATTGACAGGAAATAAAAAAATTGGTTCACAAATATATGTAATTTCTTCCCAGGGAAGACTAACATCACTAGTGTCATGTACACAAAACTAAACTACATACGACCAGCATTTCTAGTACCACTATTATTGTACAACACTCTTTCGATGCGAACTCCACATTATAAAACGTGCAAGTTGGTTGAGTGTGAACATTCTTTGAAGGAGGTCTTGGTTTTCCTTCACTGTAATACATTGTTATTTTTTGAAGTGCTATCATTAGGACAGTGGACTTACCTGGGTCGATTTGGGATTCTTTCTTTACGTGTTGGCGATTATTGCAGGGTACGATTAGAGCAGGATATTCCGATTGATTTATTAATGTAGTTTTAAAATTTTACATCGGTGCGTTTTTTTGTTGTTTTGTTTTTTGTTTTCTTCAAAATTTGAAGTAGTGTTAGGCGTGTGGGGATCACAGAATTCTGAAAACGTGCACAATATTCACTTCTCCCCATAGCATGTCATACACAGTTTTTAACTGTTCTTGACGTAAATGAATAAATATGATAGTCACACTAGACACAGGTCCAACTCTTTCAAGAAAACACCTGCGATAAGTAATTACTTGGCGTACAAAATTTAATGTGTATCACTAGACACATTCGCTTTCTGAAATTTGAACTTTTAACAGTGTGGGTTTTTGCATCTCGTCCTTAATAAAAATACTGTTTACTTGTACAGGTTAAACAAAATGTCACCAGCCCAGGTTCACGCATTTAAGAGATGGTGAAGCATGAATCTGTAATCTGAAGAAAAAAAGGCGCTGGTGGTCTCCCTTTGTGAAAGCTTCAACCTGCAATATTATCTGCGCACATTTTTTTGAGCCCTCGCTTGGTTAGCGGCGAGAGTGGGGAGTTTGGTTATTTTGATAAAAAGGATTTGTATATCAAATTTATAATTAGTTTTTTGATATAAATTATTTTTATTATTATTTATGTATACATTTCTGGTTATCTGATTTTGTCTACAACGTCATTAGTTATATTTATTTTTTTAAGTGTTTGTATAGGTTAGGAGTATTTAGTTATAAAAGTGGTTAATTATAATCTTTTTATTTATTTATTTATTTTACGTAAAAAAGCAGTTAAAACTGCGTATGACGTGCTATGGGGAAAAGTTAATTGTGTGCACATTTTCATTTTTTTTTTGCGGTCGTGTGCTCATCGACGGATTATTCGATCTAAAGAAGGATACGTAATACTGACCCCTACCTCAAAAATATGAGTTCCTTAATAGATTGAATATTTACATATTGAATACATGCACTTCAGTAGATGAACAGCTACTTAACTCGTTCATTTCGTCAAGTTTCGTTTCAGGCCGATTTGCACGGATTTTCGAAGATGTTGAACCGTGTTACATCAGTCAATTCTTAGGGACGAAGGAAATACATCGGAAGGCTTTGACAAATCCACCTCTTTATCAGATCCCTTATTAGTTTAGTGAGTGAATCATGCAAGTTACTAGTGCATACGATTACTGAATCTGTTCTTTGCTCTGAATATAGGAATCAAAATTATTTTTTAATGTTTGAAATGCTAGGAGCCATCAGAGTGATGCCTCGTATTTCACATACAGAAATGCCGCTCATGTCGGAGTGAGGCAGTTTTCAAGGGACCCAGCTTTAAAAACAAGAGCAGCAGTGACAACAAAAAACAAGCAAACAATAAAGTATATACGAAGTATTTTTTAAACCGTACATTAGTCAGTATGCAATACATTAGTCATTATCTGCCCCGCCAAATCAATTACAAGTTTGCCAATATGCCACCTTCGATAAAGTGCAAGTTATGAGTCCTTAAACTGATACCGATAACAGCAGGAAATGGCTCACCCACTCGCAGATTTAATTGAAGGACTGCATTTGAAGTTATCTCTGACTAAAAAAAAACTAAACAAAAAATATTGCAGAGTTATAAAAAAAGAGAAATATTCTTTTAATATTGGTGGTTTTAATAACTAAATTTGCTAGTTCGTTTTCAAAACCGGCTAATCGAATCTCTTGGTTTGAAAATCGGCAATATATTCAACAGTAATTAAAAAAATATGCAGCACTCTCAAAATAAAGAATATTGTTACTCATTTCATAACTCTAGAACTCCAATCTGTTAGTTTCAAAACAACCCTTTTTATTCTATCGTTTAGTTATGTACCTGGCTATGATCATAATAATAATTATTATTACTACTAGAATTATGTTATTATCTTTGAATCCAGTTAAGTATACGTCCTAAGTTTAGAACCGGTGATGTCCAAACATTCTTTTCGCTTCTTAGATAAAAACATAGATACAAACACACACACACACACACACATTGAATGCTATCGATAACGACTCACTTTATTTAATGTTAGTTTTTTATTCTTTTTAAGAATAAAACGTTTTTAATTTTTTTTAAATCCAAAAACTGGTTGTTTCTCAAAATGAGTCTTTGGATTATCCGTGTGAACCACTGTGCGACGGAGGCGCGGGGGCGATGGTGTACTCGGCCGATGTAGGGCACTGCGTTCGATAGCGAATTTTGTCGGCTTTCTAGGAAAGCGGCGATATCCACGTGGGCGACACGGAAAAACCATCTTCAATTAACATTAACCATTTTCCCGCCCAACGGCTGGCCGGCTAATGGAGCATCGCTTAATTGATGAGTGTTCTACGATTTCCTGGCAGCCCGAGATGTTTGGTTTGGATCTCATTACCACCAAGATGGAACATTTTTGGTTTTGATTGAGGATTCATTAGTGTCTAACGGATTTATTTCGAATTATGTACAAGCAAAATCTGTTCTTCATTCCTTATTTGCCCAATATTTAATGGAAGATATGTGATGAATAAAAATCTCATTTACGGTCCCTTACCCCCGGTTATATTGAGAGATTGAATTAAATGATAAAATACTTCTAAAAAATAGGAAAACATACGAAGTGTAAGTAACATAAAAAGAGAGAATATGTGAAGTTGAGAATTTTTAATATTTGTAGTAACTACAACGCTTTTGAAGAATCAAGCTAAAAAAATCCGTTTCTACCGATTACAGGGCTTGAAGTGAAATTTTGTATTATATACGTATCTACTCTAACATTTGAAGTAAAATGTTTGTCAAGTGTTTAAGCATGAAATAATACTTAACAGTAAAACATCATGCAAGGTTAAACTCCATTGTCTAGTCTTAAGAAACTTTCAGTTTTGTATTCAACCTAATAATACAAAAGCATGTCCAAATTAACTGTAAATTTGATCGATTGTTTATGATCATAATTGACGAATAAATTCATTTCATAGCGGAATATTAATACAAATTATACTTTTATTCTCTTGCACTCAAGTTATTAGCAAGAATTTATTTGGTATGCTTCAAGTCAATACGTGAAGATACGTAGTAACAAGATCAATACAAAAATTAAATATAAACAATTAGTTACTTGCAACTAAAACACGAAATGTCGATTTCTAAGAGGATAACGGAGCGCTCTGTTTACAGGGAAGAACACATGCTTTTACATTCTGGAAGACTATTAAGCACAGACGTCTTAAACGTGGATTTTGAGGAAATGTAGAAAGATTTTTTTCTATTTTTTTCTGAATAGCAACAATGCTTATTTATTGTATTTGTCTTTTTGAGAACTGAAGAATGTTGGTGGAAAAATAATGAAAAAAATTATGATTTCGTTAATATTCCCAAAATTAAAACATATTTCAAACAGTGAAACAAAATATGTTATTTCTCTCATCCTCTACAACAACTTGCGCAAAACCACATCCCGCTAACTCAAAGTATTTAAAAGATATGTGCTGTGAACAAATTAGTTGGTTCATCCTAAACAAATGTTGAAATGCTTTTGAAAGTTATCATAACAGAGCTAGAACGACTTCTATTAAGTAGCCCTCCAGCGTACGTCGCCGAAACGGTGCGGTACTATACATGGTTTCTACCTCACCACTAGTTTGAAGTAATTTACTGGTTTAGTTGGCTTTGTCTTCGGATAATGAGTGTTGGTTGCTTGATTTCTTGTTTTTGGATGCCACCTAATATATAGCAGGAAGTTTTGTAAGATCCATGCAAGTAAAGTTCGAAAACGAAACGTTCTTGGCATCAAACGAGCAAGCGAATGTGAGTATTTAGACATCAAACACGCTGAAGGTGTACCACAAGGGCGACTTGCTTGTGCGCTAAAGCCAACTCCATAGAACGTGCAATCCAGGAATGACTTCCAAACGTTATTTCATCCCCTCTCCAACCACCTGGAGTCCCCCGGGGTATCCTTTCTCTCTGCGTTTGGCCAGGGTAAATTCGCCGCTATTTATTCACATCGTTTAATTACCCCTATTTATTTATTTGAGCCTAATTAGAACGGCGTGGCGTGCGCTCCCGCTGACGATGCCAACTGAATGCGGGCCCACCCGGGGGGGGGGAGCAGAGGGAGCAGGGGGAGCAGGAGATGGAAGGGGGTACGTAACCGCGTCTGACCCCAAATCGCAATTTGTGTAACGGAGCTCGTTGCTTTCCAAAGTGCACCTGGCAAAGGGAACCGCAACACTTCTAGATTGGGCAAATTTCTTCATGGAGTCCATCTATAAGTAGATCCTCTTGAGGATTATCCATATACTCACTTCCACATTCTGTCAGAGAAGAAAGAAAGTTCATATATCATAACGAGGTAATTTGATTACTCCGAGTACACACAAATATTGTCCTGAATTCATTCTAGATACTAATGAATTAAACATTGAATAGTTTGCTGGACGTACAGAACAGAAGGTCTAGTATTTTGTTTTATGAGAAACCTAAACATTCAAGAGAAACGATATTTTGGTTTTACTACACTAACTGTTTCGTTACAGCTATACGAAATGCTATGGGTAATGTGGAAGCACCACTATTTTCTACTTGTATAGAAGAATATTGAAAATAAATTAATTCTGTTAATTATTTCAATTGAAACTAACTTAACTATTGATAAAGTTTTCAACTCAGACGTACAAGATAAACTTTGAGAAGGATTTTTACTCTAGATTATCATTCATCAATTAACACTGCAGCATATTAAGAGAGCAAGTTTCAGATGTGAATCACGAATGAGTATCAACTTCGCACGATTTTGAAATAGACAGTAAATCATGAAACGCACAAACATTCCACAATGGATGTGAAATAAGTAAAAGTCGATCCGTACATTTATGTTGGAACGCCTAACCCAAATGTGATGAAAGAACTAAGATACTATTCTGAAATCCTAACGGAGTAGAAAGTGGACATTTCAACAAATTCCATTTATAAAAATCTCTTTCCGTGAACCCCCTTAGGGCGATCCGCCACAAACCCCAATTACCTCCACACCCCTGAGCCATTTGTTTTGCGCCCTGCTGTGTGGAGTCTGCTGATTGCAATGGGATCTGGTGGATGTGGCGGCAAGGGCGTTCAGGGATGTGCTTTATTAATCACTGGAAACACGAGTTGAGGGAATTGGCAGATTGGAATCGTGCTGTATGTCTGGATGTAAATGCTATTCGACCTAATGAAGTTATCGTAGTGAGTTTTTATTGTTATTACTAGCAACTAACTGGAGGGCCTAGCAGTTGAAACGATCTACGTTGCTTGGGCAAGACACCCTCAAGATGGGAAATTGTTTTACTGAAAGTTAACTTTGGGCATGTGGGAATATATATTATAACTGTGATTGTTGTGGATGATTATCCCTACCTCTCATTATGGATTAACACAAAATTTCTACTACCACCACGGAATTTATTTTACAGGTCTATTTATTTTGAAATATTTAAGATTGTCTGTCCAGTAAATAGATTATTTTCCTTTGCATAAAGTTGCATCATGAATTACAACCATGCCGTGGTATTACCGGATAATTATTTGATTGACCATGGATTGCTCAATTGCTTACAAATATCAAAATCTGAAGTTTTAAATGACATATTTTGAATCTAAAACATTAATAAGAAGTTTAATGAACAGAATGTTCAAAAGTACCTATGGTTGAAATAGTTCTACTATGCAAATGGTAAATGAAGATGGACCAAATAGAATATTGGTTAACTCGTCTTTGATTATTCAAGAAAATTTATTTATTTATTTATTTTACGTCAAAAAACAGTTAAACAGTTAAATGAAATAATATATTTCAAATACACAAATAACGATTAAATTAAACGTAAATTCTGCGAAACGCGTCTCTCTAAAAGCTTTTGTTTCGTAATATAGTACATCACGTCGAGTATATTTTTATAATTTAAATGGAAAATTTATTACAACGAATTAGCAACCACAAAAGAAAGAAAAAATTTACGCAAATATTTTTCGTTTGCCTCTTTTTGAAGGGAAAAAGAGAATATATATATATATATATATATAATATATATATATATATATACGAAGAAATTAATGTAATCGAACATTGCAATTATGAGATGTTATAACAATGTGAATAAAATTGGAATGGGATAATAATACAATTTATAGATATTCAGGTTATAGAGTGTTGTAATTTAAAAATTAATTAAAGATTAATAATTTATGTATACAAAAATGAATTGAAGAAGACATGAAGGAATAACGCGTGACGACAAAACAAATCCAATTGTAAAAAAAGGCATCCCTTTCTCCCGCATCCAAGTCTCCCCCGTTTACCCACAGGCACCCTGAAGGTGTACCACAAGGGCGAATTGCTTGTGCTCTAAAGCTAACTCCATAGAACGTGCAATCCAGAAATGTCTTCCGTTACGAAACGTTATTTTATCCCCTCTCCAACCACTTGGAGTCCCTACTGCTCACTCTTCTTGTGCCGACCAAGACCTACCTCGACGTCATCGACCTGGTTCGTCCAGTCTGTAGTGAGTGCCTCTGTCCCGCATTGCCCACTCTTCTTTGCCGGCCATCGATCATCTCGACTGCACCACCTTTCTTGTGACGAACAACGACCATCTTCCATCTAGCCCGTTGCTACGCAGGCCCAACCCATTCAGAGACAGTCGCTCTTGAGACACCATCCGCGGCATAACCCTTGTACCGACCATAGACCTTCTCGGCTGCTCACCCCAACCGGCTCACAACGCTCACCCAACCCGTATATACGTGGATTTCTGTAACGTGGCACCTGAAGGTAGTCTTCAAGATGGATACGGCAGGACTTTTTCCGTCTTTCTGGGTCCTGCCGCTAGATGTCGTATGGTCGCGACCGTATCAAGCAGTGCTAGAGATCAAGTGACTATAGCGGAATGACAGAGAAATACGCGAAAAGCCGTGCCATATTCTATCTTGAGGATAATATCCTCAGGCGCCACGTTTCGAAAACTTAAGTGTAGGCCTTCTCTCCTTCGTCGCATACCATCATGGCGTTGCCCACCTCGTGCGTTTCACCTACCCCACCTGCACCTCCCCTTCAGTCCACCCCGCTTCAGGTGCCACGTTATGAAGGAACAAGTATAGGCCATCACTCGCATGCCGCAAACCAACATGGTCTTGCCCACTTTGTGCGTTTCACCCATCTCACCTGCACTACCTCTTCAGTCCACCCAGTTATGAAGACTCAAGTATAGGCCATCACTCCCACGCCGCATACCATTATGGTCTTGCCCACTTCGTGTGTTTCACCCATCTCACCTGCACCACCCTTTCAGTCCACCCCGCTTCAGGTGCCACGTTATGAAGACTCAAGTATAGGCCATCACTCCCACGCCGCATACCATCATGGTCTTGCCCACCTGTGCGTTTCACCCACCTCACCTGCACCGCCTCTTCAGTCCACCCCGTCTCAGCCGCCACGTTACGAAGACTCAAGTATAGGCCATCACTCCCACGCCGCTTACCATCATGGTTTTGCCCACCTCGTGCGTTTCACCCACCTCACCTGAAGACTCAAGTAAAGGCCATCACTCCCACGCCGCATACCATCATGGTCTTGCCCACCTCGTGCGTTTCACCCACCTCACCTACACCACCCCTTCAGTCCACCCTGTATGAAGACTCGCGAAGGCCACTTCTCCCGCCGCATACCATCATGGCTGCCCACCTCTGCGTTTCACACCATCTCACCTGCTACCCTTCAGTCCACCCGCCTATGACTCGAGAAGGCCATCACCCACGCGCAAACCATCATGGCCCTTTCCACTTCGTGCGTTCACCACCTCGCTGCTCCTCCCTTCAGTCCACACGTTACGAAGCCCGTATAAGGCCATCACTTCCACGCCGCATACCATCGATGGTCTTGCCCAACATGGCAGATCTTCCATCTTCACCTGCACCACCCTTCAGTCCTCGCGTTGAAGACTCGAGTAAAGGCCATCACTCCCACGCCGCAAACCCATCATGGTCTTCACTGTGCGTTAACCCACACCTGCCTCTTCCCTTGATCCAACTTCAGAAGACTAGCAAAGGCCATACCGCGCATACCATCATGGTCTTCCACCTCATGCTTTCACCCATCTCTGCTCACCCTTCACTCACCCCTTCATGAACTCAGTCAGGCCACTTCCACGCAAACCATCATGGTCTCTCCACTCGTGCGTTTCCCACCTCACCTGCTCCTCCTTCAGTCCACCCCTTGAAGCTGAGTAAGGCCATCCCATTCAGACCATACCATCATCTGCCCACCATGCGTTTCACCCTCTTTCACCACCACCCTTCAGTCCACCCCGTTTAGCACTCGGTCAGGCCACCACCAACCAGCATACCCATGGTCCTGCCCCTCCATGGTTCACCCATCTCACCTGCACCACCCTTTCCAGTCCACCCCTTCAGCACTCGAGAAGGACCATCACTCCCACGCCGCATACCATCATGGTCTTCTCCACTTCGTGCGTTTCACCCACCTCACCTGCTCCTCCCCTTCAGTCCACCCTCTCCGCTCGACCCGGACGCCATTCACCGCTCGCCGGCTGCGCCTGCCGCCGCGTTGAACGATGGGGCCTCGCGGAGAGGCGCGCGACCGTCCACCGCCGCCCGACCAACGCGGCGAAGCCCAGCGCGAATAATAACAGCCCCGCGGACCTTCCACAATGGGTCCCGCCCCGCCCCGCCGCGCCGCGGCGGGCCACGGCGGGCCGACGGGTTTACTGCGCTGTGTACACAGCGCAGATCGTATCGGGGCCACAGGGCGGAGATTGCCCCGACTGCCCGACCCACAGCCGGCTCTACCACCCGGCGCCCGCCCATCCGGACCGCGCCAACTCCCGAAACGCTAAGGCGAGGAGGTTCAGGCGGGGGTCACGCTGGAGCCGAGTTTGGACGAAATGGGGCCAATACAAAAAAATTGGGGGCCACGTTTCGACCGACATATCGCGGTCCTCTTCAGGGTTGTACTGCCTAGAAGCCCTGAAGAGGACCGCGATGTGTCGGTCGAAACGTCGGAACCCCAGCCTTTGACGCGGCGTCACCCGGACAGCCCAGATCATGACTCTGGCCGCGGAAGCATACGATACCAAAACATATCTTCGTCTGACTGTCGATGTGTTCGCACGCCGTTGAATGGCCTTTCGGATTCACTATGGTCATTTCCATTTACCGTCACTGATGGCGGAAGTGATTCCGGTGGCATCACTGATGGTTGCAGTGATGCCAGACTTTGCTCCTTCAGAACCAGCGCTGTAGATAAAGCAAATTCCAGTGGACTAGCTGAGATGGCGCCAATTTTTGTCACTCCAGAGTCTCTATCTGGGAGGTCTTAGGTTTCGACTTCCGACGATTGCGAGTTTTTTAATACTAGCTAGGTCTAATTCCCAACCGAGGCAAAATATACTGTACGCTTTCCTTACAAATGTCCCAGTATCTATTGCTGTGTGACGATGAGAAAGCCCACTCTAGAGATACGAAGCCCAGTATATACAGTGAAGGGATGTCTTCGTGCTAACCACACGAACCGATTTTCCCATGGCCGGAAGGCTGGGTCACTGCTGCGGGCAAAAGCCCGTAGCGGGCTGTCGAGCCAAAGAACAGAAGAGGTGCTTTAGTCTCCATGTGAATTCTAGCGGCCGAATGAACTAAACGGTAGTTTACGTGGATGTTCCGATCAAGAATAGACGAATGCCGCAACAGTTCTCTATTAAAAGGACCATAAACAGCACGTAATCTTTCCTTTGTGATCTTTGTTCCCTCCTCGCCCATTACACAAGTACACGTACGAGTATAATATACGCGTATAATACTACCATGAGGGGCTGAAGACCACTGGAGAGCTTAGCACTTATCCCGGCTGGGGGTGCACCGCTTGGTGGAGGGAGAAATCCCCGCAGTCGATGTTCAGGATCTCGCGTTTCAGGAGTGGGAGTAATAGCTACAGCTCGGGATACACTATACACTACACTTACAAGACCAATACCGTAGGCGTTAACGTGTCAGGACACGAAGTGGGGGATAAGAAGTGAGAGTTTTCTGCTTGCAATAAATGGCTATTCACCTTCTATTGATTTGTCCTCACGTGTACATGTACCTAGCTTATCCATTGTTTCCTGAAGCATCAGAAGCTATTGACAATTTCTGTTTATTCTTTATGCCTCTTTATGTTATCTGTGCCAAACTTATGAATAGTTTAATACCTATAATTAATATTCTCCAATTCGCCTCTGTAGTGTTTATCTGTTGCCGTGTGAACACGTGCGGTTATATAACAGTTGTTATCAAAGGCTTGACTTCGTCATATCCTCAGAAATGTTTAGTCCGACGAAAACAGTGGTTAGAGAACATTACTCACGGTACTTAATCAGTGCACTCTGCATTTATCGCTTTGTACACGTCAGGTGTGTGAACAAGTAAAATTATTGAATGGGTGCGATTCAATAAAAAATATATTAAGTTCTGGGAGTGCCCTAGGAACATTAACGGAAAATATCATGATCTAAGCAGCACGAATAATGAACTCTCCTGAACTCCTTCAATCACGTATTTTAAAGTACTCTAATGTCGTAAGTCTAAATTGTTAAACAAGTATTTTTAAATAGAAAGTTGAAAAAACAGAAATTTTTGACTAGACATTTTATAAACAAATGCGTGATTCCAGTTATTGAAGAAAGTGACAATGATTGTCAATGATTAAGTCAATGATTAATAAATCTACAACTAAGTAATTTGATTTATATTATAAACATAAATGTTAATAACCTAATGCTGAGTAATTTGATTGATATTATAAACAATAGGTAAATATAAAACAAAAGAGTTTGATAATTTTATTTCGATAAAATCAATACCTAACACTTAAAACAAACATTTATCAGCAAAAAGTTCCAAATCATCCTGGCAAGGCGACCTTTCAATAATTTTAAAATATACTGTTTAAAAATTGGCGAAACGAGTTTTTCCAATCACATTTTCGCGCGAATTTCAAATGTTTAAACTAAAAAAAATTGGTTTTAATTTTTTTAACGTATCATCCACATTGTTTAAAAATCTGAAAAATATATGTTATAGAATGATATAAGACTCATTTTAGGGGAAACAGTTGAGACAGTACTCCAACGTTTTCACGTCGAAAATTAATTTTCGTTTTTTTCTATATGAATTTGACCTCAAAATTTGTTGACAGAGACCTTCAAATTGACTTTGTTTCCCCGTCTCTGCAATTTTTTTTTCACCCTGAAACACGTAATAGATGCTGAAAAAATGAAACAAGGAACACACGTTTTCGTTGAATCTTTGCAACAGATTTTCCTAGGAGGCTGATTTTTTGTGAGTCTATGTCATTCAGTATTTTCTTTTGCATTGCGATTATCGATTTGGTTTTAATTTGATTAATTTTCATTTTTTCTATATGAATTTGACCTCAAAATTTGTTGACAGAGACCTTCAAATTGACTTTGTTTCCCCGTCTCTGCAATTTTTTTTTCACCCTGAAACACGTAATAGATGCTGAAAAAATGAAACAAGGAACACACGTTTTTCGTTGAATCTTTGCAACAGATTTTCCTAGGAGGCTGATTTTTTTGTGAGTCTATGTCATTCAGTATTTTCTTTCTTGCATTGCGATTATCGATTTGGTTTGGGCGCTGTTCACGATCGATTTGGTTTGGGGGCTGTAATGTTTTCACTGCCTTATTGGGCTGTATCCTTTATTTCTAATTTTTCACAAAAATTAAATACCACTTCCGTTCGCACATTGACAATACTGTTTCCCTCCCGATTGGAAAGATATAGGTGGGCTC
This sequence comes from Teleogryllus oceanicus, assembly GCA_964035755.1. Lineage (NCBI taxonomy): Eukaryota > Metazoa > Arthropoda > Insecta > Orthoptera > Gryllidae > Teleogryllus > Teleogryllus oceanicus. The sequence continues at coordinate 227,251,563 of CAXIVR010000002.1, read as the reverse complement.
CTCCAGTGCATCGATATTTGCTCGTTTTGCACAGCATCAGTTTCCGTTACGAAGCATGTGAACACCGTGTGGAAAACGAGACCAGACGTCGCCCGCCACGTTTCATGAAGTGTAAGTAGTGTTGATAAACATTTTTAAGTGGCATAAATGGACAATTTTCAACAGTGTACGATAAAAAATAACACGATAAAAGGGTAACTGCAATAAAAGATGTAATATTTAAAAAAGTGCTTATCTGTTTCTGTTTCAATGACTTGTGACTGTGATAATTCTAGCATTTAAAATTCACGCTAATAATATGACGTGCACTGGTGTCTGAAGCTCATTGGCTGCGCCACCCATCTCTTTCCACCATGCTTTTCACCAAGGATATCCCGATTGAGTTTGATACATAATCCATATGACACCTATAGGATTTCAAGTTCATATATCGTGTTTACATCTGTGTTTAAATATGGTTAAGCTATTTTTCCAATCACATTTAGCAGCGAATTTCAAATGTTTAAACTGAAAAAATGGTTTTAATTTTTTTCACAACCGTGCATATTGTTTATAAATCTAAAAATATTATGTTATAGATTTTATAATGCCCATTTTAGGGAAAAATGAGAGAGTTCTCCACGTTTTACGTCGAAAATGAATTTCAAAAATGTATTTATTTTTTTCTATAAAAAATTGGAATCAAAATTCGTTGACAAAAATACCTTCAAATTGAACTATGTATCCCCGTTTCTTCAATATTTTTCAGACAAGTGGCGCTACAATTGGTCGTCATCAGATTTTTCATTTTTCGAGATGAGATTTTTAAAGCAATTTTATCAGTTCAAAAATTTGAAACTCGCACCAAAATGTGATTGTAAAAAACTCTTTTACAAATATTTCAACATAGATTCAATCACGCCATATGAACTTAAAATCTTATAAGTATTACATCACTTATGAACCAAACTCAATCGGACTGTCGAGGGTGGAAAGAGATGGGTGAGCTTTCGCGTATCTAATTTCAGCCAATGAGCTTCAAGCACTAGTTTGCGTCATAATATTAGTGTGAATTCTTCTTCTTTCTAGGGTTTTTATCCAGCCGACAGCCGGTTACCCTTTGCGTCCCGATGGGACGCATATTCGACCATACACTAGACACCAACACACTTGCGGGCTCCTCTGATCTGGGGTCAGCAGAATGCGAGGCCCTCCACGACAACAGATACATACAAAGGCAAGGGACAAACAACCATGCCCAAGGCGGGACTCGAACCCGCGACCCTTCGGACCGAAGCGCCGAGTCGGTACTCGCTCTTAGCCACCTCGGCCATCCAGATCGGCTAGTGTGAATTTCAAATGCCAAATTTATCGCAGTTGCAAGTCATTGAAATAGAAATTCAAATTTTTGAACTGATAAACTTGTTTTTAATATTTTCACTATTGTCCATATTGTTTAAAAATCTGAAAAAATATTTATTTTATAGAATGTTATAAGATATATTCTAGGGAAAAAACAGAGACATTACTCCAGCGTTATCCTGTCGAAAACCCATTTCAAAAATGTATTTTTTTTCTGTTTGAATTTGACGTCAGAATTGGTTGACAAAAATACCTGAAAATTGAACTATGTTTCCCCGTTCCTACATTTTTCAGCCTGAAACACGCAATAGATGCTGAAAAAATGAAACATGCAAAACACGTTTCTCGTTGTATCTCTGCAACAGATTGCCTTAGGATTTTTTTGTGAATCTACGAGTTTTTTATTCTCTTTCATATGACCATCGCGATTATCGATTTGGGTTGGGAGTTTTCACCACCTTATTCGGCTATACCCTTTACAATTCAGCTGTCTCCTTAACAATCACCTCTGCAAAACTCATATTCTATGTCAATTACATCCTTTTACAATCTACGTTTGTATTTCAACATCGTATTTCAGCCTCCGTACTCGACTGCCTGCGGCCTTGGTCGCTCACCCCCTCACCTTCCCCTCTCCCATAGGCCTTTCGTGGCCCCTCCGCACTCCCCACCCCCAATCCTCCCCAAACCTCCTTCCCTCCCAGTTCGTGCCGTCCGCCGAGCGGAAAAGTGGGGCGCTGGCTGCCGCGGTCCCCAATCATCTCGTTACGGGAAGTGATAAAATTAAAGCCGGACCCCGAGCGGCGCTTCCAAGGTGCAATCACCGCATTACGGAGCGATTGAATCTGAGGCGCTGAACGCCATCTGACCGGCGACGCCGCGACGCGCCAGGCTTGCCAACTGTTCGCTCCGTAGTTAATACATCGGGCTTCTGATGAGGTTTGAAAGAGAATCGACTTGTTGGTGCACACTCCAAACCTTGTGGAGCACTATAATAACCTCCTATTTATTTAGAAACGTCAATGCTTTTTGTTGTGATTTTGTGACTGTTAGATGTGCGTGTTATTATGGTACATGCGTTGTTTGCAGTTTTTGTAAAAAAAATCTGTATTGTATTAAAAAATTCATTGAATTGGTACATCCTATTGAAAAATCTCGAAATAGAAGTGTTATCTTAGCAAGAAAATCAAGGGAATAACACGTTTATTTTCCGCCAGCTAACAAATCATGTCTAAACTCTTGTTGAAATTTTAATTTAATCTAGGAAACATATTGGTGAAAATTTAAAATTGATTTAAACACTAGAAATATAAATAAATATTCTCTTAGATAATTTTTATTCTATAACAAAATAATATTCAAGTATAATTCCAGAAAAATATTTTCCCTTGCGGTAATATTTTACATATAATGAAAAAATTATCTATAATTAAAAAAAATTGTAATGTTGAAATGTTTTCCCTTTCAAACGCAAATGCCAAACAATTTTACCCCTGTTTAAATAATTCATAAAATTTTTTTTTTTAAAAAATTTTATTTGGATTATAATTTTTCTATTTTTAATTTAAAATTAAACATTTATATATATAAGAAAAAATAAACATTATATATATATATATATATATATATATATATATATATAAATAACCGTTTCAATTTGATTACATTTGCCTGAAAGGGAAAAGCCATTAACTTTTGTTTTTTCAAGTCTGAGGATTTTAGCACGCTAATAAACTTCTATTTCTCTTCTATATATATTGGAATAATAAACATTTTCGTCAATAGATTCCCTTAATAACTTGAAAATCAAGGAATTAAACAATTATCAAATTAAAAAGGAATAATTCCCTACCCTCCAAGCACTTTCTTTAACAGTCTTCAGGTAAGAAAATAACACATTCAACTTTTTACTTAATTGATCCATTTTTAAAGGATGTAAAACAAAATCTGTTATAATTGTCCACTATAATTAAGTATTAATGTTTGTTAAATCCTCATATTCATTTTAGCACTTATTACATTTTGTGCATTACCTTAAGATATACCAACAACTAAATGTTGATAGTTACTAATAAGTTTAATATCGTGTCTTCTCTCTTCTCCATTATATCAGCTCGTTCAGAATACGCTAAAATGTCTTTCTTCGTATCAATATTTTTTTCGCAGTATTGTCCTTAGTTTCAATAATGAAAGCAATTATTTCCAAATGTATAAGAATTACGTAATATTTCCGGAAATCATCTTTGTCACGATGACAAGATTTCCTTATATCAGAACAATATATAGTTATTTGTGTGGGAAATAGGTTCACCCAGACTTATAATAATTCGTTACAAAAAAGTACTTAAGAGATATTTGTAATGTCGATGATGTTTATTATGACCCATAATATTTTGCGATTATTTTTATTGTAACCATTGCTTTCTTTTCAAGTTAACTCACTCCCCGACAGGAGTGCATGTTTAAAATAAATTCGAATATACCTACGATAATGATAGTTATAGAACGCAACTCATAACACACAAAAGGATCCGACGACTACCAAAAGTTGCATCTTTGGACATTCTACATTAAAATCGTAAACAGTAATTTAAACGCTTTATTAGTCAATATTAAAATCTAAATATACCAATTCATATCGAAAGCACATCTTTCATACTGTTAATTTCTTATTCAACAAAATTGTGTTTAAGTTTCAAAAAATTCCACGTCCTACTCTACAAAATGACATCCATATTTTAGACAGCATTACACTATATTTCATATTGTTAATGTTTGAAAGTAACAAGTTTGTGACTCTCATTTCCATAGACTTACCAGCTTCTTTTGATTATTTGATAAAATCCTGAAATAGTAACACCAATTTAACATAACAGAATATAATACCTATACTAATCAATTATCATCCTGTTAAGGTAAATGGTCCTCTGAATTTCCAAGAAATTTGAAGGTCGGATAGGACCTGCGTCTTCAATGCGAACTTCACCTACGTCTGACTCAATTTGTCTTGTTTGTAACATCTGCTTATCAGCGTACAAACATCTTGCTTGTAGCTCGATAACAATAATACTCAAATTCAATGTTTATTTTCGCTATTTGTAGTACTGGTTTTATTGAAAATGAAACATTCCTCTTCCTCTTCCCCAGGTGACATATACGTATTAAAATGTTTTTGACTTTCAATCACTTAACAAAAACTGAATGAAGAATGAGCGAAGCCCAAAAGATCACAGCAAGTGAAAGATTCCGTCTCTACCACCCCTGAAGGTTTCACAGCTGGTAGGCATCTCTCGGCACACGCCATAATTTCATTATAATCACTCGGCCGCATAATGGCAGAGGCTGCGGCAGCAGTTGGAACGCGGGCGAAGGTCGGTTTATTAAAACCTAGCGCAGAGAATCGGCTCTGTCGATGATGATGATGATGATGATGATGATGAAAATAGGTCAAATCGAGATGGTTGATTAGTAGTTCCGGACGCGTCATCTACTAAGGTCATTTGACCCGTAAGTGTAGTACATGTTTTTATCGTGCGATGAGGCGGTGATGTTCCTCTTCCTCTGGATGACAAGATCCGGCGTTGACCTTTGTCGTCTTGCAGGTATTTTATCCAACCAGGTATCTCCCACCAGCGCGGCACTGCGTCAGCCGGGGCAACCTCTGTGTTCCCGACTAACCTCCGAATATGTAATGCATGTGAGTGTAAATGTGTGTAGAAAAGGGCTGCTTTTTAGGACAAGGAAGAGAAAGGAAAAATCGCGTACAGTCCGTGTCCGTTTCTTTGGATCCTGCTTCGGCATTCGCCTAGTATTGATGAGGAACCAAAGAAAGCTAGCGATCAGAGCAGCAGCGGCCGCTAGAATTCTCCTTAAATCAGCGGTTAAATTCGACCCACCTGACAAGCTAGTGTCCAAAATCCTACGATCGTCGGAAGTAGAATTCTAGATTCCCCCGGTCAGAGACACTGAGGCACCTTTGCCGGTCGTTGGTTGGTTGGTTGTTAGTGATTCCGGGCGCGTCAACTACGGTAGTTATTAGTCTCGTAAGTGCAGTGTATGTTTTCTTCGGGAGGTGGCGTTGATATCCCGCCGTATGACGAGATCCGGCGCCGACCTACCGTCTGTTGGCGGAGTTTTCCTCAACCAGGTATCTCCCACCAGCGGGGCACCGTTCCAGCTGGGACAAGCTCTAAGCTCCCGACCAGTCTCCCAGCATGCGTGGTAGTGTAGCGCATGTTAGTGTAAGGGTCTGTAAAGGGAGAGGGTAGAACAAGGGAGTGGTAGGAAAGATCGCGCGCGGTTCTTGTCCGGTTTTTAGGGTATTCGGCATTTAGGCATTCGCCTGGAGGTGATCGCAGAACTACCGATCAGACCAGCCGTCCGCTAGGATCCGCTAGGATCTTCTCCAGGCCGAGACTGATTTCGACCTAGCTGACAAGCTCGTGTCAAAAATCCTACCGCCGCCGGGACTCGAACCTAGGACCTCCGGGTCAGAGGCACCTTGGCCGGTCGTCGTGATGGTTGAGATGTCAGGTGATGAGAAAATTATGATTAATTGCTTGGCTGATTATTTTTTATCATCTCCTAAGTTCGTTCCGTAGGAATAATGCATGTTATATCCCGGGAGGTGGCAGTATCCACTCCAGATGGACCTTGAGATCGCTACCAACACACATGTCGACTTGAGAGGGTTCACTATCCAGGGATCTCCACCAGTGAGGAAACTTGGCGTTCCAAGCTTCCAAGCTCCCAACTGGTCACCCGCCAATAGTGTGGGAGTGTAGTGCGTGTAGTGTTCCGGGAGGAGAGGGATCACGGAGAAGGAAAAATATCTCGCTCTCGCGCGCTATCCATTGTTCGTTTGTTAAAGTGCATCGCGAAGACTGATGCATGTTCTTTTTACACAAAAACATCATCGGGAGCTGTAGCTCAGTGTATAAACTGATGCCACTGCAGCGCTTCTGACCGGGAGGTCCGAGGTTCGAGTCCTGACGGCGGCAGGATTTTCGACACTAGCATTTCAGCTAGGTCGAATTCAGTCACTTCCTGGAAGAGAATTCTAGCGGCCGGCTGCTCTGATCGGTAGCTTTCCGTGGTTTCTCCGATCAACACCAGACGAATGCTGGAGCAGTATCCTACCAAACGGGCCACGGACCCCGCGCGATCTGTCCTTCCTCTTCCTTGTCCTATCCTCTCCCCCTTACACTTTCACACTAACATGCACTACACTACCACATATTCCGGGAGACCGGCAGGGAGCTTAGAGCTTGTCGGTCGGGAGACCGGGGCGGTGCCCCGCTGGTGGGAGAGTCCTGGTTAGGGGAAACCCCACTAGCCGACGATACGTCGGCGCCGGATCTCGCTATCCAGCGGGGGAAGAGCACCGCCATCTCCCGAGAAGAAAACATGCACTACACTATCGGGACTAATGACCAAAGCAGTTGACACGCCTCGAAACACGAAAAACCCAAACCAAACCAAAAACATCGTTGTCAGAATATGAAACGCGGAAAGTACGGAAATAATTATCAATATCATTGTATTTTTAACCGACTGAATATTCTTACTTTGCAGCTAACACTACGTATTGATACATTTAGGAAATGATTTTCGATAGACAAACGTCCCCGCTTCAAAAACAGTCCAGACATCATATATGCCTATTAGAAAGTGTCTACGACGTTGAAGCTTTGTCTGTCATAATCGAAACCTTCGGTACAATATTCCATCACAAGGGAAATCTCACAATCACTCCCTTGTCACATTTTCTATATTGTGTTATTTCACATTTTTTCTTGAAAGATGTTCTGTTTAGGAAATTGGTATTACAACTTCTGTTGTACAGAAATAAAGTGGCAGGACTTCCCGTTTTCAAGAAGGTATTGTTTTAACTGTTTGCATTGTGATCGTATTCTTCAAAATTCTTGAATGAACATTGCTCTCTTGAAATTCTTATCTATAATTGATTTGAAAACATCTTTGGTGTGTTAGATACGTTTATTTGCATCTAGGGTGGATGTATTAATGTCTAATCTTGTTAGGTTACTCTTGAGAACTTAGGTGTTACTCTTAAGCAATAGAGTTTTATCAGAAAAGACAAGAAAAAAGTATATTTTTTATCACACATGGATCTTTGCTAAACTGACAAGACATTCGCCATATTTCCGTACCTTAATCTTTGTGCAACTATTATTATACTCACTTACGTAAAAGAATTTTCATTGTCCTGTAATACGTGTGAGTAATTTTATTAACTTGATCTTTTCTACATTATAAGGTGAAGTAAACGTTATAATTTAAAAAGTAAAAATTAGCGTATCCCTAATGTAGTAGCCCAAAAAAGGAAATAAATTAAAAAAAATGATTGCATGCGTTTCTCTTTAATAGTTTCCATTCAATAAGTAAATACATGCATGTGTTTAAATTGGATGACTGCTACTCTGAATAAATGAAGATCAAAGAACTGTGCATAAGATATCGAAAAAAATTGAAAATTATTTGCGGAATTTCTTGCTCATTTACTGAAATTGTTTTTAAATATCTTCTTGTAATAAATGTCTTATGAGATTCAGTTCTCTACTACTCTTCAGAAGCATACGCGGTATTTGATGTAATGACATTATTCACATTTGACCTCAAAGGTTGTATTTTGTCAAATGGCATCGGGATGGGATCGAGCCAAGGCTTAGCATTGATAATGGTGTCATTTACGTTCGTGGCTTTGTAGTCGGAATCGCCTTCCTTTGTTTCCTTACTACCATGCGTCCTTTCACTGTTCGCACACTCGATGGTGCATTGTTCGCCCCTTTGGACGAACATGGCGCCCTCGCATGAAGAGAGATTGATGAAACTGCAGGCAAAGGCCGACAACTTGGAACCGATTTGAATTACGTCTCAATCAGTGTACTCTGAACTCGTCAATCGTTTGCAAAAGACCCAGCGAGAAGAAGCGCGACGGATTGAAAGGGCAGAAGAGCTGATCATCTTTAGCGAATTCTAGATCCAATACGCAATACTAAATAATAGGATCAGAACAATTCCACAATTGATGTAATATACTATTTTATTGCATATTATCGAGAGTGCGAATAACATTTGAAAATCTAATTTTACTTATTGTATAACAAAGAAAACAAATATAAACTGAGAAACGAAACATTTTCTAAATTGTCTACACCATAAGAAATTTTCAACGTCGTTTCATTTGAGTTGCCGTTTGTTAGAGGAAATGAACTGTAATTCAGTTGTTTAGGTGTTGTAATGTGTTGATTCTCAACTGTCCTTAGCTAAAGTAAGGAACATTAAGGATGTGGGATATTATACTTTATAATTGTTAATTACTCGTGTTAATAAATTTAAAATGTTGAAACATAAATGTTGTTTGTAAATGTTGTTATGTGAAAGTTGCAGCAGCAGAGTTCCAGTTAAGTAGTTTCATGCGCAGGTTTTTAAAATGCTTCTGAAGGACTTCATGTATTTTAAGACATAATGCTTAGTAAGGTAAAATGTCTTTTTGGTGGCAAAGGAAGATGGGGAGAGAAATAATTCAATTCAATTAAACAGAATGTAAATATCTGAATGATCCATCTCTGTGTTGGTTGAAAGGAAATGCTATTGACCAGATTGAATAGGCAAATGCTCCGAGGGGTTTGTTAGGAACATGTGTCATGGTTCCTATTATCCTTATCTCCACACAATAACAATATTATATTTACATCAATCTCTCCCAAGATATTGGATACCATTATCCTATTTTACTAGCTCGTCGTAATAATAGGAAGCCACGTCGAAGAATTTATATCCATGGGTACGCAGAACCGGCCCATACGGGAAACCGTAAATATCACTATTATTATAGGGACTAATTCTCATTAATTAAAATAAAAATCTGAAATTTGTTTCCATAGTTGAATAATGACAACTGCGTTTATTTCCTTGTATTATTAAATATTACTTTAGCAAAGAAAAATAAAACAATCACAAATATTTTTTGAAGTTAACGACACTGCTAATTAATACTAAATATTTTGAATTACTTCCATTAATTTATTATCGGTGCAACTTCCGAAATTTACTATACTATTACTCATTATTGGATCCATTTAGCGTTGCTTCCAACCGCAATCTCACAATTTTTGTCCTACAATGTATTTTAAATTTGGTCTTGCTACACAAAACAAAAAAAATGTCAAAAAGTTTTATCACTTCCCTTTTAGGAGCAGCTGCTGCTGTACACTCATGGCCCCATCAGTTTACACAAACTTTCTTGCGACCACACATTCCAATTCCATCCATTTTCTTCACAAATAACTTAGCACTATGCCTCTGACAAAACTGTATATTAGAATTCACGGCTCCTACCACGCGTCTCCGTCCGTGCCTTACGACGGCTAATCATCCTCTGACAACCCTCGACTTTTTCGAAGCGCTTCCTTCCAAAAAACAGTCGACGGTTCTCCTTACGCTGTTTATCCTTTCCATTTCCAATTCCCCTCTACTAATTACACACAACTAAATGTTTTAGAAATTCGTATGATTTCCGAAATGTCCATATATTGTTGTATTCTTTTGACTCGTACGCGAATATTCTTTCAATTTGTAAATGCGATTTCTCGCCGCTCGTCATTCTTCAAAAACACTTGAAGGCGCTATCCTCCCATGGCTTCATTACTAAAAAAATGTTTAAAATGTTTCTTTTTGCATGACGGGATCATTACACATGCCTAAAAAATCTAAGTTTGCGAGATGTGAGAAGATATCATATTTCAAGGAAGATCAAATCTTGTATCTAAGACGTAATTAAATAAATAAATATATTTTCAATTATTTTAAGTGTTACCGAACATCAAAGTAATCGAGCCACATAAACAACGGAAAAACGTAAAGGTATGCCAAACACACACATTGTCCAACCTTAAATTAAAAAACCTTTAAAAATTTATGCCCCACCCAGTAACCAAACTTAAGCCTTATCCGATATTATCCTTTACAATTGGTTATTACTCTGGCAACCAATAACAAAACTTTTTCTTTCGGCTAAAGCATGTAAGTGAGAACTGGGATTCAACCTTAAAGCTAATGATAGTGCACATAATTATTTTACGTTGTATTTTATTTTCAAAAACACCCCTGAACTACATCAACTACATCAACTGATGTCACTGCAGCGCCTCTGACCGAGAGGTCCTAGGTTCGAGTTCCGATGGCGGCAGGATTTTCGACACTGTCTTTTCAGCTAGGTTGAATTCGTCACTGTCTGGGAATAATTCTAGCGTTCGCTGCTCTGATCGGTAGTTTTCAGTGATTTCTCCGATCAACACCAGGCGAATGCCGGAGAAGTACCCTAACAAACGAGCCACAGACCGCGCGCGATCTTTCCTTCCTCTTCTTTGTTCTATCCACGCTCCTTACACACACACACTAGTATGCACTACACTACCACACATGCCGGGAGATTGGTCGGGGACATAGAACGTGTCCTGGCTGGAGCGGTGCCCCGCTGATGGGAGATACCTAGTTGGGGAGAAACACCGTTAGCCGGCAGTAGGTCGGCGCCGGATCTAAGCATCCAAGGGGGAAGACCACCGTCACCTCCCGAGCAAACACACGCACTACTCTCACAGGACTAATGAACATAGTAGTGGACCCGCCCAGAATCACTAACGATCAATCAATCCATCCCTGAACTACAAAATTAAATAATTGGGAAATTAACTGACAATTTTTAGTACTTTATTCTTCAGTCTGTGAATGTTCATAGAAACAATAATGCCTAGTAACAAAAATAAAAAATCCAACAATTATATTACAAAATAAACATTAAAAATATAGAAAATCAATCAATTTGCTTAAACTTGAGAGTTTAAATGAATACATTGTTTATGTATTCAGTCAAGATAATTTTAAAAATACTTGAACTCTATATTGAAAAAGACATGACTGGGATAACGTAATTATAATTTAATTATTAATGTTCAATTATTATAAGGCAATTTAAAATATACCAAATCAAGCTAGCTTTCGATTTTATTTTCGTAGTATACTCATGTTTTATAATGTGATTCAAGGAGAAGGCGAAGGAAGTCTTTGAAATGATATGCAATGTGCAATAAATATTTTGTTTTATGTGAATTAATAATGTAAAAATTGCGAAATTGTGTACTAAAAACTACTCGCCCAATGAAGATTATTGGTTAATCTACTCCTTATTGCTGCGAACAACCCCCCCTCGAGGTGTAAGAAATAAGATAAACTCGTTTGTTCGCGTTTAATTTTTTTTTGAAATGGTAAATTGATATTCGTTAATTAAGTACTACTTCTATTTTTGAGAAATAGTGGCGGCGATAGTGAACGGTTAGCGTATCGGGCTGTTACACGAGGCAGGCTGTTTGCGGGTTCGAACCCGATGGATTTCAAAGCCGTGGATTTTTAAGAGCGAAAAAATCCTTCGTACGCCTTCCTTCGAGAAGTGAAAGCCGGTTGTTCTGTGTTAGTAGACTTCTGCATGTAAAGGATCCCAAGCCTAAATGAAGCCTCTGAGCCAAATTCAAATCAATACCTTCTTTCTCCCCTAGTAGGTGAAAGGAGCGTAACGAAATTTGCGTGGTCAGACGAAAGAGCAGGCCTCATGGCCTGAGTCTCGCCACGTAAAATAAGGCCTTTATTCATTCAAATATAGTAAAAAAAAGGTACGGACGACATTTCACTGTGCCCCGATCTTATTCACTCTTCCTAATGCATTCTACACGGCCCCTCTCTAGCCACACACGACTTCTTTCATAGTTCTGCTGCCTTCTACATCCATATCCATTACCTCTTTCCGTTTCGCTTGTCTCTACATCCCGTTTTCCACAGATCCAAGAGATTCCCCCGAACCTGCATTTGGCTTTTCGGCGGGGGAAGATCACCGCAATCTCCCGCGAAACACATTCACTACACTAACGGGACTAATGACCGAACCAGTAGACGCGCCCGGAAACACGAAAAAATCAATCAATCAAACCCATTCGGCTTTTCCTCGACCGCGTCTCCCCCCTGCAACACCTTGACCTCCCCCTCCCCCCCGCTCATACAATACCACGAGCATATTCTTCGTACCTAGCGGAGCTCGACGGCGCTGCATCAGCGACAGGCTGCTTAATTTATGTGTGGTAGTGACCGCCTGCCGCTCATGTATTCGTTTTTTATTCCGACCGCCGGAAATTAGCCAATGCTTCAGAACCGACGTCTCAATTGATTGATTTATTCATGTTTTCGGGAGCGTTAATTGATCTGGTTATTAGTCCCGTTAGTGTAGTGCATGTTTTTTTCTCGGGAGATGTCACTGATCTTCCCCCGCTGGATGGCAAGATCCGGCATCGACCTACCGTCTCTTCACCAGCGGGGCACCCCCCCAGCCGGGACAAGCTCTAAGCTCCCGACTGGTCTCCCGGAATATGTGCATGTTAGTGTAAGTGTGTGTGTAAGGGGAGAGGATAGGAGAAGGAAGAGAAAGAACAGATTGCGCGCGGTCCGTGGCTCGTTTGGTAGGTACTGCTCCGGCATTCGCCTGGTGTTGATCGGAGAAACCACGAAATACCGATCAGAGCAGTCGGCCGCTAGAATTCACCCCCAGACAGCGACTGAATTCGTCCTAATTAAAAAGGTAGTGTCGAAAATGCTGCCGCCGTGAGGACTCGAACCTAGGACCTCCTGGTCCGTCTTCTCGATTATTGACAAGGAAAGCACGACCGATTGGCCCGTCCCCAACAGGGCGTCACCCTAAACGGCCCCATTCCGCCCCCACCACGCCACATCTCAACCCCCTCCCCCGCATCCACTTCACACACTGTCCCTACCTGCCTCTCCGTCCTCGCCGCTCCCACCACACCAGGAGCATTGTCCCCCCACCCTTCCACGGACGAGACGCGCTATCCCTCCGCCCACTGCGCCACTCCTGCACGTCCCCCACATCTGTGCCTCTGACCGGGAGGCCCTACGGTACGCGTTCCGGCGGTAGCAGGGTTTTCGACTCCAGCTACATAAGCCAGGTTGAATTCAGTCGCTGTCTGGACGCGAATTCTAGCGACCGGCTTCTCTGATCGGTAGTTTTCCGTCTGTATGCCGGAGCAGTACTTTACCAAACGGGACACGGACCGCGCGCGATCAGTCCTTCCTATTCCTTGTGCCATTCTCATCCCTTACTATCACTTACCTACATACACTACACTACATACACCAGCTTGTCCTAGCTGGAGCGGTGGTGCCGCCGGTGGGAGGTACTCCCAGCCAGTGCAAGGAACATCACTGCCATCTCCCGCGACAAAAACATGCACTTAACTAACGGGACTAATGACCTTAGCATTTGAAACGTCCGGAATTACTAATAAAACAACCAGTTCTCTTCTCGCAGACACCCGGACCCGCTATCATTGCCGACCATCCTGCTCTCGCCGTCCATGACTGTCACAGTCTCTCCCAGGTTCCCTTCCTGCTGTAACATGGACTTTTCTGACTCACCAACCTCCCGCAACCCACAAATTTTTGTACTGTGTTCCCCACCCGACTTCAACGGCCCCGCCACCTTCGCCAGCCCCATCATTTCCACTGCTCCACAAACTCCACAAGCCTACCGTCCTTGCCTTCTCTGTCGGCGGCGCCGTTCTCGCCATCCCCGTCCCTCCCAGCATCTAACTGTCTCAATGTTCTCGCCTCTACGGTCTGTCCCGTCGCTTTTGCCACTCCCTGCGTCCCCGATCCCTTCGTCTTCGCCACTCCTCCCCCCTTCCCTCACACCGCCCAGCATTTCGTACAATCTCTCCTTACCGCCCCGCCGCATCCGTCATTCCCATCGACCCCACTCTCTTCGCCGACCCTCCTCGCCAATTCCCCCCCCTCGCTTCTCAACCTCAACTAACCTCACGCCGTCCCCATCAACCTCGCCACCCGCACTCCTCACCGCCCCGCCAACCTCCCCACCTTCAGTCCTCACCGCCACGCCACATGCGTCATTCCCACTGGACCCCGCTGTCTTCCCCCCCGTCCCATCAACCTCCTCACCCGCACACCACACCGTCCCCCGCATCTTTCACTCCCACCGGCCCGGCTGTGTTCGCTGGCGCTAATCCCGCCAACCTCCCCACCCTCACTCCTCACCGGCCCGCCTCATCCGTCACTCGAAGGCCCCCGCCGCCCGGCCGCGCCCACGGACCTCCCCGACCCAGTGGTCACGCACGGACCTCGGCCCAATCAAGTGATGGCGCGCGCCTCTTGAAGGCGTGTCGCATGCATATTGAAAAGCATCCTTAGCTAAATTGGCTGGCAATCGGATTCGATCCCCGCCCACGCCCTTGGCCCAAACGCACGAGCCCCCGCCGCGCCGCGCTGCCAGATGCGGAGTCGCGATCTGGGGTACTCAGCAAGGGACGCGTGGGCGATGGGGCGTATCGCCCGCCCGCCCACCGTTCGCTCGCTCGCTGAGTGTTATCGCCCGCCGTGTTTACTTGCGTAGATACCGCCGCCTTGCGCAATGGATCCCAGATTGAGCACGACGGCCTTGGGTCGTGGCCCCGCGTACTTCCCGGTGTCCGTAGCGACACTGGTCGGTATGTCAATACGACGCTTCATTCACTGGGTTTGGTTTGGTTTGGTTTTCGTGTTTCCGGGCGGGTCAACTACTTTGGTCATTAGTCCAGTTAGTGTACTGCATGTTTGTTTCTCGGGAGATGGCGGTGGTCTTCCCAGCTCGATGGCGAGATCCAGCGCCAACCTACCGTCGGCTAGTGGAGTTTTCCCTAACCAGGACTCTCCCACCAGCGGGCACCGTCCCAGCCGGGACAAGCTCTAAGCTCCCGACCGGTCTCCGTAACATGTGGTAGTGTAGTGCATGTTAGTGTGTGTGTGTGTGTGTGTGTAGGGGAGAGGATAGGACAGGGAAGAGGAAGGACAGTTCGCTGGCGGTCCGTGGCCCGTTTGTTAGGGTACTGCTCCGGCATTCGCCTGGTGTTGATCGGAGAAACCACGGAAAACTACGGATCAGAGCAGCCGTCCGCTAGGAATTGTCCTCCAGGCAGCGACTGAATTCGACCAAGCTGAAAAGCTAGTGTCGAAAATCCTCCCGCTGTCAGGACTCGAACCTAGGACCTCCCGGTCAGAGGCGCTGCAATGACATCAGTTTCATTCACTGGGAAGGGAGTGAGAGAGCTAACAAGTCCTTCCGACACCTCCTGATCGATCGATTAATTAGAGTTTCCTGACGTGTCAATTTATGGTCATTAGTCCCGTAAGTGTAGTGCATGCCCAACTAAAGCTCCCGAGCCAGTATTACGGCTTGTGTGGTAGTGTAGGGCATGTAGGTGTCGTTATTGCATGAAGTTGAGATGATCAGGATAGGACAAGGAGAAGGAAGGAAAGATCCGGTGCGGTCCGTGGCCCGTTTGTTAGGGTACTGCTCCGGCATTCGCCTAGTGTTGATTGGAGAAATTACTGAAAACTACTTATCAGAGCAGCCGGCCGCTTGAATTCTCTTCCAGACAGCGACTGAATGCGACCTAGCTAAAAATGGCAAAAGGTGGCAAAGAATGGCAAAAATCCTGCCGCCGTCAGGACTCGAACCTAGGACCTCCCGGTCAGAGGCGCTGCAGTGGCATCAGTTGATGCACTGAGCTACTGCTCCTAGTTGAAGTTGAAGGCTACTTCGCCAACATTTCGGTCATCATTTCGTGATCTTCTTCAGAAACGTAATTCACCAAAATTAATGCTATTTCTTTGAGTGTCGCCAAGAAGACCTGTCGACTCAGACTGATAAGAGCAACTAGTGGTGCTAAATCAGCACGTATATTCTCGCCCGTATTTTCATGCGGTATGGACGAATAAAGTGGGGAAAGTGCCCCCAAACCAAATGAAAAATTGCGATGCTCATGTGAAAGAATACAAAATGACGTAGATTGACAAAAAATCAGCCTACTAGGGGAATCTGTTGCAGAGATACAACAAGAAACGTGTTTTGCATGTTTTATTTTTTAGCACCTATTGCGCGTATCAGAATGAAAAAAATTGCAGAGACGGATAAATAGAGTTAAATTTAAAGGTATTTTTTCATCGAATTTTGACACAAATTCATATAGAAAAAAAAGTTAAATTAATTTTGGATGTGATAACGTTGGAGTAGTGACTCAATCCCCCCCAAATGGGTCTTATAACATTAAATAACTTATTTTTTTCAGATTTTTAAACTATGTGGACGGTAGTGGATGGTAATTAAAACCAATTTTTTCAGTTTAAAAATTTGAAATTCGCACCAAAAGGTGATTGGAAAAACTTGTTTCACCAATATTTAAACACTTTATATTACAAATATTGAAAGATCTTGCTTATCAGGATGATTGGGAACTTTTTGCTGACAAATGTTTGTTTTATGTGGAAAGTATTTATATTATCGACATAAAATTATTAAATGTTTATTTAAATGTATGTTAAATTATGTTTATAATATAAATAAATTACTTAGTTGTAGATTTATGTAGATGTAGATAGTACATTTACAGTTAGACAATCATAGACAATTTGTCATTGTCACTTTCTTCAATAATTGGGATCACGCATTTGTTTTTAAACAGTCTACTCAAATTTCTATTTTTAAACATTCTGTTTAAAAATTCCTGTATAACAATTTTCACCAAGTAATTAGAGTGTGCCAAATGTGTGTTTAAAGGATCGCAGCTATGTGGCAGTAGCATCCGGGGTGCCACTTCCGTTCGGGCGTTGACAACATCGTTTGGCTTTTAAAATTCACGCTATTATTATGACGCACACTGGTGCCTCAAGCTCATCGGCTTAAGTCGAATGCGCAAGAGACCACCCGTCTCTGTTTCCACCATGCTTTACACCAAGGATATTCCGATTGCTCGCTATTTATTTTTTAATTTATTTCACGTTAGAAGCATTTAAAAACTGTGTGTGACGTACTATAGTGAGAAATGAATTGTGTGCACTTTTTCAAAATTTCTGTGATCCGTAAATCATATATTATTTGAATTTTGAATAAAGAAAGAAAATGAGCGTTTTTATGCAAGGATTATTAACAAAAATATTCGCTACAATGTAATAAAATGTATTTTCAAAGGTTAATTAACTCATTTGGGCTCTTATCCCTCATCATGACTTTCGTCAGGGAATAATACTTCTGCGATTCATACGATAATGTGAATAACTATATTTATGACTGAATTCTCGAAGAAGACCACAGATTATGAAGTTGCATTTATGTCCAGAAGCAAAACAATGGGCAATCTCAGCATTTGTTCAAAGGATCAGGAAAATGGACGAAAAACTGACCCTGATGGGGGTCATTGACCCGGAAGCTGCAGTACAACACGTTTTACTTTTTTTTAGAATTATACAGTTCAAATGGTAAATAATTCATTAAATATCACTGTTATAATTACTGACCATTTGATGGTCAGTATAGTTTCTAATTGTATAGAAACAGTTACGTAGCAAAAATGATTTTACTTGAGATTTAAACTTTTCTATCCAATTTAATCGTTTAATGTTCTGTGGCAAAGTGTTGTAAAATAATGTACATGTATAGTATGTGAAATTTTTGTAATGAGCTGTGCTGGTACAAAATTTATTTATTTATTTATTTATTTTACGTCAAAAACAGTTAAAAACTGCGTATGACGTGCTATGGGAAAAGTGAATTGTGTGCACATTTTCAAAATTCTGTGATCCCTACACTAAGTCATATACTACATAAATTTTGAATTTTGAAAGGAGAAAAAACAAAAAAACTCCCATGTAATAAAATCTATTTTCAAGGATAAACAAGCAATAAATTTTGAATTTTGAATTTTGAAAGGGAGAAAAAAACAAAAAAACTCCCATGTAATAAAATCTATTTTCAAGGATAAATAAGCAATAAAATTTTGAATTTTGAATTTTGAAAGGGAGAAAAAAACAAAAAAACTCCCATGTAATAAAATCTATTTTCAAGGATAAATAAGCAATAAATTTTGTTTTTTGAAAAACAAGGGCCATCTCAGCATTTGGTCAATGGATCAGGTAACTGGACGAAAAACCTGATCGAGATGGGATTTATGTACCGCCTACAAGATATGGAGTTCATACATCGTGTTTAAATATGTGTTGAAATATCAGTTAAACCGTTTTTCCAAATAACATTTAGGCGCGAATTTCAAATTTTTAAACTGAAAAAAATTGGTTATAAATGTTTTTCGTTACCGTCCACATTGTTTAAAACCTGAAAAATATGTTATAGAATGTTATAAGACCCATATTTGGGGGGAAAAATTGAGACAGTACTCCAACGTTATCACGTCGAAAATTAGTTTTGAAATGCTTTTTCTAAATTAATTTCGCGTCAAAATTCGGTAACAAAAATACCTTTAAATTGAACTATGTTTCCTCATCTCTGTATTTTTCAGCTTTATACACGAAATTGATGCTGATGAAGAATATAACATGCAAACCACGTTTGTCGTTGCATCCCTGCAACAGATTGCCCTAGGAAGCTGATTTTTTTGTTAATGTACGTCATTTTGTATTCTCTTTCATATGAGCATCGCGATTATCGATTTGGTTTGGGGGCACTTTTCACCGCCTTATTGGGCTTTACCGTTTACGCTAAATTTTTCAAATTTTCGAAAAATTGTACGTGACCTTATTTCCAAATCTATCTTTAAGGAACAGATTTCATTAAGGTAAAACTCTTTATCTTCTTAATTATAGTTGGAGGAAGACGTCGAAAAACGTTTGAACTTCCGACATTGACCGCCTCATTGATGTTCTTGGGTAGAAGAATGAGATAGGCTTGAGACTGTTGTGAATTTCACCCCAAAGAGAAGACCCCATATTGACAATAGCATCATAGATATTCGTAATCTTATGACTTACATGCTGATTAACTGATGTGAAATTGCGTTGATTTCATTCCTACTCACTTTTGCTGATTTTGTATGTAATAACTATGACGTGTATCAATATTCTAGAGTACACCAGTCGGTAAAAATAGTTTTTAATACTTTGGACTATAGTATTTTTACATTGGAGTTTTCCCCAAAACTTGAGTTTGGTTGCATGTTGGTTAAAAATTTTTCAATTTTTTTTTTTATTGTGATGCCTGTTTTCACTCAAATTATTACAATATATTCATGTGATCGTATTCCATCATTTCTTTTCCCATGTTTTCAAAAGGTTCTTGAGGTTATTCATTTCGCAAAACATTGTTTTGACGATGTACGTTCTAAGTCCAGCTAGGGCGTTCTCCCTAGCAAGATCACAACAAAATTAATTGTCAGTCCAAATACCTTTCTCTATCTAGATGAAGATAAAATCTATCAGAGATATTTAAAACATTTGAGAATGGCAGAGTCATGATTTTCGGTTCAAAATAAGTTCAAACCATCATATCTCAGAAATGATTGTAATTATAATGAACATATTTTGTCTTAATGAGAGAAAACCAATGAATTCAATTAATTTTATGTATTCATTACGAATTGTTTACGCCATTTTAATCATACATTCAACATAGGCTTTATAGGGGCTTAAGATAAAGCGAAAGGTTTGCTGGATGTGGTAAGAGCAGAGCCTGGATTGTAGGTTATTATTTTCTTAGCACTACAAAAAATCAAATCTGTACTTCGTTTACCGATGCAAATAAGTTTCTTTAATTATGAAGCGAAAGTATCTAGATTTGAAATGTTGCTAACCACATTTTGTTGGTACCTACTTTTATTTATCATTTCTAGTCAAATAGTTAAGGGTTGTAAAGGAGATTCTGTATCTCAAGAAGTTCTCAGATGGTGAACCTATGCGTCACATGCTTTTATTACTGTCCTTGGGAGAAAATAAATACTATTTAGCCTCAAGCGCATGCAATTTACAGAAAAAGGAAAAATTACATTTCTAAGTTATACTATTCTCATTATTCGAAATTTAAAAGGATTGTCTTATTATTCCATTTCACTAATAGTGCACTTTTCACAATATTTCTACTTTTACCGAACTGTTGAGCCTTAGGAGATTCATACGAGTTTGATTTCTATATATAGTTATAACTTAGAAAATCTTTAAGAAAATATTTGTGTGCACTACAAATAAAATTAAATATTACCTACATTAAGTGCGTTATTATCGCCAATTTGCCCGCAAAAAATCTGACGTGTTGTGATTATACACCAACGTTCTTTGTTGAGAAATGGCCTTCAATAAAATGACTGATTGTTTCCCATTCAAATCTGAAGATAATCAGGATGACGTTATAGGAGATAACAAATCAATCGTGCAGGGTTTTACGCTTATTTTTAAGTCAGTGCTCTTCATTCGTTCCTTAAATAGGTCGGACCGCTCATCAGAAATCACCTGTGGAAAATCACGATCAAGTCGCCAGGAAACGATCGATCGTATCTACCAACGAAGAAGGAGTGTCAAGATCAATCACGCTACATCGAACGTCGAAAGCAAAGGCTAGTCGATATCACGTGACGTCCAACACAGAAACTGCGCCAGGTATTATACGTTAGGTGACATATCTGGTGCCAGCGGATGTCACGGTGAAAGCGACTACTTGACGATTCCGCTTGCCAAAATTATTTTTAAAAAGTCAACAATATTTTGCAAGAGGAAATCAATACACACATGTCAATTAGAATCAGTAAATATAATACTATTAGTTATTGGTGAGAGTGTGCAACACTTACATTGTGTGTCATCAATCCAGCTACAAAGTTCTTTGGTAAATAAAAAAACTTCTTGCATAATAGAATAATTTTAAGGAAATTGATAGTCTGGATAATAATGGCTTAATTACTGGAAGATTATTGGAAAGTTTCATTTCTTGAAACGACAAAGTTAATTTTAGTCAACTATTTAGTAGTATGTTGAATTTTATCACACAGTTGGGGCTTTTTTTCTTCAGATATTGTGAGATATCGAGAGTACCCTTGGCGATTAGAAATGATTGTTCTGCAAATGGTAGTAATCAATATACTCGTATTTAATATTACAGTTTTATTTTTAGGAATATTTTCTTGATCTCTCTTTCTCGATGGTTATCCTCAACATAAAATTTACTATAAATTATAAATATTTACTAGTTTACAATAAACTAGTGGAGCTAAAACTGCACATACTTTCTCGCATTTAGTAATGCTTTTTATACCACAATTTCTCTTCAAGTTATCTCATCTTAAGTCATAATTTTTTGTAAAACTCATTACAAATCGTAGACCATTTGGTGCTAATACATTTGCATATTCAAGCAAATATAAAAAATTGACATTTGTAGCTTCTTTTCATACAGATAAACCATGTTCCAACAAGAAGACATAATTCACAGAAATTTGCTCTCAAGTCATTATTGTGGAGCCATTGTTGTATTATAATCTGATACTCCGTAAATACTAGCAATTTCTATTAAATATATTAGAAAAGGGTTTTAATAATTTTGGAGATTAATTTGTAAATGTATAACAAAAGCTCGAGTGTAAGGAAAGGACAAAGAAATATAAAATAATATACACAAATTCTAACTTACGAAGCATCCTGTTGTCTGGAATTACGTTCAAGAAGGAACGAGCAACCGTTTCTCGCCATATTACACAAAAATACTCATATTTAAAAAAAAAATATCGTGACCTTATTTGAAGATCGGTATTTGATGGACACATTTCATTATGAAAAAATATTCTTCACTTCATTATGAAAAAATATATCATAGTTGTAGCAAGACGCGGAAAAAAGATATTTTTTTTCATTTTTACAAAATTCAGAAAATTTGCGGTTTTTTTTCGCGCAGCATTACAAAACTTTCTCTTTGCTGTGTAAGCGGTAGCAAGAAAATAAAATGAGGGAATGTAAATGATATATCATAAAGGTTCATTTCGATATTGAAAAAACACACAAACCATGTCAGTAAGTAGAGGTAGAGAGAAAAATCAGATAAAAACCATTGTAATATTATATCACAAGAGACTGAAATGATTAATGAATTCAAGTTTAAAAGATATTAAGATTATATTTAGGAATTATTTTTTTACAATAAAAATCATAAAGTTACGAATTATAGCAGTTTAAAATTGCATCCATAACTTCAAAGAAAATTCTCTCTGGAAATCGTTGAAGAATTCAGACGTTGTGAGCATAATAGACTGTTCTTACCGTTACCATACATTACTATTTATTTTTAGTCTCTAACTGATGAATGAGTGAATGAAAGATACAGAGTTTATTTTTGATACGGAAATCTTAGATATAACTATTGTTGTCTAATCATATCTAGTTTCAACTGGAAAACTTGGAATGAAGATCAGAACTCTCTAAAATGTTTACTAGGCAATATCTTCTCAAAACTATTTTTAACACTATTATGGTTTTAACTAATTGAGAGGTTAATTGTGAACAGTCACGTTACGATACGATTAAATGTACTTTGAGTAAAGAAAAAATAACACTTATCGATGTAAATAAAGTTTAATGGTTCAAAATATTCCCAATCTCTAGAGAATATTTGCGCCACTGATAAGCAAATTATTGCACAGATGACATCTCGATGACACGACTGACAAGTAAAAACACATGAATGCTACAAAAATGATAAAAGGGATGTTACTTTACTTTTTTCAGGGTGAAACTTTTTTTCATGAAAAATAAAAAATGAATGTTTTGTTTAAATCAAATTTAAGTTAGTTTTTATTTAAGCAATATTTATATTAATAAAATAAGTTTTTGAATGGGAATTTATTAAACTCATCAAATCAATACAAATAATATTGGAGAGTATGTAATTTCAATTTAACTGCCTGTCTGACAAGTCCAAAATAACTGCTATTTACATTATTCTATACGTACGAAGGTTACTCCAAAAGCAATACATTTTTTTTTTTAAATTCATTTCCTTTTCTACGCCTTCGCTCTTTACAGGTTTCGTAGTATCTTCTTTTCGTTAAATTCAAATTTACGTACGAACACTGGTAGTATTGCGGCCGCCAACCTACTTTTTAATAAAAAACAACAACAAAAAACTAGAAGTGCTACAGAATGGCACAGACTTTCTCGTAGGAAAATTTTTCAAATTACCTTGGCTCACACCATCACAAATCACACGGAATCCACCATAGTGCACAAAAAACCAGTAAATTTTGATTTCCACCACGCGCAACAACTCGACAAAAAAGTTATACAGGAAAACTTAATCATATCTAAAGCAGACAAAGGCAACATTGTAGTGGTTCTGGACAAAAAATAATACAATGACAAAATATATGACTTTCTGAACGTCAACAACATCGAACAACTTTCCAATGGCCCTACTAAGAAGTATTTTTGTCAGCTTAAACAATAACTTAATAATTCTTTAGAATAGTTTCCCTATCCCAAACAATACATACCATCTAACCCTTCTCTTTCGAGGCTTTATGACCTGCCTAAATAACACAAAGAGAAAATCACCGTCACACCCGTGGTTTTGTATACAAACACTTTAACACACAAACTCGCCCAGAAATTAAATAACCTCTTCCATAAAGACATACAGTTCAAACCTTCATATTCTCTAAAAAACAGTCTAGATATAGTAGAAAAGATCCAAGATTCCCGTTCCACCCTATGCAAAACTTGTGTCATTTGACATAAGGAATCTCTTTCCTAGTTCTCCGACATAGATTGCAAATTTGCTTCGAAAATTTTTTTTTAAACAATTCTTTGCTCCCCTCTCTCCTTTCCTTGTAGATATTTTTATGGACTCTTTCGAACAGACCATCTTCCTTTCAAATCATCCACTTCTCAAATATATCACACATTGGCACCGTTAGGTAGCTTGGTCTCTGGACTGGTACGACTAGACAAATTGACCACTCTGTCTTCCTCAACAACGTACATCCTACTACAAATTCACTACAGAACTACAGAATGAAGACAAATCTATCAATTTCCTAGACCTCGATATCAGCACATCTGAAAACAAACATACATCAATATTTTCAGAAAACCGACGTACACAGACACTGTCATCCACAACTCTTCACAACACCCTATTCAACACAAACACGTTCCACTACATGTTACACAGATTACTAAGCCTGCTCTCACTAAATCTCATTTTCTGCAAGAACTTAACACTATTCAACACATTGCTATGGCAAACGTTACAACACACTTGTCAACAACATATTACGCCGCAAAATACACAAACGGAAACTGAAAATGTACACCACACTCTCTAATGTAACACTATCACCAAACAAGTACACTTGCTTGCCATATTTTGGAAGACTTTAAGAAAAAAGTCGCACACATTATACACAAAGCCGGTATCAAAGTTTCATTCAAAAAAACAAAATTCTCTCAGAAAAATCCTATCCCCTAAAACACACACAGATCTTCTAAAGAAAACGGCGTCTACGCACTACATTGCCACGATTGCGAAGCGCAATATATTTGTCAAACAGGCAGAACTTTCAATACAAGAAAAAAAGAACATATACGCGCTTGGAAACACAACACCTGCAAATCTCACTTTGCCAATCATTTACTTAAGACAGGCCACACATTCAATCCACACACAGACATTCACATACTGGAAAAAGAAAATCAATATCATACCAGATTAACATTGCAAAATCTCCACATCTATCTCAATAGTAATCTACTGAATGTAAACATAAAATACAACCCCTCCCCTCTGCTAAAATTATTATTTGACACCACCCTCACACCACACTCTTAAGGGGGCGACACAGCGCAGCACACCGCACCCAGGTCATTAACCCTCCTCCTCCACCCCACAGCAGGTTCTTAAACGGCTAGGCCCGCCCGAACCCGCGTAGTCGTTTTTGTGACTTCCAGACAGGAGGTATGAAACGGTTCAACTTACTTTTTTGTATTTTTCTCTCTCAAAAGTTTATATGTATATTTAATTCATTTCTTGCTTAGATTTAAAAACTTCTATATAACAAAAAGATCTAACTCTCCGCTCCCGTATGTCTTTCTTTCTTTTCTTTCTTTAATTTTTCCCTTTCATTTCTTAAGATGTTTTTAAATTATATAACTCCGTTAGTTATAATTTTGTTTATATTTTTCTTGTATCAGAAAACTGATGATGATGGCTAAGCCATCAAAAGCTGCTATTATTAAAATAAATAGTATTGTTGACAATGACAACGCCTTCAATCATTTCAATTATGTAAACGTCAAAAATAACTCACCACTAAACCAATAATGGCATTGAAGAGCCAAACCTTTCGACACGTTGCTAGCCAGCCGCCGACCCGGAGACTATCCCCATGACGCTGCCGCAACTGAAGATGTCCACCGCAGACGTGGACGAAACGTTTGACTCCTCAATGCCAACTGGACCACGGCCTACCTGCCCGGAAAATTTCACTCATATTGACTCCGGCCGTCAAAGCATACGATGCTATGTAATAAACAAAGAGTACCACAATATCTCTGCTGCCATTACGGAAGAATAATTCGGAGTATTTTTGTCAGAATATCGTTTTTTGTACTGAAAAGTGTTTTCACACTTACCTAGTTTTATTTCATTCTTAAAGAAATGGAACCAACAAAACAAGAGAAAAGTTGCTGTTAACATGAGATTTAGTAGAATGTGTCCCATCTTCCTTCCAACGCAACGTCTTAAACAAAAGTACAGAGTACAATCCTGGTAGTTAACCCGAGCGAAGAAGATTCGGTGTTCGCACTACCCACCGCGTGTCAGTGGTTTGGACACATCATTGGAAGTGAATATTCGCCAAGTACATCATCTGTTCGGAAATGGGTGAGCAGTTGCTTGATTCTCGGCGAATGCCGAAAGTGTGGAGCAACCTTAACAAACCGGTCCCGGATTTGATTTGATTTTTTCGTGTCTCCGGGCGCGTCAACTGCTTTAGTCATTAGTCCCGTTAGTGTAGTGCATGTTTTTCTCGTAAGATGGCGGTGATCTTCCCCCGCGATGGCGAGATCCGGCACCGATCTACGTCGGCTAGTGGGGTTTTCCCTAACCAGGACTCTCCCACCGGCGGGGCACCGCCCCAGCCGGGACAAGCTCTAAGCTCCCGAACAGTCTCCTGGAATAAGTGCTAGAGTATTGCATGTTAGTGTAAGTGTGTGTATGTGTGTGTGTGTGTGTAAGGGGAGAATGTCGGACAAGGAAGAGGAAGGACAGATCGCGCGTGGTCCGTGGCCCGTTTGTGAGGGTACCGCTCCGGCATTCGCCTGGTGTTGATCGGAGAAACCACGGGAAACTACCGATGAGAGCAGCCGGCCGCTAGAATTCTCCTCCAGACAGCGACTGAATTCGACCTAGCTGAAAAGCTAGTGTCGAAAATCCTGCCGCCGTGGGGGGTGGGAACCTAGAACCGCCGGGTCAGAGGCGCTGCAGTGACATCAGTTGATGCACAGAGCTACCGCTCCCGGTCCGGTTCAGGAGCGCGCACGATCCTTCCTTCCCCTTCCTTGTCCTATCCTCACCCCTTACTTACACTAACGTGCACTACACTACCCCACATATCGTGAGATCAATCGGGAACTTACATCTTGTCCTGGGAGGAACTTACATCTTGCGGGGGAAGATCACCGCCACTTCCCGTGAAAAACATGTACGGTACTTACGGGACTAATGTTTATAACAGTTGGCGCACCCGAACACACAAAAATAACCAACCAACCTACCAATATAGGCTTCTCATTCAGTCTGTTTCTTGCTTCAACACAGTTACTCTGCTTGAGTCGAAAATTCGCTGCCGAGACGCGAAACTAGAACCCGATTTAAGAAAATTTCGTTCTGGACTCCAGACTACATTTGTTCTCAGATAAGGCTCATGTAAGTCTTTTAAAATGGCAACCAATCTAACGATTAGTGCAATTTTACTATTAGTGCCAGAAGGGGGTCCACCTTGCAATTGGTGAAGTAGATTTTATTTTTTCATTTTGGTTATATTGTTATTAGTAAGAAAACCCTAATGTTTCCGCCTCGAAATACTTCGGGAAATTTTTAATAATAATTTAAATAATTTAAATCAAACAAAACAAAATTCGGCAAATTTTTGTTTTTGCACAATAACTTTTTAATAGTTGATCTGTACAGAATAGTTCTGTACAATTTTAAAAGTCATAAAATTCTCTACAAATGTGATTGACAAATTATTTCTCTCAAGCAAATAATACCAGAGCTAGGAGATTTGAAAACTTCACTATATATTCCTTTTTATTAATTAAAAATGTAGAAGTTTTGAATTCTTAAGGTCATTATAAATAAAAAAGCGATTGAATGATAATGTTTTTAATAGTTACTGAGGTAAAACACGTGTTTGAAAGTTCAGGTAAGACTGACAGTATGTCTATAAGTTCTGGCAACTAACACGATTTACTAACATCAAAAGCATTTCAATAGAGTAAGATCACGTTTGTTGTATTCTTCTTTTTATATTATTATTATTATGAGAGGAAATAAAAGACCTCATCTTCGCCAACATATTAGTTTTATTATTATTATTATTATTATATTATTATTATTATTATTATTATTTTCATTCACAACCACAAGAAAGACTTTCCCATAGAAATGTTGTGCATAAGGTTAAGAAGATTTCCTTTGAAACCATCAATAGTCACTGACGATAAAACCCGGCAGTATGAATGAGATCTGAAAATGACACCATCAACGTGCTTCGTAGCGTGATGGGGCTCGTTTGCAAATTTTAAATACAATCTTTGCGGGTAATATTTAAAGTATTATCCCCCCTAAAGGACGTCATTTCTGGGTCACGGTACGTGTAGTACTTTGGTTGGTGTTTGTTCCTTAACTGACACAATGGGCCCCCTGTTGATGAGGACTAGTTTGTCTTGGTGTTGAATTAGCTCAGGTGCAGCGTTTCATATGTTTGGAGGAGATTGCAGATTACGAGTTCCCGTTTGCTGAAAGTCGAGCCTGTTTGTTCAAAGAGATTAGGAAATCTCAATCTTCCATGAAAAAGACTTTTTGAACTCGTTACGCGATCGTTTCGTAGAAAGTTGCAAAAATGCATTACAGTTTCTTATAAATTCATTGTAATTTCGCAGGACAACTATTGTACCTGCAGTGTCTTTGACTAAAAGGACTTAAGTTCCGACGGTAGGGTATTATCAACCCTACTTCTGTAATAGCTTTGTTGAATATAGCCGCTGTTTTGTGAGACTGCTCTATTTGGTAGTTTTCGTGGTTTATACGACTAAATACTAAGCAAATTACGGGGCAAAACCTTAAAATGAGCGCGATCTGGTCTTCCTTAAACGTGCCCCCTTCTCTGCCCTCATAAACTCAGACGTGCACTTACAAGTTCTACGTTACCACACAAGTCGGGAGACCTACAACTAGATCTGACTAAAGCGATTCCCCAATGGCAGAGATACCTGACGAAGAAAAACCATCTTGAAGATCAGCATTGTACCTTGCATTCTAGAGAGTTAGGAACATCGCACCTTATAGGTTGTAATAAGCATTACACCTGACCGGAAGTACTGACTTCAGTTTTTGCCACCGGTAACTCAGTGCATCAACTGATGTGACTGCAGCGCCATTGACCGGGAGGTCCTAGGTTCCCACTCCCCACGGCAGCAGGATTTTCGACACTAGCTTTTCAGCTAGGTCGAATTCAGTCGCTGTCTGGACGAGAATTCTAGCGGCCGGCTGCTCTGATCGGTAGTTTTCCGTGATTTCTCCGATCAACACCAGGCGAATGCCGGAGCAGTACCCTACCAAACGGGCCACGGACCGCGCGCGATCTGTCCTTCCTCTTCCTTGTCCTACACACACACTTACACTAACATGCACTACACTACCACATATTCCAGGAGACCGGTCGGGAGCTTAGAGCTTGTCCCGGCTGGGGTGGTGCTCCGCTGGTGGGAGAGTCCTAGTTAGGGGGAACCTCACTAGCCGACGGTAGGTCGGCGCCGGATCTCGCCATCCAGCGGGGGAAGATCACCGCCATCTCCCGAGAAAAAACATGCACTACACTAACGGAACTAATGACCAACACAGTTGACGTGCCCGGAAACACGAAAAAATCAAATCAAATCAGCATTTGCCGCGCTTAGAAATAAAATCAATCAGGTAAATCACAGCATTTTCTGATGAAGTCTTACAACAGCAACCGAGAACGCGAATTTCGGGACATGCTCTACACCAACACGTAGTACATGTTGGCGCGTGTTTGCACCTTTAAAGCGAGCGCATACAGCAAGCAGGGGGAGGGAGCAGTTTGTCCTCGTGTTGGCTCCGCCATCGACCCCAAATGACAGAGCACTCGTCGAGGACAATGGGCGGCGGCGTCGGGAGAGCTCTCGAGCGCCGGGCGATAAGGACCGCCCCCGCCCCCGCCCCCTCCCACGCTCCTCCGCCCGCGCGCGAGCTACTGGCCGACTATCGCCCGAGCAGCGCAGTGCTATCGCTCGATTGCCTCCGCACCGGACGACGCTGCCCGGCGATGGACTAGCTTCCCCTCGACCGCCGCGCCCCGAGCAGAGGTGAGTCGGGAGAGAGGCTGTAAAACGCCGTCGGGGAGTGACGGAGCACGCGCTACTGCGGGTTTACGAGGTTGGAATTTTTACTCGTGAAAAAGGAGCAGATGGGTGATCCTTTTATGAGTGGACGTGTGTTTAAAATGGACATGTACTCTTCAAAGGAGGAACTTTGTTGTTGAAGCAACAATGTATACTGCAGAGATTGTTATCTAATACGATGATGCTCGTTCAGGACAATGTGGCAGTTTACTAAAAACTCGTAATGGCTTATTACGTGATTAATTATGAATTGAAGTTTTTTGCGTTAAAGGCGATGTATTCGTTGATTTTGTAGGGATGTAGAAATCGATTACAGTACTTAAGGAAGTAACAAGATAAATAACACTAGCCTAAAAACCTCCTCTATTTCAAATGTTAATTTTGATTTTAATGAAAGTGCAGCTTATCATGTTACTAAATAATTTTATTCTTATATTTATTATTACATATTATTCTTAAATTTATTATTATATTTTATTCTATATTTTTTCTCATATTTCATATTTATTAAGAGCTTGGAGCAGTACCAAGATGAAATGCAGTTTGTTCGTACTCGAGATATTAATATTTACGAATAACGAGAGGCTTGCTCTCGGGGTGGTTTTTTCTCTAAGTTCTGCTTAAATAATTTTCTAAATTAAAAATTAAATTTAAATTTTTTTTTTTTAATTTTTAATTTTGTTTTAGCTTATATTCTCAATAAAATATTGTTATAAATCCAATGATAAACTATTATAAGACGACTTTCATGTGTACTAAATTCTGATTTATGTTATCTTCATCTTTATAATTACTTTTTCTTCAATAATATAATTGAGCGAATATTCCTTTTCTTTAGATTTCATGATTCTCTGATCACTTATGTTTTGTAACTATTTGTAATTTTCCCTTCGAATAACACGGATTTAGATGCAAATTTTCAAGAACAAAATCTCTTAATGTTCTTCAAATCATAGGATTTCATATTCTTTAATCACGAGCAGATATCAATCTCTTAACATAAACATTTTTTGATATGAATAAAATCTTAATATCATATCGTATTCTTTGTTTTTATGATTTGATAACTACTTCCGAAATCCAAAGTATTATACAAACTAATTTGCTACTGGTTTTAATTTTTTTTCCTTTTTTTTTTTAATTGGAATTTCGCATAATTTTCCTACTTGTAAAATGTGCTGTCCATTCCTTTACGATGCCATCTTTGATGTAACTTATTTTATTTTTCTGCTAATAAAAATGTAATTTTTCGTCGTTTATATACATTCTTTTCTGACTATTTTTCTTATTCGTAGTTTTTTCGTGTCTGTTTGAAACCACCCACTCATTTACTCGAACCACTTTCACTTACATAGAACCTCCTACATCTGAGCTGATTTGAGATTTGTGTTTCGCTGGGTACAGGAACACTAGTGAGGCAGGTGTATTGTCATGGAAGTTTTGAACATCTCGAATTCTCTCGGTAGATCTAATTAGAGAGTTCTTTGGTCAGGGTGGAGACACACGAACCACCTACAGTGACAAAAAAAGTGTGGCAGAGGAATATTCAGTATATATAGCCCAATAATAGCTCGAAAATTGGTGTCTATTCTTTCTCGTAGAAACATTTTGTTTCGAAACTTTTCGGGCGGGCGGTGTTCAAGTATACGTATTCTGTTTGTGATGAAGTAATTTAATAAGACATTTTCACTCTGACGAGTTTTTACTTCGCAACTCTG
This sequence comes from Teleogryllus oceanicus, assembly GCA_964035755.1. Classification (NCBI taxonomy): domain Eukaryota; kingdom Metazoa; phylum Arthropoda; class Insecta; order Orthoptera; family Gryllidae; genus Teleogryllus; species Teleogryllus oceanicus. Next base: position 227,219,959 of record CAXIVR010000002.1, on the reverse strand, counting down.
TTATGATATGGCGAAACCGATTAACCACTTTGCCCGATCTTCCTTCCTACCAAGTTAACGAATATTTTTTAATGAATAGTTTTAGAATTTCGAAAAAGTTTCATTTTTTGTATCTCTCATTTCTCCTAAATTGCTCCTGAATCATTTAACGTATATTATATTGACTTTTCGACAAAAACGTATCATAATTCTAACGTATACAGGGAAAGAAAATGGTCAAGCAAGTAAATGATTACTTTCAAAACAACTATACCTGTATTCGAAGGTTAAAATGAAAAAAAAATATAATTGATGTCAACGAAAGTGATCCAGGGCCTAATAATTCTATTAATTATCATTAATTAATTCAAAATGTTACTTAAATGTACTAATAATTAAAATTTTGAAGACAAGGAAAATATTAAATTGAATCATATTTGGGTGAAAGACATTAGGCTTGGTAACAATTTGTTGAGAAAACATTTTATATGTATCATTAATTTTAAGATTAAATTATTTCCCTCCGAGAAGAAAAATTAATTCAATAATTAAATTTTAAATAGCTCCATGTGTAAGAGAAAAATTTACCTAAGGATGTACCGTACTCCCAGACTTCCTTACCGTACTCTTAGCACCTTTTAGCATTCCTAAAATTTTCTTACATTCACATTTTTCTTTTTTGGAATCTAGAATGCTTATCAAAAATGTCATTACTGCTGTTTGGGTTCTTGATCTGTCGCTTTCTGTTAAACCTTTGGCTCATCTCCGTACATCAAAAGAATGACGAAGACCAACTTCCAGTATTAGGGATGTGACAAAGTAATGTGGGAAAGAGACATGTAGGAAGCAAAAGCGATACGACCGTCAGAACGTGTCTCTAGAACCTATTACTTTAAGAGAAAAAAGATATCATTGGAATTGGCAATATCTTGAATACATTGTGTTGCTGAACACAACTGAGATTTCGTACAATCCCTAGTCTTTAGTGTCAATTGACGTTGGTAAAAAGGGAATAATAAGAAGAGTTCGTTAAACAATAAAAAAATTTCGATGTATAAAATATGATTGGCAATGTTCAATATATTTTATGATTAATAAGCGAATCATAAATTATTAATCCGGAACAACCGAATCACATTTTATGGGTAAGATTATGAATAACTTTTAATTCAGGGTAGGTGTTTTCTTGTTGTTTTTATTAGCTAATCGAATTTATCAAAGCAACTAGAAGTCCAATTGTTTTATACATGTTTTTAAGCAATTAAAAGATAAGATGAATGCGTGACAAGAAATGGAATGTTCATATCTGTACGATGTGTTATCACACCTATTTAACACGTGGCTTATCAAAGTCCCCAGAGAACAAATATCTGATAATAAGCATATCTCAACATTTCACAGAGCAAATTCTCTATTATCCATTACTCAGACATATGGTACAATGAGGAAGTCTATAAGGAAGTAGCATGTCGAGATATTATCTCTGAGGATATTGAAACAGGTGAAAAAAGTTCTAGACTACTCTACAAACTAACATTTTCTAAGAGTCGCTTTCTATTGAGAAGTTATTATAATTTTTAATAATTAATTTTAAATTTTAATAAATTTTATTTTATTATTGTTATTATTATTATTATTATTATTATTATTATTATTAGCAAGTGCTGATTGCAAATTATAATTATTTTTTTATATTACTTTGTTTCTTGACAGGATTGAAGGGAAATAGATTTCGCAATAGTTGTGAAATACATTCTTGCCACTCAGAAAAATATACGAATTGTCGAAATAATATAATTGTCTCATTAGGTGGGTTTTTCCTCTGTTACCTATGTTACTGAATTTATTTCTTTATTGACAAAAACTTGAATGTGACGAGTGAGAGAAAAGAAGTATATTCTACAGAAGAGAAATTGCAATTTCATCATATTTCCTGTATTCTAAAGTTCCTTCTACTTCTCAGGTTTCATGATAAACCTCTTCGCACAACATTGTACACTCAAATTACCAGTGCGACGCTCAAAAAGGTATTTCATTTCTAATCGTCTGAGGAAAACGTACTGTGGTTTTCAGTAAAAAAATATCATCGTAATGTTTTGAGTTGGCACACATTATATCCTCCAAAGTATAAGAAAGACACATAAACATCGTTACTCACAGTACAGTTGGAATTCCGGCCTTGTATCAACACACGATATAATCATGTCACTCATCTTTGTTGACATGCGTCAAATAATCCCGTGCTTAATAGATAATAGAAAGTATGATGATAGGTCTTCCCCCAGAAACATCGAGAACATAGTGCAGCTTACGCCATTAATCCCAGGCGCCGTCTGAGATAAGCCTAAGCTGAGCCGTCTGATTGCAGAGCCATGCCGCCGGGAACCATGGACAGGGGGGGCCGAAGCTCCACCACGTCAGACGATGGCGGCACGCGGGACCCGCAACAGCTGCCGTACGCCATGTCCAAGAAGCGCGTGCAAATCAACATCAAGGACAGCTTCGGCCACACCCCGCTGCACCAAGCCGTGCTGGACGGGCGTCTCAACCTCGTCCGGCAGCTGCTGGAGTCCGAGCGGACGTCAACCTGAGCGACAATGAAGGCGTCACCCGCTGCACTTCGCCGCCGCCAAGGGCAAGACGGAGATCCTCAACCGGGGGGGCCCGAGGAAGACGGACGCCGCGACTGCGGCGGGCCAGGGCCACGAGGAGGTGGTGGCGCAGCTGCTGGAAAGGGCGCCGACATGCACGCCAAGAACCGGCGCGGGTGGTGCGCGCTGCCGCGGCCCGAGGGAGGGGCCGTGCCAGGAACGGACACGACGAGGTGAGTTATCCTGCCACTTGTAGAGATCTTACCAAAACAGCGATGTTTCCATACATTGCTAAAGGGTTTTCCATGTCGATGAAACCACCGATGTTTAATTGATTTTTTCGTTTTTCCGGGCACGTCCACTGCTTTGGTCATTAGTCCCATGAGTGTAGTGCATGTTTTCCCCGGGAGATGGCGGTGATCTTCCCCCACTAGATGACAAGATCCGGCGCCGACCTACCGTCGGCTAGTGGGGTTTCCCCCTAACCAGGACTCTCCCACCAGCCACCGCAGCAGCCGAGACAAGCTCTAAGCTTCCGACCGTTCTCCCGGAATATGTAATAGTGTAGTGCATGTTAGTGTAAGTGTGTGTGTAAAGGGAGAGGATAGAACAAAGAAGAGGAAAGACAGATCGCGCGCGGTCCGTGGCCCGTTTGGTAGGGTACTGCTCCGGCATTCGCCTGGTGTTGATCGGAGAAACCACGGAAAACTACCGATCAGAGCAGCTGGCCGCTAGAATTCTCCTCCAGACAGCGACTGAATTCGACTTAGCTGAAAAGCTAGTGTCGAAAATCCTGCCGCCGTCAGGACTCGAACCTAGGACCTCCCGGTCAGAGGCGCTGCAGTGACAACAGTTGAAGAACGGAGCTACCGCTCCTTGTGCCGATGTTTAAAACATCCATGTTTTTAATTATGGACTAATAATCATGCTGGTTTGATACATCGCTGGTTCGATACACAACATCGATAGTTCGATACATCGCTAAAGGGTTTTCGATGCCGATGAAAACATCAATATTTAAAACATCCATGTTTTTAATTTTGGACTAATAATCATGCTGGTTCGATACACAACATCGAGGGTTCGATACATCGCTAAAGGATTTTCGATGTCGATGAAAACATCAATATTTAAAACATCCATGTTTTTAATTTTCGACTAATAGTCATGCTGGTTCGATACATCACTTGTTCGATACACAATATCGATGGTTCGATACGTCGCTAGCACAGATGACAGTTCGATACGTCCTAGGCAGATGACAGCTGACTAGCAGCTACGGTTTCGTCCAATTGGGAGCTCAAACGTCACCACAGTGACGTTTATCATGATGCCGTTTTATCTCGCGATTGGATGACACCGTAACAGCTGATGAAGTGTCATCGGCCATGTTAGAAAAACCCAAGCATAGATTCGGGGCGATCCGTGGTGGAATAGTCAGACTCTTCGCCTGCTCGATCTAACGTAGTGGTTTATTAGAGGCATTTGTCTGTACCTGGCAATGCGGAACCATATGAGAATGCTGGATAAACAAGTAGAATGCTTAGAGATAGTGAGAGAGTTAAAACAAGATCGAGAGCTTCTCGGTTCCATAGGTTGTGGATTACATGAAATAGTGTGCATGGTTTGCCTAAGATATTAGCAACATAACTTGTTTGTTATTCGAGAAGTTAAAACGTCTTATAAATCTGTAAGTGGGATATTTTGCAATTAATTTGTTATTCTTTGTTGAGAAAGACTTTCATTTCTCTTAAGGCAAAGCGATCGACGGATCGTTGATGACATACTGCGACTCTTTGACAATTGCGACTTGACATCGCTTGCTCGCCTTCCGTCTGCAGGTACAGTGGTTCAAACCCAGGTTGACCTATGAGGAATTTGACGACAAGCCGTTCACGCCCAGTTTTTCAGGAGTGCTCCCGTTTCCTCTGCCTGTCATTCAACCACTGCTTTATCAGTAGTAGCATAGCATTCCATAAATTGATTGATTGTGGTGTCCGGGTGCCTCTGACCGGGAAATCCTAGAGTCCCGATAATGAAAAGATTTTCGATACAAGTTAGATAGCTGTGTCAAATTCAGTTGCTGTCTGGGGGGGAAATTCTAGAGGCTGGCTGCTCTGATAGGTAGTGTTCCGTGGATTCTCCGATCAACACCAGTCGAATGCCGGAGCAGTACCCTAACAAGCGGGCCACGGACTGCGCACGATCTTTCCTTCCTCTTCCTTGACAAATCCTCATCCATTACACATTTATACTAAAATGCTCTACACTACCACACATGTCGGAAGACCGGTTGGGAGCCTAGAGTTTGTCCCGGCTGGGGCTGTGTCCCGCTGGTGGGAGATACTTGGTTAGGAGAAACCATGCTAACCGACGGTAGGACGGCGCCGGATCTTTCTACCAGCGGGGGAAGATCACCGCCACCTCCCGAGGAAAACATGTGCTACACTTATAAAATTTATGACCTTTTTAGTAGACTCATCCGAAATCACTAACATCCAACCAACTGGTGTCCGGGCACAGCAGCTGCAAAGGACATTAGTCGCTTTAGTAAAGTGAATATTTTATGAGGGTGTTCCTCTCCCGTTGCCTGGCATGTGTTTTAATCTAATACATGCAAGAGTCAGTGTCAGGAGTAGGGTATGACAAGGAAGAGGAAAGGGAAGATCCCGCGCGGTCCGTGGCCCGTTTGTTAGAGAACTACTCCGGCATTCGCCTGGAATGGATTGGTGAAACCATGGAAAACTACCGATTAGAAAAGTCCATGGGGAAACTATTGAAAACTACCGATCACTAAAATTGTCCTATAGTCAGCTGCTGAATTCGAGTTAGCTACATTTCGTCAAAAATCTCCTATCATCGGAGCTTCTTTTGGAACTCCTGGTAGAGATAACGCAGAGTCAACGCTAATGCTGGCTCTGAGCTAACTTAGCCAGGAACAACCATTCACAATTACTCATGTAGTTCGTGTACTGCTTAAGATTTATAGAGAGACATCGTAAAGATAAACATACATACATTGAATGAGTGGAGCCAATATAATGTTAACCCATATCCACATCCATAATAAATATAGAATTTCTCGCAAAAAAGATATTACGATTGAAACACTGTATAAATCGTGCTCACAAGGGTGTAACGCCTATAAAGCAGGAAGGATATTTGTTACGACTAATGTCCGAATATGGCTAATTCGCGTTTTAGTCAGACAATGCGCACATTATACAAAAGACGTGTATAACGTCTGAAGCAGAAAAAAACCTTGGAATAATACTGTGGCCGGTTGAAGTTAATTTAAGCGTATACGAAGTAGGTAATGTAGGTGAAGTACGTAACGGCAACTAGGCATACAAATAGTACGTGATAACCACTAATCACTCTGCTTCTTGCAAATTTCTAAGACTAATGAGAGAAAATATATGTAATTTCGCGTTTAACTGCGTAAGTATTCAATTTCTATTTACATAAACCATACCGCTATCGGTAGCTCAGTGCTCAACTGATGTCACTGCAGCGCCTCTGACCGGTAGGTTCTAGGTTCCAGTCCTGACGGCGGCAGGATTTTCGACACTAGCTTTTCACCGAGGTCGAATTCAGTCGCTGTCTGGACGAGAATTCTAGCGGCCGGCTGCTCTGATCCGTAGTTTTCCGTGGTTTCTCCGATCAACGCCAGGCGAATGCCGGAGCAGTGCTCTACCAAACGGGCCACGGACCGCGCGCGCATCTGTCCTTCCTCTTCCTTGTCCTATCCTCTGTCTTACACACACACACTAACATGCACAACACTACCACATATTCCATGAGACCGGTCGGGAGCTTAGAGCTTGTCCCGACTGGGGCGGTGCCCCGCTGGTGGAAGAGTCCTGGTTACGGGGAAACCCCAGTAGCCGACGGCAGATCGGCGCCGGATCTCGCCATCCAGCGGGGGAAGATCACCGCCATCTCCCGAGAAAAAACATGCACCACACTAACGGGACTAATGACCGAAGCAGTTGACGCGCCCCGAAACACGAAAAAAATCAATCAATTACATAAACCATTAACAAAACCTAACCTAACCTCATTATACGCGTCAATTGACCCTTTGCTATGCATTTCCGAGATGAGGCGACTAGTCTCCGGCATCAGCTTTCGGTTTTCTCTTAGATAAAAGACACTTGCTTGGAGAACGCATAATTCCTAAAACATTTTCATGCCGAAAAATCTTCTCGTCAACACACGTGACTCAGTGCACTCGAACGATCACCGGCTTCTGTCAATATCTTGTGGCTCATTTGTAAATTAGCCGGATGAATTCAGAAATGATTCGTTTATTGTCATTCACATATAAGTAGCTGTATCCAAACTGTGTGGCTAATTTGTGAATAATCTATCTAATTTGCAACGGAGACATAATTTGGTGTGCATTTGTAACATACTCACAAAGTAAGAAATGTAGAGATTCTGATCGAACATTGTTTTATAAAGAAGTATAAAAATATATCATAATTTCTGATTTATAAAGAAATATAAAAAAGAGGGTATCACTGTATTTTCTCGACCCCTTCAGGTTTGCTTTGTTCTGTGTCTCGTTTTGCAAAGTTTTTCTTGAGGAGTCCTGTGCCTAGGATCAAAAAGTAGAGTAGCTATTTTCATTCTTGTATTGACGTCATGTTGTTCTATCAGTTATTCACCTTCCTGCCTTTCTACTTATTTCTGTCGCAATCCAGCCATCCGACCCCTCCTTCTTTATTTTATTTTCTCTTATCTCTCTCTGATTCTTACATCAAAAGTTCAAATGCGAGGAAACCTTTTGGTCAGGGACGACGTCCAGCTTTGTTCTGAACCCCAACGTTTATTGTTTTTATTCTGCAGTTTCCCATTTTAAAATTATTTATCGCAACTCTTGTTCCAATTCACCAAACTTTGACATTTGAAAATGTGAAAATCTTCTGTATTATTCTTCAGTTCTTTCATAATACACCTTCATTTTTCTCAAGGATGGAAGTGATAAGATCAAAAACACATTGTATGGAAATGGGGTGTACCTTCTCATTTCCTGATTGTCTCAACAATTTCTTTACGTCTGTCGGCGAACGGGATGCTTGGATTGGTAACACTACTGTTAGATACGCGGTAATGCTAAACTCTTGAAACCATGGCCATTGTTTAAAATTGATATAACTGAATCAGCAGCCACTATTAAATCACTTTACCTCTAAGTTTCTCTCACCTCGCCATGACAAGAGTATCACATAATAGGCACTGTTTAAAAGCACACTTCACCTTGGGATCGACGAATGAACGAATGATCTCCCAGATATCTATGTATTTTTCTTTTTTCATGTTTGATTGAGTGGTTTTTCGTGTTTCCTGGCGCGTCAACGTCACGTTCATTAGTCCCGTTAGTGTAGTGCATGTTTTTTCTCGGGCGATGGCAGTGATCTTCCCCCGCTCGATGGCGAGACTCGGCGCCTACTGGCAGCTTGTGGGGTTTCCCCTTAACCAGGACTCTCCCACTAGCGGGGTACCGCCCCAGCCGGAACAGGCTCTAAGCTCTCGACCGGACTCCCGGAATATGTGGTAGTGTAGTGCATGTTAGTGTAAGTGTGTGTGTAAGGGGAGATGACTGGACAAGGGAGAGAAGATCGTGCGCGGTCCGTGGCCCGTTTGGTAGGGTACTGCTCCGGCATTCGCCTGGTGTTGATCAGCTAAACTACGGAAATTACCGATCAGAGCAGCGGGCCGCTAGAATTCTCCTCCAGATAGCAACTGAATTCGACCTAGCTGAAAGCTAGTGCCGAAAATCCTGCCGCGTCAGGACTCGAACCTGGGACCTCCCGGTCAGAGGCGCTTCAGTGACATATGTTAATGCACTGAGCTACCTCTCCCAGTTTCGTCATGTTAATTCTTGGCCAAACCTCATTCTAATACATTTAATTTCCTCCTAAGAAATCAAGATCTTGTGCTCTCCACTATTCTCACATCGGTGTGCTTTTACGTTTCCCGTGTTGTTACGCAAGGAGATCAATGCAGCGTAGGTTACATGTGACGTTCATTCGTCGGTTCCACTTCTTGCTCTCTCTCTCTCACTCTCCTCTCTCTCTCTCTTTCTCTCTCTCTTTCTCTCTCTCTTTCTCTCTCTTTCTCTCTCGCTGCAAATTTCACGTGCCCACGCCGTGGGCGGCCCGTGGCATTCGTCAGTGTGATAGTGCATTTGTGTTGTAAAACCCGATTAATCCATGTGAATTTATGGTTGGCAAAACTGGTTAGCGGCTGGCTAGCTTTGCCTAAGTCACAACCGGTTTACCTTATCGTTCTCCATTTTCTTATCACTCATTTTTAATCACTACCGAAAAAAGTGAAATGTCCCAGATTACAGAAACTGAATAAAGTAACTCTTTTGTCATCTGTCTTTTAGTTTTACCAATGAGATGGAGAATCCTTGATCAATTGTCCAGGAATAGCATTGCACATTTGGACATTTGAGATTATTGGTATCTAATATCGAACATAAATGCATGTTATTGGAAATATTAGAATATTGATTTCGATAATTCAACAAAACGGCCTCTTCTTGTGAAAAATAAATTCTTGGACTGCTGCTCTTGGAATAGAAACTAGTGATGCTTCAACAGCATATTAAATCAATATTTCTTCTTGATTGTCAATATATGTTGCAAATAAAAGTATCCAAATTTTTATGACAATCATTTATTTCAGCAATTGCACAACGTTTCGTAACTAGTTTTGTTACATTATCAGGTGCTTAGTGAGGGAACGCTATCACATTGAATTACCTCTGCAGTACAACAATCAAGGAAACATTACGAAATAACCTCTCTCTCACTCAGTTGATATCACATAACTAACCGTTACAAACAGACACTCCATTCAAAGTTTGAATAGGTGTCATTAATTCATTAATAAATTATTCACATGAAAACAATCATTTAGAACGCGCAATTTGCATAAAGAATGTATTAACAAAAATGAATACAACAGGAAGTATAGTGAAAAGGCAGAATATTATGCAACCTTTACAATAATAATAAAATTAATAATGATAATTATTTATTGCACTTTTGGAAAACATTGATTGAAGAATATGTTTTTCAATCTCATACTTTACACCCGACACACCGATCTGTATGTTTCTGAATGATCTTTCAGAAAATGGGTAGCTATCACAGTTTATGTTCTTTGCTGTTGAGCCCGTCTGCTGAGCAGAATTTTCTAGTCACGACCAATAAGATGGTTTTTCAGTCATACTGAGAATATTCTTCTCTTGAAATTGGTCTTCTCTCTCCAATATTTAGTAAAATGCAATCAAATAATGAACGTATTCAGTGCACTAATGTTAATAATACTATGGAGGAGAATCATTGACCATATTCTACTCATTCTTTCCCCCAAAAGATGAAACTTCTTTCGGCCCTGTGGAAAACCTTTGGCAGTTACTGTTTTTCTTATAGTTACTGGCATTGTAATTACTATTTTTTAAGATGTGCTGTTAGGTTTATTTAGTGAAGAAATGTCGTTTTTATGTTCTTCCTACTTTTTTCAAAACATTTCACATCTAAAAAAAACACTTGCTTCCTTGATTTCGCGAGGTTGGTTTGCCTTACTTCATTGTGGGATTTGCATGCACCAACTAGAATCAAAATGTCTAGGAAGCACTTCAAGTAAGTAGTGTTCAGTTTGTCCATTAAAACTTTTCCCTTTTTCTGGTTGGTCCACTTCAAAATTGCATCAATTATATTTTGTTTCGTAAGTTAGTGGAAGGTTTACTCTATACCTATATTTTTCTGTGCATATCATGTGAGGCCTGGACTTTTTCATGAAATGGTAGATCGTTCTTTTTGCACATCCTTACACATTATTTCTTCCTAATTTTTTGAATGTGTAGATGACAAGCAAAACCACAATTTTTATCACAATACATTGAAAGAAATGCATACAATTTTGTAATATAATGCAAACCAGACCTGTAAAAGCCAGTATCTGATATTCTTCCTGAAACTATTTCTAACTACTTTGGTCATAATTTTCTTATTCAATCTCAGTCTTTAAAAAATTGAATATATTTCTCCATCACTGACTGACATATCTAATTGAAGTTCTTCGCAAATCTTGCCAACGGTATCTCCTGAAAAACCAGCTACTTCAATAAAATGCGACGTAACTCGTCCTCAGAAAGTTACATATTAGGAATGGTAATTTCAAAACAGTGTTACCCGTCTAGCATAACCAAAACAAAAGACGTATTTTTCAATTTATTTATTTATTTATTTTGCGCCAAAAAAGTTAAAACTGCGTATGACGTGCTATGGGGAAAAGTGAATTGTGTGCACATTTTCAAATTCTGTGATCCCTACACTAAGTCATATACTACTTAAATTTTGAAACAAAAAGGCTCCCATGTAATAAAATCTATTTTCAAGGATAAATAAGCAATAAATTTTGGCTCTATCCATGTTGTCCTTCGAATAATACTTCCTGCCCGATAACATGGAAACGATAATTTGAATAATTGTATTTCCCACGAATTCTAGAAGACGTGCACAGAAAATGAAGTTACATTTATGTCCAGAAGAAAACAAGGGCCATCTCAGCATTTGCTCAATGGATCAGGAAACTGGACGAAAAACCTGATCGAGATGGGGTCATTGACCCGGAAGCTGTAGTACAATAGTTGTTACAGGTTGTTTATACACATTTATACAGTCCAAATGGTAAATAATGCATTATGTATCATTGTTAAAATTAATGTTACTTTTCTTGTGATGCTCAGTATAGTCTCTAATTGTATAGAAACATTATGCAGCAGAAACGTGATTGTGATTTAAAGTTTTCTATCGAATTTAATCGTTTAATGTCATCTGGCAAAGTGTTGTAAAATAATGTACATGTATTGTATGTGAATTTTTGTAATGAGCTGTTGATACTGTCACCTGATGAATATGATTTCTACGTCGAGTGTTAAAGTGATAGACATCGGCATTTTCTGAAAATATATTCCCGCCCTTAAGTAAGTCATTTTTGACAAAATCCACTGATTCGTAAATAAACAGACAAGGTAATGGTAAAATTTCTAGATTAATGAAGAAAGGCTTACATGAATCACGTGGGTGGGTTTGGTTATTATTCGTACAATTGGTTTTGTAATATAAAGTCTGGGAGCTATAAGATGTATTTCCCAGAATATTATGCCATATCTCAGGCGGGAAGAACATTCGCGAAATATACACAACGAACAGTATGAAAGGCTGACTGAATTTGCAACATTCTCTTCTTATGATTTTTAAATTAAGGAACATCTGCTTTCTTTTCACACGCTCATGAATCAATTTATAGAATTTATGAAAAATATTTTGGCAGGAAACAAAGAGACATACACAGATGTCTATAACATTTACAATATTCCTCTTATTTATGGTGCAAAAAGAATTGCATTGTAGGTGTTATTGAATGACTCGTATAAGATCTTGATATACAGAAGTAGTTTTGAGAGTGTAGTTTCGTTATCCAGTAAGAGAACAGACGAGAACTAAGTTGTTCACCATTCCTAAGAAAATTAAGAGAATTTTCTACACATTTTTTATCTTCGGATAACATCTTTCTCTTCCACTTCTTAGAATCTAAAGAAAGCTGCACAATGATCTCTAAGATCAGTAAACACTGAAATGAAATATGGGAGGTACTTGAGTTTCATTTTGAGGAAGTTTTCACTCGTAACTTTCCAAGAATTTCATTAGTGCTGATAACTTGCTCCGTTTTCAAGAAGTGTGTACTCGTAGGACAAGACTCGACCTGATTCTGCACTCTTGACACACATTGTACTCGAGAACTCTGAAGGCAAACTAGAACAAAATGTCTTCTTCATTAACCTGTACATTGAACTGATAATATTTTAAACATATCTATATAGAATTTGCGTTATGATCATGTAATTTTGTTGTATATTTCAATTTAAGTTGGAAAAGAACGCGCTGTTCAGATTTTTAATCTTAAAATAATATTTATAGCTATTATATATAATCAGTCAGAGTGTGTTAAGAGAAAAACATTCAGCCGGCAAATATTTAATTAACATTATTAAACTAATGCCATGAATATGGACATTTTGGTTTGCGTGCAACCCTATGTTCTAGATACCAGAACAAGTTTGAATGATGAAGTAAGTTTGTGTAAAAAGAAATAAAATACCTACGGATATTATACACTGTAAAGTTATTTTGCTACGATAAGTGAATTATTATTTTGTAATAATTTATCGCTTTACCCAGCTCTCACAATCAGTGATAACAGCAATATACAACTTTTAAAATCATTTTACAGTATATAATTATAGTACAATATGGTATTGCATAGGCTGAACAGTAATGAAGAATTCTGTATCTCCTGCAACAAACTTGCCAAATGCAAGATTACTGCACTCTTTCTTCCAATAAGAAATAATGTCTACAACAGTGGAATTATGCCACTAAATTAGACAAATTTCACCCAAAACGTAGCGGTCAATGCAACTTTTTGGGTCAGCTAAATCCACTTTTTTGTGGATTTTATATTTTTAACAGATATAATCACCTTAAACGAGACAAAGCGAGCATTGCACGATCCTGGCCAGAACGAATTCATGCTAGGCGACAGTTTGCATTTACTGAAGCCGGGCTTGCCTGCTTTACACTTCTGGTTAAGCCCGAGAACGTAGAGGATCCGGATCAAAGATGACTGTTCCACAACGAAGTTTAATAACTTTTAACGAAACTTAATTAATTTTAACGAAATTTAAGATGCTGTTTGTTTAAATTATGCATCTACTGGTTTTTTAAAATTTAATTTATTTTAAATCGCTCTGGAACTACATGGTCATAAGCGATCAAACATGTTTTGCAATTTTACATTATATAAATATATTCACATTTAATTATATAACAATATTTTATGGCATTGTTTTTTAACAAGTTAAAACTTTTTTTTAACAAGCATGTTATTTTTTACAAGAAAAGAAAAATTATATATATTTTTCTAATTTTACACCACATAGAAATTTAATAATTTGTCGCCTGGATAGAAGAATTTGACAATGAATGGATACCAGTATCAAATATTAATTTTTTCCTATGATCACTTGTAAAAGAACATTCGACTAATAAATGGGATGTAGAAATAAATTCACAATTTGGACAAGGATGTGGATTTATCTTTTTAAATAAATAACAGACTTAAAATGGCCAATTTGGAGTCTTGATAAAGTAACTTGATGTTTTCTTTTGGATTTGTGGAGGAAAAGAAGAGAATCTAGTATTGAATTCCTAACTTGAAGTAATTTTGAATATTTTGATTTCCATTTCAAATCTATAGTGTAATGTTGATAATAGAAAGTTGTTTAAAATCTTGAAAGGAACCAGAGATGAATGTATTGTGTAAAGGAAGTTTAGAAGCCTTCTTTGCTGAGTAGTCAGCATCTTCATTTGCCTTTATTCCTCGATGGGTAGGGATTCACGTAAGAATGACATTACAATTATTTTGGGAAAAGGATAGAAGACGTTAGTGTATTTCTTGAATAAAAGGCTTTTTTGATATTTTAGTTTGAATAGCAGATATGACTGATAATGAGCCTGTGAAGATAATAAAATCTGACGAAATCCTATTTTGTAAAAACCGATCTAATTCTTTAATCGATTGCCCACGTTTCACTGGAGAAAATAGAAAAGAAGTCAGGTAATCGAGTAAAATAAGTAAGATGGGGGTGATACGAAATTATAGTAGCTCCAGGACCACTTTCAAGTTTTGAACCATATGTGAAAAAAATTGATTATGAATGAACTTGTCTTGAAGTGAAGAAAAGTATAAGAAAATACCGATAGGTAAATCTGAATGTGGAATATTTAAAATCTAGATTAACTGAAGGATTAAATGAAAAACAAGGAGGAATGGTATTTAATATTTTCTGATAAAGTAATGGAGGATCGATAGAGAATTCAGGAAGATATTTAGAAATTCTTATACATAATGATTTTGGAAGAAAAAAATATATTACTCGACTTTTATTACATATTGGATCACGTTTAACTGCTTAACGATATGTTCTTTGACTTCTCTAAAATGAAAAGTGGAAACCGTTTCATGAATTTGGAGACGTTTCACTTGACCACAGATAACCTTTCCCTGAGGCTTCCATTTATCGCGATAAAATACGACGTAGTTTGCGCTCATCAAGAAGATACCATCTTTGATGTTACGAGAGATAAATGTGGAACACTATTACGTTATCACAGTGCGTGATACACGTGATAACTTTGCGTACCACGGTTAGCGTGGCATTGCACGTGGAAAGAAAAGCAATGCAGAATATTGTGCTTCTTTAAAAAATAATTTTTATAGAAATAGAGATAAAATCTAATATACAAAAGATGTTTAGCTAATGTTACTGGTTACATCTTGGGTATAACTCAATTTTAAGCACAAAATTAATAATAGAAGGGAAAGCTAAGTTTTGTTGGTTGGTTAGCTATTTATTTTTTAAAAAAAATAGTGCCTCGCTACTCGAAATACTTTTCGTGAAATCTGTACAACATATTTGAAATACGGTACAATATAAACCACAAAAGTAAAAATGAAAGTATGAAAAGAAATTCTGAAATAAAGGAAATATCTTGAGATGGGGTTATCCAAAGAAAAAATACTAAATTCTAACATTCATCTACGATCAAACCTTCCTCGAGGGAATTTTATTGCAATGCATTCTTTTGTTTACCGATCACCATCCCTCTCAACTATGTATTGACACCATATAATTCAATTTTCTACATTGCCACATACTGACGCTAGATCTGCGACCGTCCTGCACATGTTCGTCATCATGGTCATATGTCAGTCAGTTATCATAGACCATTTACGCCGCATATGCTGCAAAGTGATGTCCATGACATGCCTTGCAAGGTGCACGGATTCTTATTCACAACTTAACAAGACTTCTTTCTGCACAGGCAATGAAATATTATTGCGAAAGAATTTTTGATTAAATTATGTTTAAAATTATTGTAGTGATAGCACAGGTCTTGAAGTTATATCTCTTGTAAAGATATAGTCCCAGAGAGGTTTCGATTTTGGTTTCAAACAACATTTGCAGTATATGGAGAATTAAGTGAATTTATGTTCCCTCATCAAATGTTCTCAGTTACTTCTCGCGATAATTGGATATTAAATAAATCGTGAAAAAAACAGCCATATCTGATAAGTTGATGATATTGAAATTATGCACGAAATCGTCGAACTATTTAGATCGTGACATACAATGTAGACCGTTATTTTCCCCCGGTCTCGGCAGCAAAGAACTTATGGAAGTTACTTCCTACATTTTATTTATTCCAATAGGTGACTCACTGGAAACATTTCTCAGGATGCAATCTAATGTTGTCCGTGGGTCTATGGCTACGAGAGTTCTTATCAAAAAGTTCTAAAGATTGATTGATTGATTGATTGATTGGTTTTTTGATTGTTGATTGGTTTCCTGGCGCGTCAACTGCTTCGGTCATTAGTCCCGTTAGTGTAGTGCACGTTTTTTCTCTCGGGAGAGAGCGGTGATCTTCCCCCGCTGGATAGCGAGATCCGGCGCCGACCTACCGTCGGCTACTGGGGTTTCCCCCTAACCAGGACTCTCACACCAGCAGGACACCGCCTCAGCCGGGACAAGCTCTAAGCTTCCGCCGGTCTCCCGGAATATGTGTTTGTGTAGTGTATGTTAGTGTAAGTGTGCGCGTAAGGGGACAGGATAGGGCAAGGAAGAGGAAGGAAAGATCGCGCGCGGTCCGTGGCCCGTTTGGTAGGGTACTGCTCCGGCATTCGCCTGGTGCTGAACGGAGAAACCACGGAAAACTACTGATCAGAGCAGCCGGTCGCTAGATTTATCCTCCAGACAGCGACTGAATTCGACCTAGCTGAAAAGCTAGTGTCGAAAATCCTGCCGCAGTCAGGACTCGAAACTAGGACCTCCCGGTCAGAGGCGCTGCAGTGACATCAGTTGATGCACTACCGGCAGCTACTGCTCCCGGTAAGTTTGAAAGACTATTAAATCTTCTTACTCGTTAATTCAATTCAATTCTGCCTTATTTTCCGAGTCGTAGCTCTGGCCATGAGACCTGCTCTTCCGCCTGACCACGTAGATACCGCTACGCTCCTTTATCCATCTAAGAGCAGAGAATGGAGGCATCACTCGGGTGACGAAACTAACGATTCTAAATTTTGCCCAGAGGCTTCTTTTAGGATTGGGGATAATTTCGTTGGAGTAAATCTAAAACATGGGACAGCCGAATTTACTTCCCTTCCGAAGAAAGGCGTACGAATGATGTTTTCGCCCTTAAAAATCCACAGCTTCGATTGGGTTTGAACCCATCAACATATGTATAACAGTACAACACGCTAACTGCTACACCACCGAACCTGCTTCTCAGTACACGGGCGAATCTCAGTGTAATGTTCGCACCTTCCACCTCTGGTTATCGGGAGCTCAAATTCCGATCAATCGTGTAGGGAAAGTTACTGGGTTCATGGCAAATTTTCTCGGGTTCTCATTTCCCATGGTGCTCATTCTACCATTGCTCCTCATTCACATCAATCCACCAAACCTCAGGTAGTGCAAAAATTCTTAAGGACTTGAGGTAGTAATTAATCTAGAAAAAGACAAGAGCGTTGAGTTACAACGTGGGGTTGCAAGATTTTCCCATCCAGATTACTCTCCCAGCGTCTACTCCCTAGCATCTATAAGCTCTTAGCGCCCGACTGATTTCCCGACATGTGTAATTGTGTTCATGCAAGTGTGTGTAGTAAGGGGAGAGGCCGAGGCAAGAATGAGAAAGAAAAGATTACGCGTGATCCACGACCCGTTTGTTAGGGTTTAGCACCGGCATGCAACTAGTATTCATCGAAGAAACCAATGAAAACTATTCATAAGAGTAGCCGTTAAAATTCTCCAGACGTTGATATTAAAGTAGCTATTTTCCTACTGTCAAAAATCAGCAACTGTAGGACCTTCCATCCAAGTCTAAAAGATGACGCTACTAATGAGCCAGCTCAGCCGGTCGTCCTGGCCAGGATGGTGATTTTCCCCTGGTGCGCCTGACACATGCATGCAAATATATCCATATCAAACCATTGCAACCCGCGGCTCCTTTTGTATCGAGAGATCTCGTCACCTCTGCTTAGCAAACAGGTACACCGAGATAGTCATGACAGAACGGACCGGAATCAGTCTGAATCCAAGGGATAGCACTGCTGTGGCTCACAAATAACCTATGTGAGCATAACCACCCACTAATATCGTAGCAAACAGAATCACTAATACCAGAGGAGAACCGGGAGCGATGGCTCAGTGCATCAACTGATTTCACTGCAGCCCTCTGACCGGGAGGTCGTAGGTTCAGTTCCACGGCGCAGGATTTTCAACACTAGCTTTTCAGCTAAGTTGAATTCAATCACTGTCTGGAGGAGAATTCTAGCGGCCGACTGCTTCGATCTGCAGTTTTCCGTGGTTCCTCCATCAAACCAGCCGAATTTCGGAGCAGAACCTTAACATACGGGCCAGACCGCGCTATCTTTCCTTCCTCTTCCTTGTCATCTACACACTACACACCTACATAAAATGAACTAACTACCACACATGTTAGAGATCAATCGGGACTTACAACTCGCCCCGGCAGGGCGGTGCCCCCGGTGGGAGATACCTGGCGGGGAAAACCCGTTAGACGACGGTAGGTCAGACCATACAGCAGGGGAAGACCACCTCCCGAGCAAAAACGTGCACTACAATTACGTGACTAATGACCATAGTAGCTGACGCGCCCGGAATCAATCAACCAGAGGAGAGGATAGTAAACTGACAATAGTAGCCTTTTGGCATCTGTTGCCGAAAGGCAACAGGTGTAGAGATGGGCTTAACAGCTTTTCTTCAATAATGTTATCACAAAAACAGCTTACTCGTAATAGCTTACAATTACGTGACTAATGACCCTAGTAGTTGGCGTTCCCGGACTAATAACAGTTGAAAATAACAGGTCTATGACCAGCAACCTAACATGGCCGACTGCTAGCGTTAAAGCAGTTGTAGCGACTACTACGAGTTAAACCACGCAAAACTAATGTTGGTAGCATCGTAAAACTTGCGGAGCTACCTCACGCGCTTCCTTGCACTACTTTCCTAACATCAACAGAGAAGAGCTGATAGACGACGGATGACCTGCAAGATGAAAGTAATTCATTAATGTGTGCGAATGTGTAGATATAGAATATTACTAAGGACGAAAGGAGGAGTCAGATTGCAAATCATTCTTCAAATGAGCGGCTTGTGCAGTGAATTGGCGGATCCAATCATAATGAGGGACAGTGGACTGCGCGTCATAGCTAAGTGTAACGACGCCATATCATGTATTACATGACTTATTTGACCGTAATTCAAATCGCCTAGGAATAGATAGTTGATCACATAGCAAGGAAGGAATGTACATCATGACACTTAGTATAAAGTGCAATTATCTGAGGTAGAATATCTTGGTATATGGTAGGTTTGTTATTAGGATTTGATACACTTGAACAATGGAATCTGATTCTAGCTCAGACTGTTATCGTATCCAATAATTGACCAGCAAGGCTAGTAGATTCGGTTAGATAGGTTGTTTATTGGTTGCAAAAACAATACAGATAAAAGAATGGAATTGTCTGCTCAGCTCAAAGTTCAACGATTCCAGAATCAGTTGATCTGGGTAGATACATCTACGGTTCGTACGTAAGGTTGTGTGTAGGTTGCATCCTGCACGGAAGGGCAATTGACGCGACGGTCACCCAACGGCGATCGATTGCATCTCGCGGCCAACCACGATCTCGGTTTAGTAGTTGAAGCGGCTGCCTCACGCCAAACACGAAGGATTGTACCCCCCATCAACGCAGCTCACACTTCCACGTATCCAGATGCAGCTTGATCCTCGAGATCAGCACGATCTCGGTTTAGATAGGTTGTTTATTAGGTTGCTTCACTGCAAACGGAATGGAATTTCTAATCAGCTCACACCCACGTATCCAGATCAGATTGATCTCGCGGTCAACACGATCTCGGTTTAGATAAGTTGTTTATTAGGTTGCATCACTGCAAACAGAATGGAATTGCTCATCAGCTCACACCCCCGGTTGCAAACGGAATGGGATTGTCGCATCAGCCCACACCTCCACGTATCCAGATCGGATTGATCTCGAGGTCAGCACGATCTCGGTTTAGATAGGTTGTTTATTAGGTTGCATCACTGCAAACGGAATGGAATTGTCTCATCAGCTCACTCCTCCACGTATCCAGATCAGATTGATCTCGAGGTCAGCACGATCTCGGTTTAGTCAGAAGTTCCGTTTTTAGGTTGCTTAGCATCACGCTCTCGGTTTAGTCAGGATTTTAGTTCAGGTTTTAGGATGAAATCAGCAGCTCTCCTTTAGTTTTTAGTTCAGCTTTCAGGTTGCATAACTGCGAACACGTTCAGGTCAACGTCAAGTGCGGATTCATTTTATTAGAATGTCATTGCAAAATCTTGTTGGAAGCGTCATGTAAAGACATGCCTTCACACAAGTACACGTCCAAATCGATCTTAAGGTGAGCACGCTCCCATTTCATTGCTTAATCATTGCAAAAAGTCATGGACTCCCGATGAAATCAGCACATCATCACTGAATCAGCGCACTACCTATATATATATATATATATATATATATATATATATATATATATATATATACACACAGTAATGCTTCTATGGCCTGAATGCGAGAATTTCATTTTTAGGCCACATAATTATAAACACTCATCGACTCACAGTGCAATCGGAAAATCAAGTCACACTTTACCATACATGCCCTGCTCGATCTCAAGGTGAACATAATCACGGTCTGTTGGGACTCTAGGAATGTGCAAACTATTCATTGATTTACGGTAGAATCGTAGTATCATTAAGGTTCTGTCCGAGGCTCGTACATATAGAACTCAAGTTCATAACGAGGATGCTCAAAATCATATTTGCTCTGTAATGCTGTTTCCTTAATGAAAGCCCGCAGAATTACCTTGAATGAAGAAGATTGTAGATTTTTTGCAAGTTTAGTTCACAAATCCTATTAGAATGCAAGGACGTGTGCTTACGACGTGACACATGTGCTTACAGAACTGAAGTGGTGCGGGAATGTAACTACTACTTGCAGTATTATTAAACTGAATCACTAAGAGACGTGTACCTGGAGGACTGTAATGCGTGCAGACTGACGTCCTGATTGCTGAGAGTATTATCAAAAGACATTCCAGAGACGTGAAATAATGTGTGCTCCCAGGACTGCAATTGGTGCAGAGATATAAGATAAATAACCTGTACATTAAAGACATCTAAGAAATATGAGGTGACGTGTACGCAGGGTGAGGACGGTGAAAGGATATATCCTAAGAGAACAAGCATTATTAAAAAAAACTAAGAGGCGTGTGAAGGTAGACATCCATCCTAAGAATTGTGTGTATTCTTAAAAAAATGCTTGCAGGACTGCGAGGGGTGCAGGGATATAACTTAAGAGAGCACTGAAACACTAAAAGCCATCCCAAGAGACGTCTGCTTGCAGGGATTCGAAGGGGTATAACGTAAGAGAGCACTGAAGCAATAAACGCCATCCTAAGAGACGTGCGCTTGCAGGACTGCGAGGGCTGCTCGCCGCTGCACCGCGCCGCGGAGAACGGCCACGAGGACAACGCGCGCCTGCTGCTGGAGCGCGGGCGCAGCTGCAGGGGAAGCTGCGCTGGACAGCGGCAGCAGCGCCACCGCCGCCAACATTCGCGGATGGCTGCCGCCCACTGCGCGCGTCCAGGGGGCACGTGGAAGTCACCAGGTGAGCCGTTGTGCAACTTCTTTTTCACGGGGAAAACTCGGATGTTTAGGGAGAAAGCTGCATGAATTCAATCTTTGCAAATAAAAGTATCCAAAGTTTTTAATGACAATCATTTATTTCAGCAATTGCACAACGTTTCGTAACTGGTTTTGTTACATCATCAGGTTCTTAGTGAGGGAACTACTATCCCATTGAATTACCTCTGCAGTAGAACCATCAAGGAAACATTACGAAATTAACTCACTCAGTTGATATCACATAACTAACCCAGTTATCACATAACCTGTTAGTTATGTGTTATGCACGTTTTGGGGTCCCATGATGCCGTAAAAGTGTTTTTTTTTAATGTCCATCTGTCCGCCTATGAACACTACTTTCGCTTAAACCCCACGTACGATCTTTCCCAAATTGAACAAACACCTGTACATCTGGCTCTAGTTGAAGTGTTGAAATTTTGTAAAATATTTTTAAAAATTTGGGGGTACTTTATATAAATGCTCCCGGATATTTTCAAAATTTACTCGAAAACGGCTCCAAATTTTTTCTTTAAATTTCTTGTGAGAATAGAGTAAAATACACTTATGAAGGTGGCATAAGTCCGGTTTTCGCGGTTAACTCTGAATGTTCGAAAATGTCAACTAAAGTTTCTCAAACACTCAACAGTTTTCTGTGAAAATCTCAAAATTCCGCATTTTTCAAAACTTTCAAACGGCATTTTTTTAAAAAATGGCTCTAATTTTTTTTCTTCAAACTTTAACAAGGGATAGTGGTAATGGCACTGTTTAATATGACGTAAGTTCACATTGGTGTATTCCTTTATTTGTTTTTTCAAAAATTACACAAATGTAATTTTTTTAAATATCTCTCAATCGTTAATATGCACATGTCAATATATTTGCATACTTTACTAAATTTGTTTTTGGAAAAAAGTTTTTGGAAAACTCAATAGATACTTGTGAAAAAAAGCTTCAAATTTGCATTTACAGAAATGCTTATGCCGTTTTTTTAAAACAGCTCCAATTTTTTCAATGAAAATTGCTATTTGGACAAGGTTTTAGCCTTCTTTAATCTCTTAAAATAATTTATCGGTTCTACTATTTGCGAACTGAAGAGTTGAGAAAATTTCAAAAAAATGTACTTTGGTTGGCGATAAATAGCAGCTTGCAAGAAGGGAGGACAAGACTGTGCAGTACCAGTCCACACGAAGGCAATTCAAAATCTTTACTAGGAGAAAGTCTGTCACCTTCTAGTCTATTCTTAATGCCTTGTGCTTCAACTAAAAGTCACAAAAACGCTCAAACTAACATTATCCCTATTTTGACGCATTATGAAAATGAATATTCGTGCGTTTTCTCATCAAATTAAATTACAAATACAAATTAAATTTTATGTGTGTTATTTTAATACTCTTATCGACTGAAATCGTGTTTTTAACAATCCAGAGTTCTAATTTTCAGCTCATCTTGTGTAAATTGATTCCCGATTAGTCACAATCCCAAAGTGAATGATAGTGTTCGCGTCCATTAATAAATCAGTTTAGTTTTAATTGGAATATTATGTAAAGTCATAATGGAATCACTAGTTTGGCAGTCACGAATTTCAATTTGCCTGCTCGCTTGTGTAAATTAAGCTCCTATTTAATCGCATCAAGTAATTATATATTTAATATTTAAAATATTGTTTAAAACCCTTAGTACTTTTAGTATTGACCTGATACATATGCACTGCTATTTTAGGATGTTGAAATTCTCTTTCAGCCCTTCAATACTGACTTCATGCCTTTTATGACAGTAAATGTATAGATTAGCATATTTATTATGACTTTGGAAGTTGGGCAAAATACACGGAGGAATTGCCCTTCAGACATATATTTTTATCCAAAGGTACTATAAATAAAGTCAGTATATATTTTTACTTATTCGAAAACATGTCTGAGTGGCCTTAAGGTCAGCCTGAATGGATTATTACCGGATAAAGTCACACTACGCTGGTTTTACCGTAAACTTATGTGCCTCCTCGGTACATAGGTTAGCGTGCTCGCTTTCCACGGCGCAACCGCGGGTCTGATTCCCGGCCGAGGCAAATTATACCTGTGGCCTTTCCTTACACTATATACTGCTGTGAGGCGATGAGAAAGTCGGCCCCTGAGGTTTGAAGGCCAGACGGTGAGGATGTCTTCTGCAACCTCATCAGAACCGATTATCCCATGGCCGGAAGGCTGTGTCACTGCTGGGCAAAGCCCGTAGCAGCTGTCGAGCCAAAGAACAGACAGGTGATTTAGTCTCCGGTGAATTCTAGCGCCGAATGCACTAAACGTAGCTTACTGGATGTTCCGATCAATAATAGACAAATGCCGCAACAGTTCTCTATCAAAGGACCATCAACCGCGCGCAATCTTTCCTTCGTGATATTTGTTCCCTCCTCACCCATTACATACGCACACGTACGAGTATATTCACTATACAATCATGTCGGAAGACCACTGGAAAGATTAGCACTTAGCGGGCTGTCGAGCCAAAGAAGAATTACATACGTCTGTTTTCAATGAACTTACTCTGACGACGTAGAAGTGTTTCAATTCCCCCCTGCACCTGTGATAACTTAGAGCTTAAGAATTGATTGATTGATTTTTTCGTGTATTCCGGGCGCGTTTACTGCTTTGGTCATTAGTCCCGTTTGTGTAGTGCATTTTTCTCGGAGATGGCAGTGGTCTTTCTCGCTGGATGGCGAGATTCGGCGCTAACCTACCGTCGGTAGTGGGCTTCCTTAACCAGGACTCTCCCACCAACGGCACCGCGCCACTCGGACAAGTTCTAAGTCGACCGGTCCTCGGAATATGTGGTGTGTAGTGCATTTAGTGTAATGGTGTGTAAGGTGAGAATAGGACAAGGAAGAGGAAGGAAAGATCGCGCGTGGCGCGTGGCTGGCCTGTCTGTTAGGTACTGCTCCGGAATTCGCTGGTTGATCTGGAAACCACGGAAAACTATCGATCAGAGCAGCCGTCCGCTAGAATTCTCCTCCAGACAGCGACTGAATTCGACCTAGCTGAAAAGCTAGTGCCGGGAACTGGAACCTAGGACCTGCCGGTCAGAGGCACTGCAGTGACTGAGCTACCCCTCCCGGTCTAGAGCTTAAGAAGCCTGGCAGGCAAGTGAAGGTGACGTTGCGTGCGCGTGCGCAGGATGCTGGAGGTGGAGACGCCGGTGGACGCGCGCAACACGACGGGCTACACGTCGCTGCTGCTGGCGGCGGAGGGCGGCCACGCGGAGGTGGTGCGCCTGCTGCTCGAGCGCGGCGCCAGCATCAGCGGCCGGCGCCCACGGCGGGGGGGAGACAACGAGCGACTACCAGGTACATTTGTTGTCCTTTTCTCGATTACATAGTAAATATTGGGATTCAATTTGCTACTTACTACACGGTTTTCTTCACTATCACCTTCATTTGATAGTCATTTGGCCATTTATCACCTACATAGCCTCGTACTGCCGTACGTCTTCAAGGCCGGCGCCGAGATAAACGAGCAGGACTACCAGGTACATTGGCCTTTCCTCGATTACATAGTAATTATTTGGATCGAATTTGCTACTTACTACACGGTTTTCTTCACTATCACCTTCATTTGATAGTCATTTAGTCAAAGATACAAGATGTAATAAAGCCTCCTTAAACGTTCTTTACTTTAGCACTTGTTTCTGTTGATGTCTCGTCAGGGGAAGACGGCGGCGCACCTGGCAGCGCTGCAAGGGCACGCAGAGGTGCTGCAGACGCTCATCCAGCAGGACGCGGACATCACCTCAGCCACGAGGGCAATCGCCTCGACCACAACGGGCACCCGATCTCGCAGAACACACACAACGCACTCAACACACTCACCGCAAACGAAACCACACACGCAAACGAACGCACTACCCAAATCACACGTACAACAGCACACTCACGGTACACACAGCACAACTACATTACACAACACGCACACACCACACACTTCATGCACTACAACGCAACTGACACACACGCAACGCTCACTACGCAACTTACAACGACATCTACACGCACACATTCACAGTACATTCCAACGCACATCACACACACACTCACACACACACTCACATCACACACTCACCGACACACTCACAGCACACACTCACACGCACACACTCACACCACACACTACACCACACACTCACACGTACACACTCAACACACACTGACACGTCACCTCACACTCACTCACTCCTCCCATTTTGAAGAAGCTATTGTTTGTGAATTAAAATTGTTGTTGAAAAAGAGATCTTTAATGAATGTTGGGTAGAAATGTTCAAAATATTTTTTTTTTAATTTTCGAATACTTACTGAAATGTCAGTGGATAGCATTTGCATAGAATATTATTAAGAAGTTTACGAATAATAACAGTAAGTATGTGCTGGTCAGCATATGTTTCTTTGTGTTTATACGCGTTCAGACATAACTAAGTTTGTTTTCCCTAGGGTAATAACTCTCGAGAGGGAATAAGTCATTGATTAAAAGCTAAAGCGATTCATTTTTCTTGGTAATCATGTATTATCATATTATGCGATAGATTTCGTGTGGCACGTTAATGTTAACGTTAATGTTATACGTGATATAAAAGAGAAACAAAGGAATGTTGTTGATATATCGAAGTCGTAGTTGCTGACTGAAATAAACGGAGTATCTCCACACAAAAAGCTGTTAGATTTACTGGATCAGAACTACAGTTTATCCATAGATTGATAAACTGAGTTTGTTATCCAACGATTAATTTGATTTGATTTATTTGGTCAAAAAACTGTAAAAGCTGTATATGACGTATGGGGGAGAAGAATATTTGCGCACGTTTTCTTGAGTACCAAAATCCCATCCCAACACTTTAATAAATAGTTGAAAGTTAAAATAAGAGTCCTGAGTTATAGAAAACTATTTTTACGATAAACGAACTGCAGATTTGATTCTTCTGCATTGCTAACAATATAGTAACTCGCCCTTGGCTCTACTGCTACCTGCTAGCAAAAGGAGACCTCAACAAAACGGGTGAACAGTGAAGCTACATTTACGTCCAGAAGCAAACCAAGCGGCCATCTCAGCATTTGCTCAATAATCACGGAAACTGGACAAAAACCTGACCGAGATGAGGGTCATTGACCCGGAACGAAGTTCACTACTTATTACAGGCATATTAATTCTTTTAAATTTGTTTTCATTTCAAAGTTCTTTCAATCTGTAACGTCCCTTCCCGATCCGGCGCCCGGAGCGTACGTGCACCCTAGCAATGCGTTTTTGCCGGCGCGTGCGCAGATCCTGGTGGACGCGGGCGCGGCGCTGAGCGACGGCAACGAGGAGGGCAACACGCCGCTGCACCTGGCGGCGGCCGAGGGCGACGAGAGCATCGTGCGCCTCTTCTCGCGCTCGCGCGACGTCAACCGCACCAACGACGCGGGCCACACGCCGCTGCACTGCGCGGCGAGCGCGGCCACCTGGGCATCGTCAAGACGCTCGTCGACTGCGGCGCCAACATCAACGTGCGCTCAGCGCAGGGCGAGACGCCGCTGCACCTCGCCGCCAAGGGCGGCCACGTCAAGGTGAGCTGGCACTCCGTTCAAGTTCAGCTCGATCCTCGCTTTGGAGCTCAGCGTTGCTCTTGGCTCTGGAAACTGGCCTTGACTCTCAACACTGGCCTTGACTCTCAGCACTGGCCTTGACTCTCACTGGCCTTGACTCTCAACACTGCCCTTGAATCTCAACACTGCCCTTGACTCTCAACACTGCCCTTCACTCTCAACACTGCCCTTCACTCTCAACACTGCCCTTCACTCTCAACATTGCCCTTCACTCTCAACACTGCCCTTCACTCTCAACATTGACTCTCAACACTGACTTGAATCTCAACACTGGCCTTGACTCACAACACAGCCCTTGACTCTTAACACTGCCTTTACTCTCAAAACTGGCCTTGACTGTAAACATTGACCTTACTCTCAGTCCTCACTTTGAAGCTCAGCATTGGTATTGAATGAATAAATAAAAGAGGTCATCTCCGTCAACTTAATATATGTATTGAGATAGCCGGCTTTCGACGGTTTTGCCAACATTATCAGTCTACAAATGTAAAGAAAAGAAAATATAAATAAAATACGAAAGTCGAAAGCTATGGCAATAAATACGCTAAGTTGACTGAGATGCCCTCTTTTAATAAATCTTCATATAATGACGTCAACAACACCGCATCAGAATTCCCCTTGACTCTCATAAGTGGCCTTGAAACTGACGCTGCGCTTAACACTGTCCTTGATTTCAACACTGCCCTTGACTCACAACAGTGCTCTTGACTCACAACACTCACTTGAAGCTCAAATTATGAGCAAGATTTTAAACGATACTCCCTTCTGAATCTTAAGAACGCGGAATAAGACGCCGCTGCTATTCGCATCTAAAAGCAAGCACGTCGAAGTGAGAGATCGACATTCCAATTCAGTGGAATACTCATGATCGAGAAAATGAACTCAAAATAACTGAATACGCTAGCGTCAGACATAATCCTCGAGGTTATGTTCGACACATCTATATTCAATCTAAGAGCAATATTTCAATGAGTTTTGTCCTTCGTAAATGAAGGGGATAGCATGCGCTATCTCCATTCAGTATTTTAATAAAATCCTTCTAAGCAATAAAAAAAACTCGTATTCATTTTGAAAACTCGCCTTCATGGTCAACCTCCGTGTACCTATCAACTGTCGTTCACAATCCCAGTCCATGCGTACAAAATCAATCTTCGGGCGGAGAAGTCTCGCGTCCACGAAAAACTAATAACGAAGCTCAACACAGTCACAAGACATAACTCAAAAGCAAATTGACACCGCCATTTGTTGTAGGTTCTTGAAAAACTCCCATCATCAAAGCTAACAATCTCGATTTCACCTCAAAAGTCAGATACAATAATTTCCATTCGAACGTCTAAAATGTTTTTACGGTACTCAGTTATTTGTACGTCAAGTTTACGTAACACCACAACAAACAATTAGACAAAATTTACTAAATAAAAATCTAACGATAAATGTATTTTTATATTATATTGAAACACATGAACACGAAATCTTATAGAAAAATTCGTTCCCATCTTTAATAGATCTAAGAGACGCAAGTAGCATGGATTTAACACGTATATTAGAAGAGTAAACGCAGTTGAAAATCCGCAACCATCTTGTACGAGTATCCCCTTCGATGCTCGCGTAATCGGCTAGCTACGAACGCAAGATGTCTTTTCTGTTAAGAACAGACCACTTAAACATTTTAGTCAGCAGAAGATATGTATTTAACTCATTCCATGTCAAATAAAAGTGAGCATTCAACGCCTTTTTGACGGTCTTGCCAATGTGCTCGCCAGATCGTGCGCGTGCTGCTGCAAGCGGGCTCCAACGGAAGTAGTATGAATTAAACACGAATATCAGAAGAGTAAACGCAGTTGACAATCCGCAACCATCTTGTACGAGTATCCCCTTCCCTGCTCGGGTAATCGGCTAGCTACCAACGCAGGACGTGTTTTCTGTTAAGAACAGACCACTTAAACATTTTAGTCAGCAGCAGATTTGTATTTAACTTACTCCATGTGAAGTAAAAGTGGGCATTCAACGCCTTTTTGACGGTCCTGACACTGTGCTCGCAGATCGTGCGCGTGCTGCTGCAAGCGGGCTCCAACCTGAACATCCGCGACGCGGCCGGCTGACGGGGGGCCGCGCCGCGCCCAACCTGCGCAACGTCATGGGCTGGACCCCCTGCACTTCGCCGCCGCACACAACCACGCCGCGCAGCCCTGCTGCTCGTGCAGGTACATTGGTTTGGTTTGCTTCGTTTTTTTCGTGTTTCCGGGCGCGTCAACTGCTTTGGTCATTAGTCCCGTTAGTGTAGTGCATGTTTTTCTCGGATGATGGTGGTGATCTTTCCCCGCTGGATGGCGAGATCCGGCGCCGACCTACCGTCGCCTAGTGGGGTTTCCCCCTAACCAGGACTCTCCCACCAGCGGGGCACCGCCCAGCCGGGACAAGCTCTAAGCTCCCGACCGGTCTCCCGGAATATGATAGTGTAGTGCATGTTAGTGTAAGTGTGTGTATAAGGGGATAGGAGGATAAGACAAGGAAGAGGAGGGGCAGATCGCGCGCGGTCCGTGGCCCGTTTGGTAGGGTACTGCTCCGGCATTCGCCTGGTGTTGATCGGAGAAACCACGGAAAACTACCGATCAGAGCAGCCGGCCGCTAGAATTCTCCTCCAAGCAGCGACTGATCGTGCAGGTAGAGTCGCGCTTCGCTTTCCAAGAATGAATGCCGGAGCGGTACCCTAACAAACGGAAAACGGACCGTACGCGATCTTTCCTTCCTTTTTCTTGTCCTAGCCTCTCCCCCTTACTCACAGACTTACACTAACATGCATTACACTGCCACACATGTCGGGAGACCTTCCGGGGGTTTAGAACGTGTCCTGACTGGGTGGTGCCCCGCTGGTGGGAGATACCTGGTTGGGGAAAACCCTCTAGCCGATACGTAGGCCGGCGCCGGATCATGTCAACCAACGTTGCACCTTCCGTGATAAAACATGCACCAAATTTATGGGACTAATGGCCCAAACGAAAACAGGCAAAGAATATGATATTCAAACATAATTCTGGTCAATGGCAAAATTATAACACAAGGCAAATATTTAAAAGAGATAAGTATGATACAAAGTAATGAGTAATAAAATGTATAAACAAAATTAAAATTTTGGTTGATTGAAAACTTCCAGCAAACATGCTTTCGTTAGAAGCATGTCGCGATTTGCACCTTCCACCACAGGAAGCCATTCGTCGTGATTTTTCGAGTATATGCGTAGGCTTCCGCGGCTCGAGTCAATGACTTCTTCGCTGTCCGGGTGACGCCGCGTACTGGGCTGAGAGGACGACGTAGTGGGCTGAGAGCGACCCCTCCGCCAATCACGGCGGACCCACCCCACCCGGCCGCCCAGGCCGGACAATATTTAATACCCGACGCACAACATCGCGATGTCAATGCCCTGATGAAGCCTGCGACATGTCAGGCGAAACGTCGGCCTCTCAGCCCACTACGCGGCGTCACCCGGACAGCGAAGAAGTCATCGATTTTTCGAGTAGGCTTCACGCTTACTAATCTCCGCTGTAGCTTGCGCTTGTACGTCCCTCTCTGGATTTGGAGAGGAAATGCGAAGTCAGGGGGAGTTGCCCGTGCCCGCATGAGCGCCAGGCGTCCCAGGCGGGCATCTGGCGCGTGCGGGCGCAGTGTGACTTGGCTGCTTTAGGGAAACCTTAATAGGCGCATATACTGCGATTAGTGATTAGAGTGCCGTATGACTTGTGGAGAGCTATTGCACTATTTTCAAGTTCGGTGGTGATGCGCGGTTGGAGAGAATCGTGTCAAATTCGATTTTAAATGAAAATCGTTACTCCTCCGGCCGAAGTTCGAGGTCTGTCGGCTCTGTAAATCGGGTAAACCAAGATATTAAGCTTAATATTTGGTCTACGGTGCTTGCAGTTAAGAATAGTTTTAACTGGTTTCCCTTTTAGATGGGTGCACTTCCCTTTTATTTTCAATCTCCGAGGTTGATTTATTAACGATTTCTTCAGAGTTATTTCATGAACAAATATTTGGGAAGGATTATTGTCAATAGGCTCATTAGCGTTGTCAAGAATTGGGGATTTCCCTGCGATCTTCATCGTCATCCCGAGCGGAGCAAATTAATTCTTGATTGTGCACTTATTTCGCAGGGAGGAGAATTAGCCTTGCGATTGGCGTCGTTACCTGAAGGTTGCTGAGACGTTGCGATTTTTCGGGTCTGACCATAGTGCCTGAGCGCTGCTGTTGACGGTTGACTCGTGAACGAGCGAATGTTGCGGAGACATCTCGGACGGTTCCCCTAGGGGCTTTGGAGTTGAGTTCTATGTAGCACTGCGATAGCTTTTGAGCACGTATACAGGTCACCATTGCACCGAGTCTAGACATAGTCGCCCGTGGCTGACTGCTCGTCGTGCAGCAATGCAAACACCTCTTCAGTCGACGCTAGAATGTCACTAGGTAAATAAAATCGTCGCCGGTCGGTACTTGCTGTGCTGCACGGTTCGAAGTGATCCATACAATACAATGGTTGACGAGAAAAAATAAATATACTTTTGAAGTTAAAATATTGGATACTTTTAAAAGAAACATTTAGTGGATGGATAGAAATAAGTGCATTGTCAATCGTATGTGTCCCTTTACAAACACTTTTCCGTTATAACAATTGTGTGCATTACGTTTTAAAATATAGGTGGAAAGCAGGATATTTGAAAATATTTCTCTACGACGTACGTCAACGGATCTTGGTAAAAATACATTTCAATTACATTTTCAGAAAGATGGTTAACTCGGTGTACACAGTAAATAGTTATTGAACTGTTCAAGGATTTGTAAACCTCTGCTGATTTCATCAGTTTTGGAGAATAAGAGCGGTAGGAAACAATATTTTTTCGATTTTCTATATAGTGCTAGTGCAGATTTTTGGTTGCAATTTTTCTAAGTTCTTCCTTTTGCGCAATGTAATGCAGGAATTTGCTAGTTCAATACTTCTCTTCGATACGTTAGTACGTAATGGGCAAGGAAAATAATAACTAGTCATGATTGTCACCTAAAATTGTGTAATGTAAATTTTAATATTAGTGCAGAAATCTACCGTCTCTAAAATAATTTATAAAGTACCAAATACTATTAGACATCGCTTTAAAACAGTGCTGTTAGTTTCATACTGATACATGTACTTTCAGGGCTTCTCGCCTATACACAACCCCGTAACTAATATCAATTATTCATAAACGTTAGCAGAAAATGACATCATCATTTAGTTATCACCCGGGCGACTGGTTCGCGGTAGCCGAGCCTAAACACAGGACCTAATGATCGATCGCAACAGAATATTAATGAGGCGAAGATGAAAGATGCGGCGGTTTCGCGCCTGCGACCATCGCATGCGAGCAACGCATGCGATCGCACACACGCGGTGACATGCTGGACGCGGTGAGCCGCAGAGGTTGACACTATCACCGCGTCAGAGCCCTGAATGACATGGAGGGCTACACACGTGCAATATGCGACGCGTGCGTTTGTACTTCGTTCGGTGTTTTGGCGGTGTTTATTATGTCGGGACAGCAACGCTCGTAGTTCATTACTCTTGTAATCAAGTTCGCAGGCTTTTCTGTGCACGGTAAACAGGCTCATGACGCACAGAGCATGGTTTTGGAGCGTTCACTGTAAAATAATAACTTCATTAGACTAATAGGGTGTTTTTTAATTTTCAATTATGACGTAGTTAGAAAACATTCATTATTATTTAAATATATAAAATATCTCAGTTGAAAACGTAAATAACTGAAATTTACATAAGAAAAGATACATTTTGTATGTTTTAATTAAAAAAAAATTTAAGAAATTTTCATTCTACATCGTGATTTCCGCAAAAATAAAAAAAAATCTGCACCAATTTTTCCTAGATATTTTCGAATCATTCATCCAGCATATCGGGTAACATGTATATGTCAGCGTATCGATATATTTTTTTCCAATTTAATACTTTCTATTTGACGCCAGTGAGATATCATTCGTCGTGTTTCCGTTAAATAGTATATTTTCGAATCTTTACAACAGTCTAAGAGCATTTTTGCAGAAACTCGTTATTTTATGATGGAGATTAAAAACTAAAACGCATTTTGGGAAATTGGGAAGTATCTACTGAAGTGATCAATAGTTTTTCAGATTTGTTTCGAGGAAACGAACCGATCAACACTATTTTTGGCTGCATCTTTCTAAATTATCATTAGAATTATAGAAAAATTTTAGGGCGGAATTTAAGGCATGTAGGAATGTGTACCATGAAGATATTTAAATTACTATACGCCTTTCAGAGATAAAACGAATCGTCCCCTCTTGCAACATTTGAGTGCCTGTTATTATTAAAAATCATTTTGTAACAAAACAAAAATTTAAAGTGCGTCTATCGATACATTTTCTTGTAACTCTCTACGCCCAAGGAAGCGAGGAGGCAATTTTGTTTAAAATAATGAAATTATAAATTGCTAACGCAAATAAAGTTTTAATAAAATTTCAGGATATCAAGGTATCAACCACAATTAGTAGGCAATAAAAATTACTATGCAGAAAATTTAGCCTTAAACATGTTTCGGGATTTTTTCCTATCATCAGTGGCTTTACAATATTAAATTGAATTAATAAATTAAAGTCATTACATAAAACTACATCATACAAGAAATACATATCCAAATAAACTTTAAATTTTAAAATAGAGTATTTATCCAAGTAACATAGATTAAGCACATAAAGAAAACAGTGACTACTGTCATGGTTCCTATATATTTATTTATGTATATCCACAACCCCTTTTCAACCCTTTCCTGAAATTATACAAATAAACAAACCGTTCGTAATAATTAATTGTTATCTTCTAAATGTGGGTTGCGAGGCACTATTCAACGATTTTTTTAAAGTCGTGAGCACGCGAATCGATCCTATACAGGAAATCAAAATAAAAATTATTACTGCTTCGGAAGAGGTATCAAATTTAATTACTCCCCATTTGCTAGGATATTACCATCTAAAATTATAACTCCATAAAATTTCTATTATGAAACCGAGTAAATTTGGTTGGATTTATGCCTTACTTCCTTCAGATGTTGGCGAAATTTTCTTCGCTAGTCGTAACATCAACTATACATATAAAACAAAACAATAAATACATATATAATACCCTATTATTAACATTTACAACACATACTTCCTTCTACATTCATACAATTAAATTTCCCAACATCCATACGAGTGCACTTTACCAATTTGATTAAAACAATTAAATAAATTATGAATAAATGCATGCATGGCCATGTCTTTCTCAATATTTAAAAAATTAGAACATTCATGGCCTTGTTATAAATTTTGATTGAAAATGAATAAAATATTTTTCGGAACTTCCTTTTCTGTTGCTCGGCAATTCTGCATCATTGCAATTCATGTTCAATTTCCCACATAAAAAAATAATCATCATTTTAAAATATTTCAACTTTTCGAATCATAAACACTTTCAGTCCTCAGCGACTCGACTACACGACGCGTCTCGCAGAGCGTGATCCCTTCTGAGGTTCCCTTCGATTTTCAGACCGCGTGGTTTGAAAACCAAAGACAGCTTTCCACTATATTGTTACTTTATTTTCACTTTCTTCTTACGTTAATTTCTTTTAATAGACCTTGTGGCATTGCCATAATTCCCAAAAAATGTTTCAAAATATTTGCACTGTTCGTAATCCCCTTTTAAACATTAGTTTCCTTGATTTCTATAAATATCAGCAGTTTTTGTTCTTTGTCACTTTACGAGAACATCTGACTATCTTCTTTTAATATGGAACTATTTTTTTACCATTACGAACTTTTTTAATTTTGAACGGTATGATTTTACAACATGTTATCTTTATTAGAATATGCCCTATTTTTATTCGCTGATATTCACATAGTCCATTTTGAGCCTCGCTCTTGAGAATGCAATTAAATCAACAAAAATAAAATTCCACTAATGCACTTTTGAATGTTCGTCCATGTTTACATAAGAAAATTAACCGTTCTTTTTCTAATTAATGTCTAAATATTGGGCGCGTCTGAATTGACCGTCACACTACATTCGACCTAGCTATCTAGCACGTATGAAAAATCCGCTACCGTCGGGACACAAAACCCAGGACCATCCGGTCAGAATCGCTAGTGAGGCAAACTGAATGCTGACTGGTTCTGAACTATCTCAGCCGATTTGAAGTATTTGAGAATAATTCCTGACAATAGATTTGTGACTTCAGCGCTCGTTTCCCTGTACTCAGATGGGACCGCTCCAGCTGGCCGATCGGAGAGCAATCTTAGATTAAAAATTACCCGAATATGGCCAAATTCCCATATGTATTAATCCTTATAGCGACTGTTAGGTTGGAAAGGAGGATATAGGCAATGTCTGGGTGCTTCCGACTCTCATCTCTGTCACATTGGCGCTTGCAGCGCCCCCTGTAACAAGAGATCTACATATAAATGAAAGGAAAACATATAAATGATATCATATAATATAAATAATATACATATAAATAAAGGTGTGACGTACGTAGACGCACAAACTAGTCGACCGATTTTTCAGAAATTTTCACAATTTGTTCTTATTAGTAGTGGTAGTGTTTGAAGAGTGGTGAGAATTACATCGGATATGTAGGGGCGTTGTTGATGATAATTAATAAGTTTCTGACGACTCAGGCGCCCCTGAAATTTATGCAACCCACCGCACAATCAAAGATTAAGCGCGTCTTCACTGCGTACGTATTCTGCTCCTGCTATTGTGAAATATCGGCCGTAATTATTACTTGAATTTTGCGCAAGTAAATCAAATTTCTCCCAGAAAATGTCATGGCGAACGCATACCCAAATGTGAGGGGAACGTTTTAACAATAAGATACCATGCCAACCATTCCAAAACAGAACATGGAACAAATGCATACTTACGATAAAGTTTTTCAGAATTTTTGCAGAGCGTGGCGTAAAACGTGATTAACAATCATGTTACCTGTAGTGTGAATGTGTAATACACTGGAACGGCAAAGCATTGTCGGGTTAGGGGTCGTTCATAAATTAAGTAACGCAAAAGAGGGGGGAGGGTGTTTGAGACAGAGTTACGTTGCGTTACTTGGGGGTAGAGGGTGTTAGTTTATTGTTACGTAACATTGAATTATTTTTAATTTTTAGACCTCTGTTGAAAAAATTACTTTTTTCTGTCTTATACCAAAAGAACATATTAATTACTTAAAAAACATAAATAATTTAAAGTTAGTGTAATTTGTTTCAATAAATGGAAGTAGTTAAAAAAACTAATTATTGAATCTGTCCAATTAGGAAGAAAATATTCAAAACTGATCTATCGCATATTCAGAATCTAATAAATTAGTGCAGTAGCTCGTGCTCGTACGTAATTCACGACGTGTGCACGACTTGTAAGCAATTTTCACGTCAGTGTGTTTTTCCTTCCATAGCACTTTTTCCCAATATTATTGTTACGTGTAGCAATTTGGCCAATTTGAGTTGAATTATCATAAATTTTAAAATATACTTAAATAAAATTAATTCAAATTTTTTTTCTGTGATAATTTATTTTTATTTCTTGTAAATGGGGGGAAGGTTCTCAAGCGTTAGTATTTATTTGAGGGGAGTTTAAGCGCTCGTTATGAGGTGCGTTACCGTAGGGGGAGCGTATATTCAAAATACTCCAAATTTGTTTTCCAAATTATTCCAAATTTGTTTCAAATTGTGATAATTTATTTTTATTTCTTCTAAATGGGGGGCGGGAGACGTTATCACGCGTTACGTATTTGAGGGGAGTTTAAGCACGTTATAGTGGGAGAGCGTATATTCAAAATATTCCAAATTTGCGTTACGTACTTTATGGACGGCCCTCTAGTTTCTGAATAACCAATGTTTAACTTGGCTATCCGGGAGACGCCGCGTCCAGGGCACAGGTGCCAACGTTTCGGTCGCCATTCTGCGACCTTCCTCAGGGCGTAGTATCTGAGGAAGGTCGCAGAATGGCGACCGACGTACTGTGCCCTGGACGCGGCGTCTCCCGGATAGCCAAGTTAATCATGACTCCGGCCGCGGAAGCCTACGCTCTCAAATAACCAATGTGTTCAGGTGGGCACGGAGGTGAACACGGCCGACCTGCGCGGCTACACGGCGGCCCACGAGGCGGCGGAGAAGGGGCACCTGGCCACGCTGGAGGTGCTGGTGAGCAGCAAGGCCGACGTGCGCATGCGCGACGGCGAGGGCCGCTCCGCCCTGTACCTGCCGCCAGCGGAGGCCACGCCGCCGCCTGCAAGATGCTGCTGGACGCGGGGGCGGACGCCGACGCCAAGGACAACGACGGCCACGCCGCGCTGCACATCGCCGTCACCAAGGTCAGCTGATAGACAGCTGGGCTGCTGAACTTAAAATCCAACTAAATCCTAACACAACCGCTGCAAAAATATTTAGTTTAAGACCCCCACTCTCCTCCACTTCCTTCTTCTTCCTAGGGTTTTTATCCAGCCGACAGCCGGTTACCCTTTGCGTCCCGATGGGACGCATATTCGACCATACACTAGACACCAACACACTTGCGGGCTCCTCTGATCTGGGGTCAGCAGAACGAGAGGCCCTCCGCGATAACACATACATACAAAGACAAGGGACAAACAACCACGCCCAA
Organism: Teleogryllus oceanicus; assembly: GCA_964035755.1. NCBI lineage: Eukaryota > Metazoa > Arthropoda > Insecta > Orthoptera > Gryllidae > Teleogryllus > Teleogryllus oceanicus. The sequence goes on along the minus strand of CAXIVR010000002.1, from coordinate 227,182,186 downwards.
GGCGGGACTCGAACCCGCGACCCTTCGGACCGAAGCGCTGAGTCGATACCCGCTCTTAGCCACCTCGGCCATCCAGGTCGGCCCCTCCACTTCCTCTCACTCTAAATAACAAATCAACAAAATGGTACCCCCCCAATAAACCTGTAAAATATTTAGGCTTATATCTTGATAACAAGCTAACTTGGGGAAAACATATAAATGCCAAAGTGACCCAAGCTAAAATAAAACTGGCACAACTACGACCACTAATTTACAGCAACAGCCCAATACAATATAAATCAGCCATAGCAATTTACAAGACAATTTTAAGACCATTAATGTTGTACGTCAGCCCAATTTGGATCAATTCTGCTAAAACTAACATCCATAAACTACAAGTCCTGCAAAATAAATTCTTAAGAATAGTTGCTCATGTTCCATGGTATATAACCAACAACCAACTTCACAACGAATTTAATTTGGAACCCATTGAACAATACATCACATATCTGGCCACCAACTTTTATCATAACCTACCTCAAATCCCAGCCATATCACCATTCAAACTAGACAAAAACCCCAATTACCAAACACGAATCAAAAACAAATATCCATATCACATATTCCTAAAAAAAATGCAGATTTAGATCCGGACTGAGGACCCAAAAAGGGATTTCCTCCCCCTTGTTAGTATGTAAGATTATATTTAAGGTTAGCATATAAGTCTGTAAATACATATGTATAGTTATTTTTACTGATCTATGTAATCTCTTCAAAAATTAATAATAAAAAAAAGGTCAGCACACCTCTCCCCGGCGCACCAATGGTGTGGCGATTAGCGTATCGGGCTGTTATACCCAAATTGTAGGGTTCGAACCCGATCGAAGTTGTCGTCATCGTGGCTTCATTCGAAAATGTGTGTCAGCTTTTTTCTATCAAATAATCCAGAATTGTATTATATTTATATTCTTCGCTACTTATTATTATTTGATGCTATTTTCTTACTAAATCTCCCTTATATAAAAATGTTTGCAAAGTTACCGGAATATTTTTGAATGGCGAATTCTTTCCTTATTTTGGTTTTTTGTTGCTATGTTAAATCATTATGTTATTTTTTGTTTTTAGCAATTATGTGAAATAAATTAACAAGTCCCTATAAGTTAACAATTATCGTTTACGTACGGACAGCGCTTTTCACAGTCAAGAATATTTGTCTGTTAAACCTAATCTGATCGTAGAAAGCCTATACTTTTTTGTCCCTCTTAAGTAAATAGTATTACAAAATCAAGATAGTTTGGATTTTTTTAAAACTTTTACTCTCATTTGAGAAGTTGAAATCAGAATGATGTTTTATTTCATTTTATTTGATCATTTCTTTGCATTAAAGAGAAAATGGGAATTAATAGAGCTAATTTTGTGACAATAACTGTGACGTAACTTCTCCCAAAGAATATTATGGACCAGGTATGCGGTGACGTACCACAACTCCGGAAGAATTTGTACAACCCTTTTCTTAATGTTTTAATTTTTTTAATTTTTTTACATTTGTAGCGTCAACTCACGACGCAACGCATCTTCTAACCCCTTCTTGAGTGTAGAGCGCTATTGGAGTAATCCTCCGTTACTTTCTACGTATAATCTGGAGTAATCCTCCGTTACTGTAAATATTTATATATTTCTATCCATCACGTCTCGTCGCAGTCTGTTGTCAAGACAACCACTAGGTAGCATCTCCGTATACGCGCCTCCCACTACGCGCCACTAACCAACGGCCAGAATTGGAAAGGAATAAGGATAGGGTTTAAGACACTTCACACGGGTTGGACTGGCGCTTGTGAAGCAGCCAAACTCGTTTTGTAGGAACAAATTTCACATGAGATTCGACGGGAACCGAACCCGGATCTCTTTGGTGAAAGGCGAGCTACTTTGCTTTGCGCAACGAGATGGCCTTACTTTTAAATCTCGCGCCAATGTCTCTGGACACAGTGCCCGCGAGCTCTAGTAAGCTTGCGCCGGTCAGAGGCACTCCAGAGCTATCGGTTGCTGCCCTGAGCCACCTCTCCTCATCCGGTTGGACCTTGACCTCGTGCGCAGGGCCGCGAGGAGGCGGCGCGCGTGCTGATGCTGCACGGGGCGAACAAGGACGTCCCGGACAAGCTGGGCAACACGCCGCTGCACTACGCGGCCATGCTGTTCCACCTGCTGCCGCCCGCGCCCGCCCCCACCACCGCGCTCGCAGCCGCCGCCGGCGACAAGCGCCGCATCTCGCGCTTCGTCAGCGTCGAGTCCGCGGACACCGACGCCGCCAGCGACGCCGCCGACGGCGGGCTCGCCAAGCGAAGGTGAGCTTCACTTCCTCCTTTTATTTATTATTTTTTATTTTTTTTTTTATTTATTTATTTATTTTTTATTTTTTATTTATTTATTTATTTATTTATTATTTATTTTTATTTTTTATTTTTTATTTATTTATTTATTTATTTATTTATTTATTTATTTATTTTATTTATTTATTTATTTATTTATTTATTTATTTATTTATTTATTTATTTATTTATTTATTTAGTCAAAAACAGTCAAAAAGTGTATGTGACGTATGGGGGAGAAAATTATCTGCGCACGCTTTCTTGAGTTTCAGAATCCCTTCCCAACAATTTCACTATTAATAGTTGAAAGATGAAAAATAATAGTAATAATAATAATAAATTTAAAAAAGCGAGAGATTAACATTTCAAAAATAGATATTTTCGTTGCCAAATTATAGAAAACTTATTTTTAATGGTAAAGGAACGAACAGGTTTGATTTTACTCTATTGCTAACAAAATAGAAACTCACCCTAAGCTCAACTACCATTAGAAGCAAAAGGAAAGTTCAACAAAACGTGCGCATAGTGAAGCTACATTTACGTCCAGAAGCAAATCAAGGGGCCATCTCAGCATTTGCTCAATGGATCAGGGAAACTGTACAAAAATCCAATCCAGATGGGGGTTTTTCCGTTGTAATATACAAGTTTATTTATATAAACGTTAGTATATACCCGTACGTCTTTTCATTGTAGAATATGAATGTAAAATTTTTTTTATTGTATTTTAATTAATTTTACTTTTATGTTTCTGATTCTGCCACAGGGCAACATCTGCCCAGTTGTAGAATAAAGCTTATACCTGTCTGTTTGTCTATTACATAATGTTCATACTCATTTCATTCTCATCTTCTTTTTTTCTTTTCGTGCAGGTCATCTGTGTGTGTATCCTAGGGTTCTGTGAAAAATGTAGTAATTCAAATTATCAATCTCTATGTTGTTGTTGCAACAGGAAGTACATTTATTCACAAATGACAGATGAGAGATAATAGATTAAATTGCTATTTCCCTTTGAAATAATTTTATAACAATTTTCTTATCAATTCTTGCCAAAAACGCACGTTTTCATCTGTATTCAGATTCTATTTTATTTCTGAATTCAGAATCATTTAAGTTCTTCTCTGGAGGTCTTCTATGCACGTCTCCTAGAGATGAATGACAAATATCATTTTTGAAATTATCTTTCTTCATATTGTCGTGGCAGGAAATCGATTCCTTCAAGAAGGGCATGATTAGGGATAATAGATCGAATCTGTACCTGATATGCCTTTGCAAATAGCTTTAATAATAATGGAGCGAATCTTTTCTTACCAATTTTTTACCAAAAGCGCTCATTTTCATCTGTATTCAGGTTATATTTAATTCCTGTATTGAGAATCATTTAATTTCTTCCTCCTTAGAGGTCTTCTAACCACGTCTTCAATGAGAAATATCGTATTGAAATTACCGTTTTCCAAATTCTCGCGCCAGGAAATCAACTACTTCACAAAGGACACGATTAGGGATAATAGCCCGAATACGTTCCGCATTTCCCTTTGCAAACAGTATTTATAAAAATAGCCAAAAGCGCTCAATTCTATGGAATTCTATTCATAATTCAACTTCTGTATGGCTTAAGGTAGCGATCCCACCAAGATCGCAGCTCCAAAAAACAAAAAACAACACATTTTTGGAAGTTCTTAGAATCTTGTGGCCGTGATCAAAAACAAATTATCAGTTCCCCATCTGGAGATAGAGGTGCATCGAATGACACCTCATGTATCTCGATTGGTGCAAGGAGGTGGTCTAGCCGTGAGTGACGGAACCGCTCATCCGCACGCTCGATTTGATTTGATTTTTTCGTGTTTCCGGGCGCGTCAACTGCTTCTGTCATTAGTCCCGTTAGTGTAGTGCATGTTTTTTCTCGGGGTATGCGCGGTGATCTTTCCCCGCTGGATGACGAGATCCGGCGCCGACCTACCGTCGGCTAGTGTGGTTTCCCCCTAACCAGGACTCTCCCACCAGCGAGGCACCGCCCCAGCCGGGACAAGCTCTAAGCTCCCGACCGGTCTCCCGGAATATGTGGTAGTGTAGTGCATGTTAGTGTGTGTGGGTGTAAGTGTGTGTGTAAAGGGAGAGGATAGGACAAGGAAGAGGAAGGACAAATCGCGTGCGGTCCGTGGCCCGTTTGGTGGTGTACCGCTCCGGCATTCGCCTGCTGTTGATCGGAGAAACCACGGAAAACTACCGATCAGAGCAGCCGGCCGCTAGAATTCTCCTCCAGACAGCGACTGAATTCGACCTAGCAGGAAAGCTAGTGTCGAAATTCCTGCCGCCGTGGGGAGTGGGAACCTAGGACCTCCCGGTCAGAGGCGCTGCAGTGACATCAGTTGATGCACTGAACTACCGCTCCCGGTGCCGCACGCCCGAGGAGTTACTCAAATGCTATATAGGGATTCGTTACACAAATGAAAGATACATTGTAATTAGGTACTTCATTTTTATGTTATTTGAGAATGGTTTTGGTCTGGTCCAAATATGAACTACTCCGAATAGGTAGCCCGTTTTTAGATCTCACTTAGTAGCCCATATTAGACAAACCCCCTTTTACAAAACCATCATTGCGGCCATTTCTGGTATGAAGTAGACGGTTGAATGAGACATTCAAACCGTTCACCAACTCAACGTTAATACACGCCTGCTGCCAAACAACATTTAGAGCCAACTGGCTAATGGTGAGAAACAATATTGTATATATCTGCTGAAGGTTTGACGCGTTGGCTGATGGGCACCAACTGCTCGTCGCTCGTCAATGGGATCGAGGGGACCCGTTTCACGCCATAATGGGTTGGTTCCACACCTTTCGGCTTCACAACACAAACTAGCCCGTTTTTAGATCATATCCTGCATTTCGACCTTCTCCTCCATATTATTTAAATTATTTATTTTCCGCATTTGGGTTGTGTTATTCTTACTCAGTTTTGCAAGGACACTGCGACAATCCTGAAGAAGAGTCTGTAAAAATTTCATATCTATTCATGCGCTACTTTTTGTAGTATCGATGTAGGTTACACGTCGTTGAATTCACTTTTATTAGTATAATTTCCAACGAACGCAGATACTGAAAGAGCACCATGCAGCCATCGGTCATATGAGATGTGTTTGAGGTTCCGTTAGACGGGGACAACAACAAAACCTGGTTAGTAATTTCCAATGCAGTTAAATTTCAGGCCCCCTCTGTAAGATGTATCTTTGGTTTCGTCAGACACCGAGAAACTCTAGTTTTGATTTTCATGAAAGATGCAAATATTTGATTTGCCACTTTTGAAAAAGCGTTTTGGGTGGTTTTGTGTTAAATAAGAACCACTAGTTCTTATTTAACGAAGGGAAGTGTTTGTAAATTATTTTTAAAAGTAAACAAAGATTTTATAACATTTTAAAATTCTAATTTGTGAAACTTTCGTACTTTCCTACCTTTAAAAATATTATGAATGATAATCAAGACGAATACTAATGTTGAGAAATGAAATTAGATATGTTAAATTTCTGTGAAAAGGAGAGAAGAGAAGCATTGAATGTTAGGCGCATTAATCAGGCGCTCTGTTGCTGCTTTAATGGGCAGGAGTAATTGGTTTTGCACAAAATACGCGTGATAATATGACAATAATACAATGGCCGCATTTCAACACTATATTTATGCATCTCATAATAGAACAAACAATGCGTTCACAATGGACAAACCGAATACTGGACGATTAAGTATCGTACTAATATTGCATTCGTCACCTCCATTGCTTTGTGTGCTCTATGACGCAACATAACGCACTGAATGCCGGGCTGTCTCAAATAACTTAACTCCATCAGATTGTATTTACAATTGTTTCAAAAGGTAGGAAACGTTAGACCTCCATTTCATCAACGGTTGAACGTAAGTCCAATTGACAAGAATAGTGAAAACTGACATGTCTCAAAAAGGTAATGTCAACAATTATTATTAATCCCTCAGTGCACATAACACTGTCAGTGAGGTAGATAAGCCCATACGAGATTTATTCAAAAAATCACGGGACAGACAATTATACTTGCTTTTTAACGTGGCATCTCAAGGTCACGCGCGAGAGAAGGCGAGGGAAGACAGACTCCAATGGGGAGCTGCTACGTCACTACAGATCCAACTTTTACGGCTCCCTATTGGAGTTTGCCTTCTCTCGCCCTCTTTTGTGCGTGACCTTGACATGCCACGTGAAATAATGCCAAGTATAGGTACGAATCTCAAGCACTGAAGTTAACTGTTGAAGAGTGACGCCCGTGAAAGCAATTGAGAAAAATGGGAACAATTGGAATGGGAACAATTATTCTGAAGATGATTCGATGACATTATTACTGTTGTAGCATTGCTAATGTGCTAATTAACATTTGAAGATGAAGTTACAGCATTGCAAGAATATTTTTTCACGTACGAGATATTGTTTTACAATATGTGTTAAAATCAAAATAAATCGAATGCAATAAAGCTATTATATTTTCGAGGTCTAAGCTAAACCAATAGGCCCGTCAAAATATTCCACACTATTTTAAAAGTGAAATAGCTTCAACCTGGATCCAAACCGTAATATTTCTGCCAACCAATGTTACGGAGAAGAGGAGTCATATGTGTAGTAGACTGCCCGAAAAGGTTTCAGTTTGGCTTAGGAAATATAATCCCCATTAAAACCGGTTTTAACAGCTTAATACGCATCCCTTGCGTTGTAATCTCTGAAATAATAGAGCATTGCAAGATTTCTGAAGCGAAGATCCTAGACTTCAGAACAAATCTGTGACGGATTCTTAATATTAGCTAGGCAGCTAATATCAAGAATCATCGAATTCAGGTGGAATTCATCCGTTTTCTGAAATTCTAGCGGCCGGCTACTGCAATTGGAAGTCTTGGAGATTTCTCCGATCAATACCAAGGAAATGACGGGGCAGTACCATGGACCACCGACCGATTCTCTTCCTTGCCCTAACATATCCCTTTACTTACACACGCTTACTTGCCCGACTGCTCTGGTCGGTAGTTTCCGTGGTTTCTCCGATCAAACAAGGGGAATGCCCGAGCAGTACCCTAATAAACGGGCCACGGAACGCGCGCGATTTTGCTTCCTCTTCCTTGCACTATCTCACCCTTTACACGCACACATACACTAACATGCACTACACTACCACACATTCCGGAGACCATTCGGAAACATAGAGCTTGTCCCGGCTTGTTGGGAGATACCTGGTTTGGGAAAACCTCACTGATCGACGGTAGGTCTCCGGATCTAACCATACAGAGGGGAAATATTACAGTCACATTCTGATGAAAAAACATGCACTACACTTACGGGAGTAATGACCTGAGTAGTTGACGCGCCCGGAATCACTAACAATCAATCAATCTTCCACGTTGACACGACGCTACGACAATCAGCCAATCACATAATCAATCAGCATCACAGTACAACAAATAGAATACTAAAGTTATGTTTTTTATTGCTTTTTTGTATTATTCAACGTACACGTTTAGCAGATTGATGATTTCCCTATCCTTCATAAATGAGTCAATCAATCCGCTCATCAAGGGCGTGTATGTGCGCAGGAGGCAGAACCATGGACCATGCAAGTCACTCGATCTTTCCTTTCTATTCCTTGGCTTCCCTCTCCTGTTACACATACCTGCATTTACTACACTGCCAAGAATAGCATTCAAAAGTTGTGTTTTTTATATTGTATTATATTCATAAAACGTTCAATTTTAGCGGATAGTGCTGTATTTTTCAATCTATATAAACGAGTGTGTCATTCTGTTAATCTGTATTTATGTATATTTCCTCATGTTATCTACACTAACTGCCAAGTTGATGCATTTTGGATTCCATCCAATGAAAATAAAGCGGACCCTGGCGGATCAGGCTACCCCAGCCAATCAGGAGCGGCCGTTGCGCGACCCCGGAGCAACGGCCCCTGATTGCAACGGGTGGCCTGAGTCGGTCGGACGTCAGTCGTGAGCCGAGCCGGGTCCAAGAAACTCTTACTCTTGTTCAATCCATCCATCTGTGACTTGTGTGTGTGTGCGCGCAGGAGGCGGAGGCGGCGGCGGAGGAGGCGGAGTCGGCGGGGGGCGTGGTGTCGGAGGGCGCGCTGCGCCACTGGGCGCTGCTGGGCGCGCTGCTGGCGGCGGGCGCGGCGGGCTGCTGGCGGCGGGCGCGCACTGTGGCGGCCAACGCCGCGGGCCACACTCCGGCGCAGAGCGCGGCCCTCGCGGGCCACCAGGCGCTGGCGCAGCGCGTGCAGCGCGAGGAGCCCTCGGCCGTGCGCCGCATCTTCTGCCTCTGCCGCGCCGCCTGAGCGCCGCGTGGCCTTCTTCAGGGCGGATCGTACCCTCCTCTTTGCCATAATCTTCTCTCCCTCTCGTTCTTCTCCACGTCCCTCTCCTTCACAGTGTTCTTCCTCACGTCCTTCTTCACGTCCCTCTTCTACCATTCCTCTTCTTCCGTCTTCTTCTTCACGTTCTTCTTCGTCACGTCCCTGTTTTTCACGTCGCTCTTCTACCATTCCTCTTCTTCACGGCCGTCTTCTTCACGGCCCTCTTCTTCACGTCTCCCCCCCCATTCCCCTTCTCCACTGCTCTCTTCTTCACGTGCCTCTTCTTCACGTCCTTCTTCACGTCCTTCTTTCCGTCCCCCCCTTTCCTTCTTCAATCCCTCTTCTTCACGTCCCTCTTCTTCACGTCCCTCTTCTTCACGTCCCTCTTCTTCACGTTCCTCTTCTTTCATTCTTCGTCTCCACGGCCCTCTTCTTCAGGTGCCTCTTCTCCGCATTCTTTGACATTCCTCTTCTTGGCAACCTTTTGTCCTCTCTACTATATTTCCTTCAATCGCCATCCCTTCCTTCTTGCCATACCTCTCTCATCATCTTCTTTTTCCATCCCTATGTTTTCCGCCCTCACTGTAATTCACACACTTTTACCTTTTCTTTTTGTCTCCTTTCGCTACTTTAGTTAGTATTCTAACCATTCTACTTTCCTCCTTTCCTCATTTATTTTTTGTTTCCGTGCTTAATGCTCTCTGTCCTTTCATTTCCTTTGTCCTTATCTATTTATTTTATTTATTCCGAGTGATTAGGAGAGGAGCGAGTACATTTGCTTGATGATTTCTAAGGGCACCCAAAAAGAGAATGTCATCCAAGAAAACCAACGTCAGCGGAAGTCTTACGATGTGCTGCCAGTTCATTGATGAAAAGAATTCTCAAAGTGCTGAGAGAGTGGTTACAGCTGAGAGAATAACATATTTCTATGTGAGCCTCCCGTCGAAGACACTACATATTTTCTGAATAATGTAACTGATTTCTTACTTCAACATCAATATCTTATTTTTGTTATCTCTTTTCAATACAATGCAAAAAACAGTAGAGGCATGATGGCTACAAGGAACGAATCAAAAATGCTGAAAACAAGTGAAATATTTTGAATTCTATTTGGTAGATTAAAAAATGTAGTTTCGCAAAACATTTTGGATTGCATTTCCTTAGCAAACTAATGTACATGCTTTTACACAAAGTTTTGGAATTTTATGATATTGGTTTAATGGTTTATACTTTTCATTCATACACATGGTTGAGAATAAACGTTCTGTAAATGCAATTTGTAAAAATATTTTTTCACTTGATGACTGAAATCAAAGTAACGTTCTTGAATAAAAGGTATATTTGTCATTATTTTATATTTCTAAAATAATTTTAATACTTTCATATCATTACTTGCAACTGCTTCTTACTCCAGAATTTACTTCAGAATAATCATTTCCTTGTAAAATGAAACATGAATAGAAAGTAGTATTTTATGATAATTTGTAGCTTTCTATTTGTATTCAAGGAAAATACAGATCTTTAACATTCTTATTTCTTGTCTATCAAATATTCTCTTAATATGAAGAAGTATTTACTTCATTATTCTTTGAGTTGTGAGATTGACAGAATCTCATTTCCAGCCATTTCTTTCATTTTTATCACCTTTCCTGCAAATTTCTGCGAAGTAATGCAACCAAAATGTAAGAACGATAATAACTCGATTAGAAATGGCTGCCTAAAAGTTCCTTATCTCGAAATGTATTTCTGGTGCAATTATAAAATGATTATTATAAAGAATGCATACTTCAGTAATAAAGAGAGTAAATGATGTGATATGTGCAATATTAGGTAGCTGATAACTTGAAAATTGTTTAGTAAGTAGCGATGTATCAAAACTGTTTGAACAAACTTAAAGTCTCCTAAATTATCACTAAATTAATAAATTCAGAGTTTTGCTTGTGACAAGAAGGGTTACGCCAGGTCCTTCCAATGTCATATATTATAGATGTCATTCACTAACATATCCAAAAGAGAAAGAGAAATGTTTGTAATTTATTTAGCTACTTGCCTGGCCTTTATAGAGGTTTATACAGGAGAAGAATGGTTTTCAGAAATCATCAGTGTCATGATGAACAATTCAAATGATATTCGATTAATAATGATACAGATGTATTCTAAACCTCTCAGAACATAATAGACAAATTACGTTTAAGAATGCAACTCAATATGCAATTCTAATGATGCAATAAATGAACAAGTGCCTGTAAATATTTATGTAGAAATAAATTATTCCTTAGAACTAACTTTATTTGCTTTACACATATTTGTCATGTTCTCTCTCTCCTCCATTTCTGCTTTTATTTCTAAAATTTCCTACATCTTTTAAATAAGAAACTCTAATATCTGTCGGTTGTTTTACCTTTTCATATTTTGGGTCTAGCAGTTCAAGTATAAACTTATGTACACGAGTGCATGTAAACATGAACTCCAAAACAACAATGCGTTAACAGTGACTCGACGCGTTGACAGCTTGTTTAGTAGTTGGGATTGTTGCAACAACCGTCGAACCGTTTTGTGGAGAAACTGTGGCCAAGTTAAAGGCGACGCACTTTCAACATTGGGGATCGCCAGATGCTAAAAACTGTAAGGGAAGTTTCCTTCTATCCTTTACATAAAATAAATAGAACTTCGAATTATTTGATACACCAATTATCTTTTGTTTTAAGAACAAAATGCACTAGAAATTATTCTAACAATACTATTAGACCGTGATTGTAAGGTCAAAACTCATAAGACCTAGAGCACAGCAGACTGAAGAGGTGTATTAATTTAACTGTATTATTTAATTTTATTCCGCGACTCTCGTTGCGGCGCAGGGCGAGGAGTAAAAACTATTAAAACTGACGTAACATTAATATACAATTCTCATATTTTGTATTTTAATAAAATTAATGAAATAAAATAAAATAAAATATGACACTCGACAGTCTAGAAGGAGATCGATATCTCGAGAAATATACCTCATGCGAAATGAAGGAGATTACTGTCACAGATAAAGCATCTCCTTATCATCTTTTACAATACATTACAATAATTCTATCTTCATCGCTTTTGAAAAACAAGCAAGTCAAAACGCGTGAGTTATTTAAGAAATACTGACTCCCCAAAACCAAATTTCCGACCGGGCGACTTGTCGGCCCGACGCAAGGGCCCCTGTAGCCCTGAGATCAGCTAGGCCTCGGGCAAAGAGGAGGGGTTAAGGGTCGTGGAGGGAGGGGAGGGATGGGGAAGGGGTAACCGAGTTACGGCGGGCGCGTAACGAGCGTCTAATGGAAGTCAAACAGCAGAGCGGTGACGTATGCAGATGGCGGGCGCCGGGCCATGCGGGGCTGGGTTGGGGATGGGGGGGTGCGACAGAACAATTAGTCCCAGGGAGGGGAGCAACCTCACACCTTCCAAAGCTAAACTGTTTGCACAAGAACGTTATTATTATTATTATTATTATTATTATTATTATTATTATTATTATTATTATTATTATTATTATTATTATTATTCGTGTTTTTACTTCTACTAGTGAAAACCTGTCAAAATTTGACAGTGAGATCGGAGATTACTGTAAAATAGTGTGGCCAGACTAATGTTCACATTTTGTTGCATCTTCAGGGTATAACGAATATATTCTGCCATGTGGAGTTCCGAAAATTTTGAACACGTATGACCCATGACCAGGTGGCAATGCAATATGACCCACATATTGCAATAATACACCAAATGATACAAAAGAAACAGCTCCATTATACTGACTGATATTATTTCTAAAGTTTTTTATGTGTCATCATCTCCTATAAACAAATTTGATTTCTTCTGGCATATTGCTCGAAGGTAAATTAATTTTCCTATTTAAGCAACAGAGTAAACTCGTTTGCAGAATTTCTCTCGCATGGGAAGAACAAAGCAGAACAAAACTGACATTTCATAGACAACGACCCAAGAGAAAACGAAATGACCTCACTATCACGACACTTACGCTGACTTTCTCTTTCCATGCGTCCAGTTAATGTACGTTTGCGTCTTTTGGGGCGCGTGGACAACGATTCGGAATTCGACAAAACCTGTGAACAACTTCACTACTTCAGTACAACCGAGAAAAACCCACTGTCCAATGTTCTCTACAAAATACACCACAAAAGCAAATACATGCAAACTTACAATGCATATGTTATCTACAAAATACACCACAAAGGAACAGACACGAGTGGGTATTTACAATTTATTTACAATAAATTATGTACACTATTCACAGACCTCACTCTAAGGTGTTTGTCGGAGCTACCTGCAGCAGCCCCCCCTCTCCCAACACGCGCCTTGCGGCCGCGCCTGCGTTTAGCCAACTCGGCAATCGCAAATGGCACCTGGTGTGCCTCGGCAGACAATCTGCCCCGAAGTATCAAGCATACTTCACAGTGCTCGAGACTCGAACACCTACACGTGCCTACAGCACTTCCGCGCCAGACTTGGCCGGACAAGTTTTGCGGTGTTGTGCCGCGAGGAAACCAGAAATGTTACCCAACCCAGGGCTTTGGCCACCATCCTTATATATGCTCGAGTCACATGACTTCCTGCGTCATCTTTCCCCCACGCACTCGTCTTGAGGCACCTGCTTTTTCCGTTGCAATTTGCACCCGGCACCTCCAAGCCCTCTCACCTTTTGGACTTTCCCTGAAGGGTTGGCCTTTGTTCGGGAGCCTATTTTTGGCTCCCTCATTCTCATACCTTGCAACTTGTCTCTCCGGAGCAGGGAGTCAAGTCTATGACGCTACAACGTAATCGATTTTGAAACAGCCACCCTTTGGAAGAAAACAATTGACTATTGATAAGCGTACTATTAAAGAAATATTTAATTAATTAATTTACACCGTAAATGTTGGTGAATCAACACAAACAATATCTGATAACACATCTAAGGATCACATTCTTTCATTTGAAGGAAAAATACTACAATCGGTTCAGTAGAAGTTCTAAACGAAGCCATGGCAGACTAGCTCATTTTTTAAACTATATAGATTGTTATTGTACTATTGTCATAGGCAAACGTTTAACCTCAATGTTCCGAGTGTGAGAATAGCTGCATATTGGCTCTAGTTTTGAATGGCCAGGTCCTCAACTACAGGTTTCATTATTTCGACTTGGTATTGAACTCACTAAACGTTCTAACATAGCTGAGCATTTGTTGACACACACATTCTTGTATTAAATCGCACAGAATACAACAGCTAATTTAACTTTACATAGAAGATTTTTGGGGATTCAGCACGTTACAGGACATCATGAATTTGTGGTTTCGAGTTTGTGTGAATCGCGAACGTGGATTGACTGCCCTGATTGGTGGTCTCTCTTATCCCTTCGAGCTGAATGCTGGAGCAGAACAGAGCTGCTCAAGAGGGTGATCCATATGGTGTGTCCCGACACAGCGTTTACCTGGGGCAGCTGATGTGGCTCGCTGCTTGTCGAGTTAACCCGGCGGCAGCAGAGAGTAATGTAGAGCGAGCAACTGCAACGGGCCACGGGTGGCATTCAGACAAGAATTTCTGATTTACAATGGGCCACATACACATTACATGACAATATTTTTCCATTTTTTTATCCTGATCTTTTCTTTCCAATTCTGTCGTAGTCCTCTGTGCTATCAATTTTTGAAAGGTACTGAGAGTTGCAGAAAAAATAGTCAATACTTTTTTTATTTATAAGCTTAAAGACAATTCTAATTGCCAATATACACTGATTCAATACTACTATTTATCACTAATGAGTGATGACATTTTTTACCAACTCTCCTGCGTGCTCCGAGTAGTGCTGCACGCACTCCTGGCAGCTGCGCATTAAACTATTTGCTTTAACTCAGGCTTATAGGAAAGGTAACTAGCTTAAAATATTAAGTGATTATTTCATGTTCAAAAGACTGAGCGATCATTTAACGGCGCGTCAAGTATTGGGATTTAAGGAGTTAGTCCCGTAAGTGTAGTACATTTTTAACACGTGATGGGAGCGTGTTCTTCCCTCATTGGCTGGCGAGATCAGCCGGTGACCTATACAGTGGCTTGCTGGGGTGATCTACCCAGCAGGGCACCACCACATCCAGGACAAGTTCTAAGCTACAATCTGGTCTTCCGACGTATATATAAGTGTAAGTTTGTGTAAGTAGGGGGTAACGTTAGGACATGGAAGAGAAAGGAAAGATTGTCCGCGGTCCGTGACCCTTTCGTTAGGGTACTGTTCCGGTATTCGCATTTTATTGATCTAGATCCCCAAACTCGATAGTTTCGGAGCAGCTGAATTGGAGCAGTCGTCCGCTAGAATTTTCCTCCAAACAGCGGTTGAATTTGACCTAGCATTCTAGGAAGTGTCGAAAATTCTGAGGCCTTGACTCGACCTCTAGATTCCCCCGATCAGAGGCACTGCAGTGGCATTAGTTGATGCCCTGGACCACTTCAGCCGAGAGCAGAATTCCCGACGTGTAGAACAACTGTCGGGAAATTTGAAAAATAAGTGTCGTACATATTACTCCGTGGTCAGTTATTACCCCACATTTGAAGACATCAATTTCCATTTTATAAAGTAAAGTAAAGAAATCATCCATTAAAAAGAAATACATCAGTTGTATTTGAACTTATCACCTTACTGTAAAATTAAACGTTTTGAATCAAGTTATCCTAGATTTCGTAATCGCATTTGCTTAAAGTGCATTAATTACATCATTTCCGACGTTGAGGTTAGGAACAAAAATTATTAAAAACCTGTCCACTTGTGTGATATGATAAATCTAAGAGAAGGATTTACTAAAGAAGATAATCTTAGAGATTTGCTAATTAATTACACATTATGCTTATATACAATAGTTAATATAATAATTAAATAAATAAATCCAAAAAGTAAACAGGGAAAGAATTTTCTATTCATATATATTCCTAACACTTCACAAATATTATTATGGAAGGCAAAATTGAAAAAGAAAATAAACACGGATGAAATAATTAATAAGAAATGCAATATTTATAAACATAATTCTTACCTCGGTTGTTTGCTAGAAAACATTTGGCAAACATATTTTCTTATGAAGCAACCATTTGTGTAAAATTTCGAGTGCGCTTTGCGCTTATATTTAGTGCAAAAAAGAGATTATACAATTACGTTAGAAGCTAAATATCTCTTATTACGAAACACTGGTTGTAATAAATGTGTTAACGTAAAATACAAATAAATATTAATTTTAATTTTAGCAAGTAAAATAAAACACAAAAGACAAATGTGAATTTAAAAATAAAACAAAATGCATCAGAAGGAGTTCAGACTAGCTGCAGAAAGTAATTGTACAGTGGAAGCAATGAAGCGAATGAAGTAGTTAATAGTGCACACACTATCATTTAACGCAAATAGATCTAACACTGAAAAGAGCAAAGATAGATTATCCCATAAAATTGCAAAAAACCAGTGACATAAAGAAAAGTAATTAGAAAATTGCATAATAAGGAAAATATTTGTAAAAAGGTATCTGAATATGTAAATATAACTCGTTCAACAGTGCACAGTAATTGATAGATTTTTTTGTGTTCATAAACGGAGAAATCCGCAACTCGGAACAAAAGTATTCTGTGATGCAAGTAAACAATTAATGTTTGTAAAATTAAGAATGGTTCCAAAATTAGTATTGTGAAGTGGAGAGACAAATTGAAAAAAACGTAAGGTTTAAAATAAGCTAGTAAGTGCGTCTTGTAATATTTGTAGGAACAAGAAAATCGTACCTGAAAATGTTCTAAGCGGCGTGTAAAACACATCGGATAAAGTGATTAAATTTTTCTTAACAGAACCGATATAAAGGATGGATTTTTTCCAATTCATTCACATTTTAAGACAAAAGGGTAAGTTTCATTAAATAAAAATTGTTGGCTCTATTTAGAGGCGCTTAGTATAATGCAACCTTTTTAGAGAACTGGACCCTTAGCATTGTGGTACCTACAGACTCACACGGTGTCAGGTTATTCGTAGACTGGGGTGTATTAATACCTGAAGAGTGCGTCGCCTGCATGTAATTCTCTTACATTCTCACCCAGTTTCCATCTATAAATGTTCTTGACATATTTCCTTAGGCATGCGACCACTTTCTGCACTAACTTACCTTCTGCAGCTTGCGCGGATTTGGGGAGGAAAAGAAAGTAGAAGTGTTCTGGGCCCGCAGGAGCGCCTGATGAGCTGGCAGCTCGGGCATTATAACACGCTTATCATAACATAACCTAATATGTTTTTTTTTATTTTTAATTTTACTAAACACTGGAATAAATGAAATCAAATATTGCAAATGATGAAAACGATTCTTTATCGTGTTAAAAATTACTAGTAATTTACCATTTATGTGAGAGTTAACAGAATCGGCCTGGGATTCTTCAGATTGTTTACTTTTTAAGGGTTAAACAATTATTTTAAAAAAGTTTGAAGCGAAGAACAATTGCCTTCAAGATTTATCTTCATTCTTCTGTCCGAACAGAACAGGCGTCGAACAAGCATTTATACGATTGATTTCATTTCTCGCCACTGCTTTCTAGAAGCAATAATTTCACTTTTTTCTCTGTACCTTTTTCATTTCCTGCTGTGTTTGCTACTAGAGGGCTCGGTGTTTTGCATTCTTTCCGTGGCCCTACTTCATTCATTATTCTCCTTACATCTGTCTTTTCTGTCGAGGGTCGTCGCCTCTGTTGAGGGGGAAGTGGGCGCGGGAGGTATAATTACCGCGTCCGCCGCGAGGTGTCGCCAGTGCGCCTCGCAACCCCTGTGAGCGACTAACGCAGTTATGCTCGACGGTTGCAGGTGCGACTTCCGCGCAGGGCGAGGTCGAGGCCGCCACGCCAGCACGAACAGGGCCTGCGCGCCGGCAGGGCTGAGGCAGCTTTCGCTTTCTGTTTGCGTTTCTTGTTTTTCGTCTGTACGCTAATTTATGGTAGGCTTTTGTTAAAATAGGTTCGCTTTGTCTTCATTCTTTCCCTCTACTCCTCTTCCTTGGAAATCTTTTTCATCTGATTCGTCTTACTTTTTCTTCTTTTCCTGCTTCCCTTTTTTTTTCTTTTCGTACTTCTTTTTAACATTATTTCCCTTCTGCTTTATATTTCTTCTTACACCCTCATTTCTTTTCAGATAAGAAGCGGTCATTCCTTTCTTTCTTCTTTTCATTGATATACTTTTCAGAATATGCGACATTTTCAGAGAAAATATTGTAATAGACTACCTGATACACGCCGCAACATAAACAAAACATGAAAAAAACGTTTCTCGTTGTATCTCTACGGCACATTTTATTCTCTTTCATATGAGCATTGCGATTATCGATTTGGTTTGGGGGCAGTTTTCACCACATTATCCGGCTTTTATAAATACTTTCAATGTTTTGTAAATGTCTTTCATAATTTTAAAGTTATTGTAAATTTTAATTTGACATCTTTTACTATTAATTTTATAAGAAATTGTTATTGTAAAATATAACTTCAGGGTAATGGAAATCAACAAGAAACCTAGAAACTACTTCACGAAAAGTAATGAAAATCGGTAATTCCAACTCAATGCCACGCAGACAATAGACAATTGATTAGTTTCTTGAAATTTTCGAGTCATATAAGTTGAAGGTATTTTTGTTTAAAAGGGTATCTGATGTATTTGCTTAAATAAATTCTCTATTTTCGGTGTAGGCATTCTCAATTCAAAACATCCTTTAGCTCCATGCTTGTAACGTTACATAATTCAATCTTTCTTTTTATTTTCACTCACCGAATGGTAATATGCACACAAAAGCACAGTTCACGGCTGGAAGGGCATAGTCGTATTGCTACGCAACTCCGGCGAATGCAAGCCCTTACGTGTCACCCGGTGCCTGTCCACAACTTCCGGTCTGAGGCGAACGGAGGGAGCTCCAGCAAAGGCAGCAGATGGGAGCGTAATGGCGCAGGGATTGTCGCCAAAAACTGCTTACAGGCGAATGAGACCGCTGAACGGAAGGACGAGCAGAGAACTGGACGAGCGGACGGGCGGACGGCGGCGGCGGCGACGGCTGGAGACACCCGGCGTAAATTCTGCTGCAATTAGCCGGAATTTAATTTGGCTTGTTCCTCCCTCGACCTTGTAAAAAGCGACCTGCGGGACAGTGCATCGTCGGAGGGAAGCCATTCCCAGGCAGACACGAGCGGCGATGCGAAAGGGAGAGAGGCCGAAGAGGAAAAAAAAAGCCGAGAGGAATATCAGCCGAGGAAAAAAATAAGGCGTAAAGAAGAACTGATGAGGGCTGTGAATGCGGGATGAGGGAATGAAACTTTTATTCTGATGGAACGCTTGCCATCGAGAAAATACGAAACCGTGTCCCCTCTTTTGGATCCGCAGGCAGTCACATTCAACGTTCCCGCAGAAATCGTATCTGTCAGCGGTGGCTTTGGCCATTGGCAACTATTCGAGGAGAAAAAGAAGTTAAAATAAAGGGGAAAACGCGATTTTTTTCTCACAGCCGGCTTCCCAGTTCCAAGTAATTATCTAACTGCAATTAGGAAAATTGAAACTTGCGAAATAACTTTTTTATTATATGATTTTAATGCCATTTCGTTATAAAGGAATATAAATGCGGAAATATATTTTTAGAAGTGAGACATTCGATGAAATGTCGCGACGTAAAATTCGACTGCGGGCTGGCGCAAAAGACTTCTCTCGTTTGGGAGAAAGTTCTTTAAACTCTCTGCTGTAATTAAGAGAAGTTCGTCATCAAAGTTGGTTACTGTTAGAATAAAGTTGTGACGTATTGATTTAGTTTCAACATGATTGTATTCCTGATATTAATGACTGTTTACATAATGATCTTGTTAAAACAATTCCAAAATTATGTTCAACTCCAAGGACATTAATTAGAGAACACAGCGTGGTTTTGAAGTAACATACATGTACTCATGATACATTCTGTTACAGAAGCATGAGTAAGCGTGTAATATTTCAAATGAATCAATGGGTGAGTATTGGGAGAAAAATAATGACCATTCAAATATTTGAATATTTCTCCTGAAGTTGTACCAATAAATATATACTTTTTTGGAGTTTTTAAAATGGTTTTGTTCTTTCTTCTGCGTGTTTTCGGGCTATGAAAGTAAAAGAAAATAGTTTTCATGTTCTGTCCTATAGAGCAAACTTTAAGACTTTTTTTTTTATGTTAAACCCAAACAACACAACAATATTGTTTTGATTTTAAGGAGACAGAAAAGAACATTCGGTCGACACATGCCTGAAGGCCTTTAAACTTTGAATCCTGATAAGAAATCGTGAAAATAAAATTAATAAAACATATTCATAACAATAAGAATAATTGTAATAAGAATAATGATTATGATGATGGTGATGGATAATAACAATTATTATATTAATGCAATATTGAGACAATTTATCGATTAGACAGGATTTCTGTCTCCCAATGCATCCCATGTCAAAACATTAATGTGTTCTGGATAAATGAAGATAATAATTTAAAAAATAGTCTCAAGGTGTGAAAATG
This sequence comes from Teleogryllus oceanicus, assembly GCA_964035755.1. Taxonomy (NCBI): domain Eukaryota; kingdom Metazoa; phylum Arthropoda; class Insecta; order Orthoptera; family Gryllidae; genus Teleogryllus; species Teleogryllus oceanicus. Next base: position 227,161,927 of record CAXIVR010000002.1, on the reverse strand, counting down.
AGATATACAAATTTCGAAGTAAAAAATAGTTATGTGAAAAATATGAACAATTTTGTTGAATAAATGACAAAGTGGAGGGTTAACCCATACCATTTTATGAACCCAAAGGATTAACCAAGGTACTCGTAAGTGTTGTTTTCCACAAAATTCCGAAAACTCAAATTGTTTGTTTATATACTCACGAAAGGTCATAGAAATACAGAGTAAGGTTTTCAAAATTGAAATAAACTCAGAGGAAGAAATCCAATCCAATAGGAAATTAAAAAAAGATTAAAGCAACGGGCAGTGCAATGATCACTGATAAAATTCTCAAACTTATCCTGTTTCATGTTGCTCATTTCTTCCATTTGAACTATCCTTTTAGATATCGATATTCATTTAAAAAATTTTGGCACTGAGGTCGTAGTATAACACTGTCTTCGTACTCATTAATAAGATATTGGAACAAGATTCACAAATTGGAACTAAGATTAAACTTCATTCGGACCTCGTTTTTTTTGTTGGAAACACTGTCTACTGAAAATGGATTAACAAGGAATACACGAAAATAATACACAAAACGGCTCTGAGCAAAACTGCAACACGAGTATTTTCGTTACCAACTCTACAAGGTGTGACCGAGCGGGATTTGACTTTTTACAGAAAGCCAGCGCTGTGGCTGGACATTATACTACCGCCCTCCCAAGAGACACGAGACCCAGCATGCCAACGCCGCCATCCCCTCTCAGTCTCCGACCGCCCCCTCCCGCCCTTCCGCCTTTCTGTTGAGGCAGCGTCCTCGCCGTCACCTCCGCCCTCGTCGCCAGCCGTTCGGGCGCGTCAATGCGAGATGCATGGCGCCGGTTAGCCCTCGACCCGGCCACTCCATCAATCCCCATCCGTCGCGCGGCGTCGGCAGCGTCGCGACGCCGCCCCCCCGCCCCCGCCCCCGTCCGCCTCGGTGGCCCTGGCCGTGGCATTGTGCTCGCGCCCGCCGCATCCTAATGAGTTGATTAACATTCTTGCCTTTATAATTTGATTATCTGCTGTGACGCCGTGGGTGCCGGCGCGGTCGCTGCCCGGGGTTGGGCAAGCGACAGATGGAGGAGGCGGTGGAGGTGGTGGTGGAGACGGAGGAAATGGGGATGCAGAGAAAAGGTGGGGAAGGAGGTGGAGGGATAGGGACATAGGAAATAGAGGAATAGAGACATAGGGGACATAGAGAAAGTATTTTTTCTCTATGGTGGAGGAGGACATGATGACGGGAAGGTTGAGGAGAAATGGGCGTAAGAGGAGGTAGAAGATGAGGAAAGGAGGAAGAAGTCAGGGAGGAAGTCAAGAAGGAGGTGGCAGAGGAGTAGGAGCAGAAGATGGAAGAGAAGATGCAGGAGGTGAAAGAGGAGAGAGAGAAGAGAGATGAGAGAGAGAGACAAGAGAGAGAGAAAAGAGAGTGGTGTGTGTGTGTGTGTGTGTGTGTGTGTGTGAGAGAGAGAGAGAGAGAGAGAGAGAGAGAGAGAGAGAGAGAGAGAGAGGAGGAAGAGAACGAAGGAGTCAGGGAGAAGATGCACAGATGGTGATAGGGGGCCTTCAGGAAAGGTCGGTAATACCTGAAAGTTTCTGACCTGTTGAAGGCGATGCAGTCGCGTTCGACGTCTTAAGCGAACAGGGAATGCTGCAGCCTTTGGCACGCTGCGAAAGGGGCGATTGCGATGAAATTCAATAGATGTGCGTGCCTTCACTCAGCAACGACATATGATGTCGTGACACAAATAAATTTTTCACCTGAAATGGTTTTGGAATATATTTTCCTAAAATGACGCAATAATTGGGTTTTTAACCATAACGACAATGAAATGATAATTTTGATATTCGGTGTTTGCATTAACATTAGATATAAGGTAACATTTTATTATTTTTTTAATTTATGGACAAGGATTACACATTCTCAAAATCCTGATATGCTTCAAATAACTATTCTATTTTTTAAGGAATTACACAAAAATGTGAGAAAAAATACACAGATACTGATTTGAATACAATATTAAAATATCGTTTCAGTGGAGGAACATGATATTATTTGGTTCAGGTATTACCTTACATGGTTCATGTTTCCTATGGGTAGCAGTGATTGACTTGTACATCAAGAACGTGCATCAAACGTTTCAGTTCTAATTGAGAGAGAAATAAATTATTATTTGGATTTGAGTAACCTTTCAGTTTATAACTTTAAAATATACTCGTAGTAAAAGATGGATTCAATTTTCAAATGGCACTAAATGCTTATTACACGTCACTGGTAAAAATGGAAAATTTCAGAAGTTACTTTCCCGAAAACGTAAAAATTCCAACTAAAGACGTAAAAACTGCACTTGTTTACTTCCAGATTTGGATTAAAAGTATTTTTTTGTTCTTCCCATTCTTTCAACTGCGGACTTTTATATGAAGATCGTATCTAGAAAAACTATAAAAATCTTCATTGTATTATGAGAAATTATTCCATTTTCTTTTATAGGCCTAAGTTTACTGGCACAAGTCCTCCTTTTAAGTCTGCGGCGTCGGTAGCCGAATTCGTTTACTACGCTCCGTGAAGTCACGAAGGTTAAGCGAATTCGAGACTCGCGGGTTCGTGGTTGGGTGACCGGCCAGGAACCCCGGGATCTAACGGCGTCGAGTTCCTGGCCGAAAGGATAAAAGGCACTGACTGACTGCGTCGGGACGAGACTTGACAAATATAGTAATTAACGGAGGATTACGCCAGTAATAAAAAGCACATTAATGGAGGATTACTCCCCAGTGCAAAGCCCTCAACGCCCCTTAAGGGGGCTTGGAGACGCGTTGCGTCAAGGTGTATACGCAACAAATTTAAAAGTCATCTCAAACTGTATCATCTAATTAGGAAATATTCAATATTATGGGAATGTAATCTAGAGTATTTAAAATTGTCATACATTTCTTGGAATTTGCCTCAACGTCAGAATCAAGTAATGTTCATTTCCGGGAATTCCGTTCCTAGTTGATATCCATCATGCTGTTTCTTTCCTGTTCTAAGCAATATATCTACCTGAATGAAAGTTCGAAAGTTCGCTCATTTACGTATAAGAGATTAATTTTCTAGGAATTATTTACAGAGATACAAATTATAAGTTTAAGAAATCAGTACAATTAACCAGTTCCTGGGAAATAAGCTAATAATTCTTGTATTTGAATATTTTTTTATGAAAAAATCCATCATTAGCCTTAGTGATCTATGAAACTCTTCTTATTATTCCATTGTAGTTTTATACTGACTATCAATAGCTATCTTTTTCGTGTTACATTTTGAGTAATCAATATACTTTTACACCATCATTAAACATTTTTGTATCGTTTATATTTTTCTCTGGAATTGTTTAGTATCTCTGTATTATCTTTTACAAACGAGGCGCCTTATAATAATAATTTTAATAATAACAATATAGTAATAATAATAATAATAATAATAATAATAATAATTATTATTTCCGAATTTCGGCAAACTTTTAAAACATCAAATACTATATCAAATGGTTTCTTAGAATTAAAAGAACGTTAAAAGCTTTTCTAGCGCGTGGGGTGTTCTGTCATGCAAAATTCGGAAACAAAAACTAAGATCATTAATACCTGGCGATTTAGGTCCTGGAGGAATACGAATAATGTTTCTCTCGTCAAAATCTACAAAATGACACCTTTCTGCATCCTTAATTTCATGGCGATAATTTTAACACCTAACAAGAGTGAGCAGAGCTGTGCATGTTGAATGTTTCATGTTGAGTTAAATTGACGATTTGATATCGTGTGACATATAATATCACGCGGGTCCAAGTCTCTCTGTTTGATTATATTCCAATTTTTATTCACGAACATTCACAGCCTACTTGATTTTTATTGCTGATAGTTGAGTTAAAGTTTACTAAACATTCATATTTTTGACTTTCTTTCTAATCTTACTAATCTAAAGAAGCAGGAATTCCACATAGGGCTCTCAGACTGGATATAGATACGAAGTTTTGTTAGAAATATTTATCACGGTACTTGCCTTTGCTTTCTTCGATTAGTTTGGTGAGTTTTTAGAAACTAAAATAAGGCTAACCTGTTTGCAGGATGGTTTGATTGATTATTTCGTTTTTAGGGCGCATCAACTGCTCATTTGTTACATACTAAGTGTAATATATTGATTTTTTCCTCGGGAGGTGGCGGTGATCTGGTAATCTTCCCCACTGGCTGGTGAGATCCGACGTCGGCTTCCACGGCCCCTTGCAGAATTTTCCCTAATAGATATCTCCCATCAGCGTGACACCACTCTAACAAGCTCTAAGCCCACGACTGGTCTCCCGACATAAGGGGTAATATAGTGAATGTAAACGTATGTGTAAGGGGTGACGATAAGACAATGAGGAGGAATAGAAGATCATATGTAGATCGTGGCCCGTTTGATAGGGTACCACTCCAGTATTCCCTCCGTATCGATTGGATAATCCACTGAAAACTACCAAATTTTCGCTAAAAGTTTCCTCCAAACAGCGGCTGACTTCGACCTTGCCATGTACATAGTGTTGAAAATCCTGCTATCGTCGGGACTCGAATTGGTCTGAGGCACTGCAATGTCATCACTTGTTTTTCTAAGCCAGTAAGCTGTCGTAAAGGTGAGATTTTAAAATAAGTTATAATAGAAGATAGTATTCATGTATGTAATGTGTTGATAAATGTGTTCCAAAGGAAATTAGTTCTGAAATTGTGTGTTGGTTATGTACCAAAACGCATTAACATTTGTTTTTAATAAATGATTCTGTATTGAAGTTTTTGTATGAAACTGTTAGAGATATGCTGCCAAATCGGACTGGCTCTAGCTTAACAGGTTTGAAGTAATCTTAAAAGTTACTTTGGCGAATTTACACTGGATTGGGCTGTTTATGCAAATTATTGGTCGTAATTGTAATCGATTGTTTTGATTTGATCATTTTTTGTATATAAATGTATTCTTCACCTTCATTTCATATTTAAATATAATCCTAAGTATTTGACGCGTTCTTACTGAATTTATATTTGAATTCAAAGCTTTTCAAAGTTGGAAGTCGTTATGTTATTGGAATCGAGAAAAGTGTGAAATATTCATCAAGATCCAGTTCGTTAAAACGTATTTCACGAATACAGGAACGCTGTTACTTCGTCCTAAATGTCCATGATCTAAAATTTCTTGTTACCATCCTGCCCTCATTATGAGGGCACCAGCCTTACGGGGCCTCCTGTCAGCGACAAGAGTCTGTAGGCGCTTGCGCAGTGGGTGGGACGCACTAATTAGCTTTGAGACACGTGTCTGCGTAAGCCTTCTCTTGGCCCAACGCATAAGCTCATTTGGCCTTCTTTCAAGACGCTCCGTCAAAGACTTCTCCCAGTTAATGATTTAAAGTATCAACTTTTCTCTCTTTTAAGTTCTCGGGTTTAGGGTAATTTAATTGGCCTGTAATGATACTGCTCCTTTTTACAGAAACGGGATTTTCTGAGGATTTCTTCTTTGCGACAGGGTCACACTTCTTTTGCTCGGAAAGAATTTGTTGAAAATTCCAAGGAAAAAATACGACATCCTTTGGGTTTTGGTTTTCTGGAATTTCCTGTTTGTGATCGAAGTTGTTGATTACCTCTGGACTTTTAGTTGCTCCTAGGTGTAGTTGGAGTCAGACATTCAAATATTTTTATTCTTCTAAGCAAACCAAGAAAAGAGAATGATTGTAATACATCTCGTGTTCTAATTTTATTCCTTCATTAAGTATTAACGTAAAATTACCATTATGCGCGAAAATTGATAGTAAATATTTAGAGTAATTATTAACAATTCAATGAAGACATCTTAAGGTTATTGTATTTTTGTGAATAATCGGTTTGTTTGCGTTTACAAAATTTTTAATTATTACAAACACATTCGTGCCTAAAATATTAATTAAATATATAAAGGTAAGAGACTATTTTTAATAAATTCCGAAGAAATAAAAGGTTACCATTTTTAGTAAAAGCGGAAATGTATCTTTGAGGGAAGTCGGGATAAATAATATTGAGATAAAGGTCAACTTTTATTTAGCAAATTCTATACTGATATAGCGAAACGTATTTTCTTTTATTAAGTTTTCTTATAACTAGAGATGATGTGAAGTTCTATGTGTTCATACGAATCATGAGAAACAATAGAAAATTGAGCGATATTAAATAAACACGTAAAAAATGTTTTTTTTAAGGAGATGATTTGAAATTATTATTGAATCTAGTGTCAAGAAAACGTGAATCTTCATAGAATAATTTTTGTTTATAGTCAGACTTGGCTTAAGGCAGAAATTCAAGAAACTTTTTAATCTTTTAATTTTTTCAGTATATTAATAATCCGCGTCTCTCCAAACTGATATTAGAGAATTAAACAATTGAGACCACAAAACTGAACACACTTTTTCATATAAGTTGATTTCATATTTTCTAGGCCATCTTTCGAAATACGAACGTCTCTTGTGGTATCTATCACTCCTCTCGGAGGGGGCTGAAGAACTCGTTTCCTCACCACGAACATCAAATATACCTATCTCGATCCTGTACCTGTTTACTCGTACATGTTTGCTCGTTCGTTAGTTGTTTAGCGATTCCGGGCGCGTCAACTGATTAGATAGTTCGTTCCGTAAGTGTAATGCATGTTTTTTTCTCGGGAGATGGTAGTGATGTTCCCCCGCTGGATGGCGAGATCCGGCACCGACCTACCGTCGGCTAGTGGGGTTTCCCCCTAACCAGGACTCTTCCACCAGTGGGGCACCACTCCAGCCTGGACAAGCTCTAAGCTCCCGACCGGTCTCCCGTAATGCATGTGCGTGTTAGTAATGCGTGTTGTGATTGTTAGTGTGTGTGTGTGTGTGTGTGTGTGTGTGTGTGTGTGTGTGTAAGGGGAGGATGGG